>LR738714.1:331492906-331606998 GCA_902687465.1 Secale cereale | reverse complement strand
GGCGCCTGGAGCCCCTGGCCCACCTCTGGCCGCCCCCTTTTGCATATATGCTCTCCGTTATCCAAAAACCCTAGAGACGGGAATTTTTACGGAGTTCCGCCGCCGCTAAACCTACAGAGAAGAAAAAGCCATCTCCGGCGGGCATATTCCGCCGGGGAGATCACCTCCCGGAAGGGGAGATCGTCGCCATCGTCATCACCATCGTCACGGGCATCATCGAGATCATCATCAACATCATCCCCAACACCAGCACCATCTCCATCTTCATCCAAATCTCATCTTACAATCGTAACTTGTGTTGTAACTCGTACTACCTATCCTCTCTACTCCATCGGTGTTGATTACTACTTTGTGGTGAATGCTATTGAGTTTTGTTGGAGAAATATTATTATGTCCAGATTGTTTATCACCTATTTATCCCCACTAATCATGATCTCCTTTATGTCTCGTGAGTAGTTACCTTAGTTCTTGAGGACATGGGGAAAGTCTTGTTGTTAGTAGTCATATGCTGTTGAAGTAATATGTGTTTTTTGATACTTAAGTTGCATTGTCATTCTACTAGTGGTGTTGTGTGAGTCGAACACCCAACACTTCGCCTTATTAAGGACCTAGGAGAATACATTGTGTATAAAGAATGCTTATGGTGGGTTGCCGGAGTGACAGAAACCTGAACCCCAGTTCGCACGCTTTTGCATAAGGGAATAATGGATCCTCGATCGTATTGCTATGGTTAGGCTTTTGCCTTAAATTCTATCTTGTATTTGCGGATGCTTGCAAGGTGTTTAATCATAAGAGTGCACTCATCTTAGTCTAGAGAGTGTACTAGCATAGATCCACCCACTCAACACTTATCAACACATAACATAGTATCGATACGGAATATGGTGAAAGCACATGACTACATATCCCGTGTGTCCTCAGGAACGCTTTAGTCTTTATAAGTTCAGTTGCTAGGCCTCTCCTTTGCTAAGAAAGGATTGGGCCACTTGTTACTCTCAGTGCCTTTTACATTGCTTGCTTTTACCTTCCTGTTGCCTATATCGAGAAAACCCCTAAAAAGTTATCTTTCAGTGCTTGCAGTAATTTCTTGCTCAGAATCGCTTATCAATACCTTCTGCTCCTCGTTGGGTTCGACACTCTTACTTATCGAAAACGCTGCAATAGATCCCTTATGGTTGTGGGTCATCAATGTTGTACTGCTGAACCTTTGTATGTACTTGCGCAGGGTTTCGCCATCCTTCTGGGGGATGACATGCAAATCGCTTTCCTGGCTAGGAGCTTGGTGGCCCCCGGTGAAGGCGCCAACAAATTCATGGCACAAGTCCGACCAGGAGGAAACGGAACCCACGGGCAGGTCCATCAACCACAACATAACGTTGGGCTTGAGCACCAACGGGAAGTAGTTGGCGAGCACCTTGTCGTCACGAGCCCCAGCAGCCTGCATCGGGATGGTGTCGATGCTGAGGAACTCCGATGGGTGGGTCTTTCCATTATACTTTTCTCCGACCTCAGGCTTGAACTTGCGGTGTGAGGGCCACTGGAACTACCGCAGCTCATGGGTAAAGGCCGGACAACCCACCTCGTAGGGTAAGTCGCCAGGGGTCCCCGGTGCTAGGTGGTCCATAGTAGGCCATGCATGCCTATCTAATTGATGGCGTGCTTCCCGCAATCACTCGATAGTGGTCCGAGCGTCTTCCCGGGCTTGCTCCCGAAGGACTTGACGTTGGTCGTGGCGGGCTTGCGGGTCGGACGACACCGTGGAAAAGTTGTCACGGGCATCGACCCGACGAGCCGGCGGCTGCTGTTGCTAGTGTGGAGGAGGAGAGTGCGCCGTGGTTGCAACCGCTCCGGTCCTCCCACCAACAGCGTGCGTCCGCTCATCAGAGTGCCAGAGCGAGGGTCCCGCTGACTGCGGTTCATCTTTATTGGCAAAGCTGATGAGGCTCCGGATAGTAGCTCTCCACTCGTCGAGCTTCTCTGCGACGGGAGGAAAGTCGAGGAGCAGTTGCGCGCGTGCCAACGCTTCTGCTGGTGCAGGTGGAAGTGAAAGCTGCGTGGACCGCGACGCGCTCTGACTTCTAACCATGTTAGAAGGAGCTCTATCACGGCCCCACCGCCGCACGCCGCTACCGCCAGCATCCGCACGTGCATGCTGGCCCAGTGCATCTTGAGAGTGACGCATAGGGCTCTTCCCGCGGCGGTGTCCGTAGGCACCAACGTCACGGTGTTGCTCGCCATGTACGAGCTGAGAAGATCACGGAGCGGGCGCCAGCGGAGGTGTCCTGGAGGTCGTCGCGCTGCCCGTGGGTAGCACATCGATGCTTTTAGACCCAACAGCGTGTAGCTCATCGTCTCGGGCACGAACGATGCTGCTTGCCTGGCTCCGATGGCCGGAGTGTCGTGGAAGCTCGTGGGTCGCGTCTCCGCCACCATCCGGAGCAGCCTCGTTGCCCGTTCGTGCTGGCACGGGCGGTGCGGCCCCAGACGGGCCGATCGCCGCGATCCTCTTCTTCTTGGGAGCCATTGCGATGGAGGAGAAGGTGCGCTAACTCCTAGACCAGATTTTCACAACCTAGCGCCCCCCTACCTGGTGCGCCAAAGATGTCGGGGGAACGACACCTATGGATCCTGGGGGATCCCTTTTGCCGCGGTTGCGGTGTGTAGAGTTGTGCAAAGAGCAGGTCTAGACGATCAACGCGTGGGAATTTTTACCCAGGTTCGGGCCGCAAGATGATGCGTCAAACCCTAGTCCTGCTTGTCTGTGTATATTTCGTGTTCTTGAGCTCTTGAACTGGCTTCTATGTGTGGCCGTTCCCAAAAGCCCGAATCCTCTCCCGGTATGCCTTGGGCCTCCTTTTATATGTCTAAGGGGTTGCCACAACAACACACAGGAGGTGTAAAGTTTCTACAGTGTACAAGGTTATCTCATGATGTCTTAGGACAAATGCACTTAATGCGCCGCCTATGTGTCCCCTAGCTTTATCGGGAATGGCAAGGAAGCTTGTCTCGCCCACTGCCACATCATCTTGCTTCGACACGCGTCCAGGATGACGAGGCATGCGGCGCCATGCTGGCTGCTAGCTGCTGTGGTGGTAGGGTCTTCACGAAGATCTGTATGCCACCACGCAGGTGCTTGCAGTTGGCTTAGGGGCTGCATGCTGCCATGTATGTGCTTGTCCAGTTGGCGAGCCGGTTGTTGCGTTGGAGTGGCCGTGGGGTGGCAAAATCTTGGCGGGCACGGGCCTGGCTGTGGCCCCGCAGACACCCCCGACAAGGGGTCTTGCCGGGGTCATGTGGCCATCCCCGGCAAGGATCTTGCCGGGGGTCTTCGGTCGCCCCCGGCAAGGCTCTTGCCGGGGGTCTTCGCCTTCTGGTCCCTTGGCCTTACAAGGGTCTGCAAGCCACTGCGCAGGTGCCCCTTGAATCTTGGCCTTGACATCGTCGATGGTGTCGGGGCTCTCAGACCCAAGGGCGATGGGCTTGCTGGTGTTTGGGCAAGCGGCCCCCAGCAAGGCTCTTGCCGGGGTCACGTAGGCCGCCCCGACAAGCGTGTTGCCGCGGGAGGAGTCCACCTTGCCCCTCTGTCCTTCATGTCTCTGGCTTGAGAGTTGCCTTGGCGGCCTCGTGCCTTCCTTCTCCTGCTCCGCCAAGCGTGGCCGTAGGCGCGGCTCCAACTGCCCATGCACAAGTAAAGGGGTGCAAAAGGACCCCCTACTTTTGTACACTGATAGAGTACATCATGCGGGGGATAGAACTACTCATATGGTATTGCAATCTGGTTTTATCGGCCCACTCTCTTCAAGGATGCTCGTAAGTTTGTCTTATCTTGTGATGAATGTCAAAGAATAGGTAATATCGGTAAGCGTCAAGAAATGCATATGAATTATTCTCTTGGCGTTGAACCATTTGATGTTTGGGGTTTTGATTACATGGGACATTTTCCTTCTTCTAATGTGTATACACATATTTTGGTTGCTGTTGATTATGTTACTAAGTGGGTAGAGGCTATTCCAACTAGTAGTGCTGATCACAACAACTCTATTAAAATGCTTAAAGAAGTTATTTTCCCAAGGTTTGGAGTCCCTAGATATTTAATGACTAACGGTGGTTCACACATTATTCATGGTGCTTTCCATAAAATGCTTGCCAAGTATGATGTTAACCATAGAATTGCATCTCGCTATCATCCTCAGTCTATTGGTCAAGTTGAACTTAGCAATAGGGAAATAAAATTGATATTGCAAAAGACTGTCAATAGGTCTTGAAAGAATTGGTCCAAGAAATTGGATGATGCACTTTGGGCTTATAGAACAGCCTACAAAAATCATATGGGTATGTCTCCTTATAAAATGGTTTATGGAAAAGCATGTCATTTGCCTCTAGAATTAGAAAATAAATCATATTGGGCAATTAAAGAATTGAATTATGATTTCAAACTTGCTAGTGAAAAGAGATTATTTGATATTAGCTCACTAGATGAATGGAGAACCCAAGCTTATAAAAATGCCAAGTTATTCAAATAAAAAGTTAAAAGATGGGATGATAAAAGAATCCAAAAGCGTGAGTTCAAGGTTGGAGAATATGTTTTATTATACAACTTTTGTTTTAGATTCTTTTCATGAAAACTCCTCTCCAAATGGGAAGGACCCTATGTTATCGAGGAGGTTTATCGGTCTGGAGCTGTCAAAATAAATAATATCGAAGGTACTAACCCGAAGGTTATTAATGGGCAACAAATAAAACATTATATCTCAGGTACGCCCATTAATGTGGAAAGTAATATTATCCAAACTATGACACCGGAAGAACTCATAAAAGAGACCTTCCGGTACACTCCAGAATCGTCAAATAAAGGAGGTACATGATACGGTAAGTAAACGGACTCCGAAAAATCTGCAAAAATATTTTTATCCGTTTTGGAATATAACGAAAATTAGGAAAATAAGAAACTACCGGGAAGGTCACCCTGGTGGGCACAAGACACCAAGGCGCGCCTGGCCTCCCATGCGCGCCCAGGTGGGTTGTGCCCACGTCGGGTACCTTCTGGACTCTGTTTTTCTTCCGTTTGCTTGTTTCCCAAGATAAAAATTCTTTGTATACCCCCCAAACCTATTGACCACTGCATCGCAGAGAAATCCTCTGTTCTCCGTTCTTGCTATTTTCTGGCAGATCTGAAATTATGTCATCCCAAGACTCAGAGGGCGAGAGCTATGTGGTTGATTTCATGGCAAACCCCAAGGTGTACGGAGATGTGTAACATTATGGCTGGACCACGGAGGAAGAATAAGACTACGAGCCCAAGGAGGAAGAGGAGACAAGCTTAGAAGAGGAGGTCCCTCTACCCCAACCTGGGGACATGCATGTGGAATTCAAGAAGTCAAGCCTCCCTAATAAAATGAAGCAACCTAAGGTCCAGTTTATCCCTTTTCGTCAGTTGCAGGAGAATAAGCAATATGCAAGAAGATAATGATGCTGGAACAAGAGGTTGGCAGCCCGAAGGAGGAAAACTCTCTCCTCAAAAGCATGTTAAATGGAAATAATAAATCACCAACATCCTCTTCACCACCAAAGGAAAATTGATTATCGGGTATGGGCATTCCCCTTGGCTTTCGCCAAGCTTGGGGGCGTGCCCCGGTATCGTATCACCTCCACTATCTTTTTCCTTTACTTATCTTAGTTCGATCATTAGTTATATTTTTCTTTAGATGAATAAAAGTTTAGTTCGATCCTTTGTTCTTGAGTTTTGCTTAGTGATCTATCCTTGCAATCGTGTGCGCGATATATAATAAAGTTTAGTTTGAGTTTTTGCTTTCTTTGTTTTCATGTTTCAATAAAAAAATAAAAATAAATGAACAAGATCATATACTAATCTTGATAACATCACATAAGGAAAAATATAAGTAGAAAATTTTATTAGAGATTGACAAACATAGCATTGGTCAATGATGCAACTCATGAAAGAATTAATAAGGGAAGAGAAGATTCACATATAAATATACTATCCTGGAAATCTTTTGTGATTGTGAGCCCCCATCAAAATATTATATGCCAAAATTGTTGACATTGGACAAGGAAGACAACATAATGATTGATGTTTGTTCATATTCACATAGAAGTTATATTGTCATAGATCCTTCAACATGTGGTGCTTGCCCCCATCTTCGCTAGCCGAAATTCCGCACCAAGTAGAGATACTACTTGTGCATCCAAAAAACCCTAAACCCAATACCTTCAAGAGTCCACCATACCTACTTAGGGATTGAGCAAGATCTTTCAAGTAAGTTGTCATCGGTGCCATAAGGCAATAAAAATTGCTTCTAAAAGTGTGAGACCATTTAGTGTAAGAGAAAATTGAGCATTGTACGAACTTGTGATAGCAAAGAATAAAAGCGGCAAACTGCATAATAAAGGTTGCTATCATAAGGGCCAATATAAGGTGACGTTCTTTTGCACTAAGAGGTTGACCATACAAACAAATAAGCGCATGGCAACCTCTGCTTCCCTCTGCGAAGGGCCCATCTTTTACTTTTATGTTTTTACATTTATGCAAGAGTCAAAGTTTCTCTCTCTCTCTCTCTCTCTATTCCTATTTATTTTTCTCCTTTGGCAAGAACCATGTGGTGAGGAAAGATCTAGGCACATGTCTCCAGTTGAATATGGGTAGCATGACTTATTATTGTTGACACCACCTTATGGTGAATACGTTGGGAGGCAAAACTATAATCCCCTATCTTTCTATGTGTCCGGTTGAAATGTTTTGCTCATGTGTATGCGGTGAGTGTTAACAATCATAAAATACCATAGGATGGTTGAGTATGTGGACTTGCCTAAAGGCTCCGATACATGACCCTTCCTAAAAAGGTGATGAATTGTGGTTGCAAAGTTGACTGAGAACATAGTTTGTTGATTTCCAATAGAGTTTATGCTTCATACTTTGATGTTGTGATGAATCGTTACTTATTCATGAGAAGTATGTGATAGAAGTCCAATGATAAAGTCTTATTGTCTAAGTTTGTTGTTGTTATAATAATTCACATGATGCTTCTGTGTCCGTATTTTGTTTTTATCGACACCTCTCTCTCTAAGCACGTGGACATGTTTTTTTGATTTCGGTTTTCGCTTGAGGACAAGTGGGGTCTAAGCTTGGGGGAGTTGATACGTCCATTTTGCATCATGTTTACCTACTGTTATTTATGATGTTTTTATCCATAATAATACTTTTTGGAGTAATTCTAATGCCTTTTCTCTCATAATATGCAAGGTTCACACAAAGAGGGAGAATTCCGGTAGCTGGAAATCTGGACCTGAAAAAGCTACGTTGGGTCACCTATTCTGCACAACTCTAAACAAGCTGAAACTTCACGGGGATTTTTTATGGAATAAATAAGAAATATTGGACCAAATAACTACCGCAGGGGGGCACCTAGTGAGCACAAGACACCAGGGCGCGCCCTAGTCGGTTGTGCTCAGCCTGGCCCACCTCTCGTGCCCATCTCCTCGTTTATAAGTCATTTTGACCTAGAAAAAAATAAAGGAAGGACTTTCGGGACGGAGCACCGTCGTCTCGAGGCAGAACTTGGGCAGGAACACTTTTGCCCTCCGGCGGAGCGATTCCGTAGGGGGAACTTCCCTTCCGGAGGGGGAAATCATCATCATCATCATCACCAACAACTCTCCCATCTTAGGGAGGGCAATCTCCATCAACATCTTCACCAGAACTATCTCCTCTCAAACCCTAGTTCATCTCTTGTGTTCAGTCTTTGTACCGAAACCTCAGATTGGTACCTCTGGTGACTAGTAGTGTTGATTACATATTGTAGTTGATCACTATATGGTTTATTTGGTGGAAGATTATATGTTCAGATCCATTATGCTATTTAATACCCCTCTGATCTTGAGCATGATTATTATTTGTGAGTAGTTACTTTTGTTTTTGAGGTCACGGGAGAAATCATGTTGCAAGTAATAATGTAAACTTGATATGTGTTCGATATTTTGATAGTACGTATGTTGTGATTCCCTTAGTGGTGTCATGTGAACGTCGACTACATGACACTTCACCATATTTGGGCCTAAGGGAACGCATTGTGGAGTAGTTATTAGATGATGGGTTGCGAGAGTAATAGAAGCTTGAACCTTAGTTTATGCGCTACTCCGTAAGGGACCGATTGGATCCAAAAGTTTAATGCTATGGTTATAATTTATTCTTAATACTTTTCTCGTAGTTGTGGATGCTTGTGAGGGGGTTAATCATAAGTAGGAGGTTTGTTCAAGTAAGAACAGCACCTAAGCACCGGTCCACCCACATACCAAATTATCAAAGTGTTGGAAACGTAGCATGCAATTTCAAAAAAATTCCTACGATCACGCAAGATCTATCTAGGAGATTCATAGCAACAAGACAGGAAGAGTGTGTCTACGTACCCTCGTAGACCGAAAGCGGAAGCGTTAGATTAACACGGTTGATGTAGTCGAACGTCTTCGTGATTCAATTGATGAAGCACCGAACGTACAACACCTCCGAGTTCAGCACATGTTCAGCTTGATGACGTCCCTCCTCTCTTGATCCAGTAGAGGGTCGGGGGAGAGTTCCGGCAACACGACGGCTTGTTGACGGTGATGTTGAAGTAGATCGCGCAGGGCTTTGCCTAAGCACTACGACAATATGATCTGAGGTGTAAACCATGGAGGGCGCACCGCACACGGCTAAGAGAATAACTTGTGTCTTCTAGGGTGCCCCCTGCACCTGTATCTAAAGGAGGAGGGGAGGAGGCGGCCGGCCGGCCTAGGGGGCACGCCATGGGGAAGAGTCCTACTAGGACTCCAATCCTAGTAGGACTAGGATTCCCCCTTTTTTTTCTTTTGTGGAGAAGGAAGGAAGCAAGGGAGAGGGAAGAGGAGAAGGAAAGGGGGGCGCCCCCCTCCCCTAGTCCTATTCGGACTCCCTATGGGAGGGGGGCGCGGCCACCCTTGTGGGCTGCCCCCCTCTCCCCTATGGCCTATGTAGGCCCAATACTTCTCCGGGGGGTTCCGGTAGCCCCTCGGTACTCCGATAAATATATGAAACGTCCCGAAATCTTTCCGGTGTCCGAATACCACCATCCAATATATCGATCTTTACATCTCGATCATTTCGAGACTCCTCATCATGTCCGTGATCTCATCCGGGACTCCAAACAATCTTCGGTTACCAAAAACACGTAACTCTTTAATACAAATCATCATCGAACGTTAAGCGTGCGGACCCTACGTGTTCGAGAACTATGTAGACATGACCGAGACACTTCTCCGATTAATAACCAATAGCAGAACCTGGATGCTCATATTGTGTAACGCCCCGGACACACCCGCCGGTGGTCGTTACTCCTGGCGGGATATAGACTGGCCTCACATATCAATACTAGTCTTTTCTGCGCACTTTGTCCTCACTCGTGCGCACCCGGGAGCTACTTCCCGGACGGTCACCCATCCTAAAACTACTCCAAGCTGAGCACGCTTAACTTTGGAGTTCTATCCGAATGGGCTCCCGGAAAAGAAGGAATTCCTTATTGATATGAGTAGTCTATCATCCCAAATAAGCCAGGCCATCACATACACCCTCACTCAGAGGAACCGACGTCCTCGTCGGGCCACAGGAACGTTCCCTCTTGGCACAACCGTCTGTGCTTCCAGGACAGCACATGTGCCATGCCGTGTGCCACGACGGGTCACAAACGTCATGCACAACATGACTGCAAACTGTCCGCAAACATCCGTGTAACCGCGAGGGTCGGCTCTGATACCAACTTGTAACGCCCCGGACACACCCGCCGGTGGTCGTTACTCCTGGCGGGATATAGACTGGCCTCACATATCAATACTAGTCTTTTCTGCGCACTTTGTCCTCACTCGTGCGCACCCGGGAGCTACTTCCCGGACGGTCACCCATCCTAAAACTACTCCAAGCTGAGCACGCTTAACTTTGGAGTTCTATCCGAATGGGCTCCGGGAAAAGAAGGAATTCCTTATTGATATGAGTAGTCTATCATCCCTAATAAGCCAGGCCATCACATATTGGCTCCTACATATTCTACGAAGATCTTTTATTGGTCAAACCGTAATGACAACATATGTTATTCCCTTTGTCATCGGTATGTTACTTGCCCGAGATCGTCGGTATCTTCATACCTAGTTCAATCTCGTTACCGGCATGTCTCTTTAATCGTTCCGTAATGCATCATCTCATAACTAACTCATTATCATATTACTTGCAAGGCTTCTCATGATGAGCATTACTGAGAGGGCCCAGAGATACCTCGCCGGTACTCGGAGTGACAAATCCTATTCTCGATCTATGCCAACTCAACAAACACCTTTGGAGATACCTGTAGAGCATCTTTATAATCACCAGATTACGTTGGGACGTTTGATTGCACACAAGGTATTCCTCCGGTATTCGGGAGTTGCATAATCTCATAGTCTGAGGAATATGTATTTGACATGAAGAAAGCAACAACGATAAAAACTGAATGATCAATACGCTAAGCTAACGGATGGGTCATGTCCATCAAATCATTCTCCTAATGATGTGATCCCATTAATCAAATGACAACACATGTCTATGGTTAGGGAACTCAACCATCTTTGATTAATGAGCTAGTCTAGTAGAGGCTTACTAGGGACGCTGAGTTTTGTCTATGTATCCACACATGTATCAAGTTTCCGGTTAATACAATTCTAGCATGAATAAAAGACATTTATCATGATATAAGGAAATATAAATAACAACTTTATTATTGCCTCTAGGGCATATTTTCTTCAGTCTCCCACTTGCACTAGAGTCAATAATCTAGATTACATAGTAATGACTCTAACACCCATGGAGTCTTGGTGATGATCATGTTTTGCTCGTGCAAGAGGCTTAGTCAACAGGTCTGCTACATTCAGATTCGTATGTATTTTGAAAATCTCTATGTCTCCCTCCGTGACTTGATCGCGGATAGAGTTGAAGCGTCTCTTGATATGCTTAGTTGTCTTGTGAAACCTAGATTCCTTCGCCAAGGCAATTGCTCCAGTGTCATCACAAAAGACTTACATTGGACCCGATGCACTAGGTATTACACCTAGATCGGATATGAACTCCGTCATCCAGACTCCTTCATTTTCTGCTTCTGAAGCATCTATGTACTCCGCTTCACACGTAGATCCCTCCACGACACTCTACTTGGAACTGCACCAACTGACAACTCCACCGTTCAACACAAATACATATCCGGTTTGTGACTTAGAGTCATCCGGATCAGTGTCAAAGCTAGCATCGACATAACCGTTTACGACGAGCTCTTTGTCACCTCCATATACGAGAAACATATCCTTGGTCCTTTTTAGGTACTTCAGGATGTCCTTGACCGCTGTTCGATGATCCACTCATGGATTACTTTGGTACCTGATATGTCTCCAATGTATCTATAATTTTTTATTGTTCCACGCTATTATATCATCCTTCTAGGATGTCTTATGGGCTTTTATATACACTTTTATATGATTTTTGGGACTAACCTATTAACCCAGAGCCCAGTGCCAGTTTCTGTTTTTTCCTTGTTTTTGAGTTTCGCAGAAAAGGAATATCAAACGGAGTCCAATTGACGTGCTAATTTTTGATGATTTTTTCTAGACCAAAAGAAGCCCCCGAAGTAAAAGAGTTCGGCCAGGAGAGCCACGGGCTGCCCACGAGGGTGGGGGCGCGCCCTGGGCAGGGGGCGTGATGACCCACAAGTGTAGGGGATCTATCGTAGTCCTTTCGATAAGTAAGAGTGTCGAACCCAACGAGGAGCAGAAGGAAATGCTAGGCAGTTTTCAGTAAGGTATTTTCTGCAAGCACTGAAATTATAGGTAACAAATAGTTTTGTGATAAGATAATTGGTAGCAAGTGACAAATGGTAAAAGTAAATAAGTTTCAGCAAGGTTGCCCAATCCTTTTTGTAGCAAAGGACAAGCCTGGACAAACTCTTATGCAAGGTAAAGCGCTCTGGAGGACATATGGGAATTATCGTCGAGCTAGTTTTCATCACGATCATCTGATTCACGTTCGGTACTTTGATAATTAGGTATGTGGGTGGACCGGTGCTTGGGTGCTGCCCTTACTTGGACAAGCCTCCCACTTATGATTAACCTCTAATGCAAGCATCCGCAACTACAAAAGAAGAATTAAGGTAAACCTAACCATAGCCTGAAACATATGGATCCAAATCAGCCCCTTACGAAGCAACACATAAACTAGGGTTTAAGCTTCTGTCACTCTAGCAACCCATCATCTACTTATTACTTCCCAATGCCTTCCTCTAGGCCCAAATAATGGTGAAGTGTCATGTAGTCGACGTTCACATGACACCACTAGAGGACAGACAACATACATCTCATCAAAATATCGAACGAAGACCAAATTCACATGACTACTAATAGCAAGACTTCTCCCATGTCCTCGGGAACAAAAGTAACTACTCACAAGACATAATAGTGTTCATGATCAGAGGGGTATTAATATGCATAATGGATCTGAACATATGATCTTCCACCAAATAAACCAACTAGCATCAACTACAAGGAGTAATCAACACTACTAGCAACCCACGGGTACCAATCTGAGGTTTGGGTACAAAGATTGGATACAAGAGATGAACTAGGGTTTGAGAGGAGATGGTGCTGGTGAAGATGTTGATGAAGATAGCCCTCCCTAAGATGGGAGAGTTGTTGGTGATGATGGCGGTGATGATTTCCCCCTCCCGGAGGGAAGTATCCCCGGCAGAACAGCTCTGCCGGAGCCCTAGATTGGTTTCCGCCTCGGTTCCGCCTCGAGACAGCGGCGTCTGGTCCCGAAAGCCTCCTCCTGATTTTTTCTAGGTCAAAATGCTTCATATAGAAGAAGATGGGCACCTGGGGCCCACCGGCTGGCCCTCGAGGCAGGGGGGCGCGCCCCCACCCTCGAGGCCAGCCAGTGGCCCCTCTCGTGGGTTTCTTCCGCCATATATTTTTTATATTTTCCGAAAAATGTTCTGTGGAGTTTCGGGGGCTTTTGGAGTTGTGCAGAATAGGTTTCCAGAGTTTGCTCCTTTTCCAGCCCAGAATTCCAGCTGTCGGCATTCCCCCTTCTTCATGTAAACCTTGCAAAATAAGAGGGAAAAGGCATAAGTATTGTGACAAAACATGTATGAACAACCCATAATGCAGTAAATATCAACTTGTAAGCATGATGCAAAATGGACGTATCAACTCCCCAAGCTTAGACCTCGCTTGTCCTCAAGCGAAAGCCGATATCGAAAAATATGTCCACATGTTAAGAGATTGAGGTGTCGATAAAAACAAAATACGGACATGAGGGCATCACGATTAATCTCATAACAACAACTTATATTAATATAGTCATATGATCTTATGCTAAAGTAACAATTCATCCACAATATCAAGTATGCATCATAAACTTCATTGTAAACTAACAAACTTTGGTCTCGGTCATTGAAGCAATTGCAATTTATCGTAACATCGGAAAGAGTCAATATAAGAGCTTTTCAGCAAGCCTACATACTCAACTATCATATAGTCTTTCACAATTGCTCACACTCACACAATACTTATGTTTATGGAGTTTTAATCGGACACAGAGAAAGATAGGGGCTTATGGTGTTGCCACCCAACCTTTTACCTCAAGGGTAATGTCAACAGTAATAGATCATGAAAACTTACATCCAAGTGGGTATATATATCAGGATCTTTCCAACACAACATGCTTGCCAAAGGATAAAATGAAAAAGGAAAGGTGGATCTCACCTTGACACTTATAAGACAAGAATAAAAGATAGGCCCTTCGCAGAGGGAAGCAGAGGTTGTCATGTGTTTTTATGATTGGATGCACAAAGTCTTAGCATAGAAGAACTTCGCTTTTATATTGCCACTTGTGATAAGGACCTTTATTATGCGGTCCGTCGCTTTTATTACTTCCATATCACAAGCTCGTATAAAGCTAATTTCTCCCACACTAATAAATCATACATATTTTAGCGGATTTACACCATGACAACTTACTTGGAAGGATCTTTCTCAATCCATGGGTAGGTATGGTGGACTCTCATGGCAAAACTGGGTTTAAGGATATATGGAAGCACAGGTAGTATTTCTACTTAGTGCAAGGAGTTTTGGCTAGCATGAGGGGGAAAGGCAAGCTCAACATGTTGGAAGATTCGTGACAATATACTTTATTTCGGATATAAGAAGACATAACCCATTATGTTGTCTTCCTTGTCCGACATCAACTCTTTAGCATGTCATACTTTAATGAGTGCTCACAATCATAAAAGAGGTCCAAGATAGTATATTTGTATGTGAAGCCTCTCTTCTTTTATTACTTCCTATTAATTGCAACGATGACCAAAACTATGTTTGTCACCTCCCAACAACTTTTATCTATCATACTCTTGTGTGTGAAGTCATTACTTCCCATAAGATCGATATGATCTCTTTGATACTCTATTTGTTTTCTTTCTTTTTATCGTGACCCATGTGAGGGAATCAAGCCCTTGACTCAACACTAATCTTTATTATATAGCTCACGAACTCGATTACAAAGGATTAAGCTCACAAAGCAAAAGCTCACAACTAGATCATGCTAGCTTTATTCTAATAGATCAAGATACTACCAAAAGGACCGAACTAAGTAAAACGGTAAAGATAAGAGTGATGGTGATACGATACCGGGGTCACTCCCCCAAGCTTGGCAGTTGCCAAGGGGAGTGCCCATACCCATATGATTATGTCTCCTTCTTCGGGGTTGGTGATGTAATATTCTTGGCGATGATACCCCTCATGATACGATTCTCCTCCTCGAGCTTGTTAACTTGCCGTTTAAGGTCCATAATTTCCTTGCGGAGCTTGCCCGTAACGGCTAAAGCTCCTTTCACCCAAGGATGCTGCATAGCTGCGGGAGAACAAGTAACACTCTTTTTCATATTTTCATAAGAAAGAAACCTGACATAGGTAGGGAGGACTGAGTTTGGAATAGCTCTGTAATTCCCCTATTGTGAATCCAGCTTGAAATCGAGAGGTAACTTCTTGCTCTTCCTCCATGGCATCTATCCTCTTCAAGTCAGCCTCCATTTCTTCCTCTGTTGATGGACCAACGTGATTGGCATCGCTGTTTGCTCTTGGGTCAAGTGTTGGATTAGACACCCGACTCTCTCCGTCAGACTCATGACAAGACATCCTGATCTTATCTGCGACTGAAACAAATCGAAACAAAAATAGAGGAATTCTACGTGATACAGAGGTCAAAACCTTCGGGAGTATATATAATGAATTTTTCCCGAACAAAAGGAGTAACCCATAAGAAAACGGAGTCCAGGGGACACACGGGGTGTCCTCGAGGCCGGGGGCGTGCCCTGGGAAGGGGGGCGCGCCCCTACCCTCGAGGAGGCCCCGTGTCTCCTCCGGACTGCGGTTTATTTTTCTATTTTTCTAAATATTCCAAAACGGAGAAAAATTGCCTTTAGAACTGTTTTGGAGTCGGTTTACTTACCGTATCACGTACCTCTTCCTTTTCGGAGGCTGAATCGTTCTAGAAAGTGTCCCTTATGTATTCCTCCGGGGTTATGGTTTCAATAATATTAGTTTCAACATTTATGGGGTTACCTGAGATATAATGTTTGATCCTTTGTCCATTCACCACCTTCAGATTTGTGCCCTCGAAGTTGTTGATTTTTATGGCACCGGAACGATATACCTCCTCGATAACGTAAGGTCCTTCCCACTTGGAGAGAAGTTTTCCTGCAAAAAATCTTAAACGAGAGTTGAATAGCAAAACATAATCACCTACGTTAAACTCACGCTTTTGTATCCTTTTGTCATGCCATCTTTTAACTTTTTCTTTAAATAACTTGGCATTCTCGTAGGCCTAGGTTCTCCATTCATCGAGACAGCTAATATCAAATAGCCTCTTTTCACCAGCAAGTTTGAAATCATAATTGAGCTCTTTGATAGCCCAATATGCCTTATGTTCTAGCTCGAGGGGTAAGTGACATGCTTTTCCATATACCATCTTATATGGAGACATACCCATAGGATTTTTGTATGCAGTTCTATAGGCCCATAATGCATCATCTAGTTTCTTGGACCAATTCTTTCTAGACCTATTAACTGTCTTTTGCAAGATTAATTTCAACTCCCTATTACTTAGTTCTACTTGACCACTAGTCTGAGGGTGATAAGGTGATGCAATTCTATGGTTGACATCATACTTAGCAAGCATCTTACGAAAAGCACCGTGAATAAAGTGTGAACCGCCATCAGTCATTAGATATCTAGGGACTCCAAACCTTGGAAATATAACTTCTTTAAGCATCTTAATAGAGGTGTTATGATCAGCACTACTAGTTGGAATAGCTTCTACCCACTTAGTAACATAATCAACATCAACTAGGATATGCATGTACCCATTAGAGGCAGGAAAAGGTCCCATATAATCAAAGCCCCAAACATCAAATGGTTCAATAACAAGTGAGTAATTCATAGGCATTTCTTGACGTCTACTAATATTACCGATTCTTTGACATTCATCACATGATAAGACAAACTTACGGGCATCCTTGAAGAGTGTAGGCCAATAAAAACCGGATTGCAATACCTTGTGTGCAGTTCTGTCTCCCGCATGGTGTCCTCCATAAGCTTCGGAGTGGCACTTCCGTAAGATTTGTTCCTGTTCATGCTTAGGTACACAACGTCTAATAATACCATCTACTCCTTCTTTATAAAGATGTGGGTCATCCCAAAAGTAATGTCTCAAATCATAGAAGAACTTTTTCTTTTGCTGGTGTGTAAAGCTAGGAGGTATAAACTTAGCAACAATGTAATTAGCATAATCATCATACCAGGGGGCAGTACGAGAAGTACTTATGACAGCTAGTTGTTCATCAGGAAAGCTATCATCAATAGGTTGTGGGTCATCAAGTATATTCTCTAACCTAGACAAGTTATCTGCTACGGGGTTCTCAGCTCCCTTTCTATCAATAATATGCAAGTCAAATTCTTGCAGAAAGAGAACCCATCTAATAAGTCTAGGTTTAGCATCTTTCTTTTCCATAAGGTATTTGATAGCAGCATGATCAGTGTGAATAGTTACTTTAGAATCAACGATGTACGGTCTAAACTTATCACAAGCAAACACAACTGCTAGAAATTCTTTCTCAGTGGTAGCATAATTTCTTTGGGCACTATCCAGAGTTTTCCTAGCATACTGGATAACATTCAATTTCTTATCAACTCTTTGCCCTAGAACAACTCCTACAGCATAATCACTAGCATCGCACATAATCTCAAAGGGTAAATTCCAGTCAGGAGGCTGGACAATTGGTGCAGAGATCAATGCTTTCTTAAGTATTTCAAATGCTTCTAGACAATCATCATCAAAGACAAAAGGAATATCTTTCTGTAAAAGATTAGTCAGAGGCCTGGAGATTTTGGAGAAGTCCTTAATGAACCTCCTATAAAACCCGACATGACCAAGGAAACTTCATATACCATTGATATCCTTAGGGCATGGCATCTTTTCAATAGCATCAACTTTAGCTTTGTCAACTTCAATACCTCTTTCAGAAATTTTATGTCCCAAGACAATGCCTTCATTAACCATAAAGTGGCACTTCTCCCAATTCAAGACAAGGTTAGTGTCTTCACATCTCTGCAAAACTCGATCAAGGTTGCTTAAGCAGTCATCAAAAGAAGTTCCGTAAACGGAGAAATCATCCATGAATACCTCAACTATCTTTTCACAAAAATCAGAGAATGTAGCCATCATGCATCTTTGAAAGGTAGTGGGTGCATTACATAAACCAAAAGGCATATGTCTATAAGCAAAGGTACCGAAAGGACAAGTAAAGGTGGTCTTTCTTGATCCCCCTTTCACATAGGTATTTGAGAGAAACCAGAATAACCATCTAGAAAGCAGAAATGAGTATGTTTGGATAACCTTTCTAGCATTTGATCAATAAATGGCAAGGGGTAATGATCTTTCTTAGTAGCTTTATTTAACTTACGGAAATCAATTACCATCCTATAACCTGTAACTATTCTTTGCGGGATCAATTCATCTTTATCATTAGGGACGACAGTCATACCTCCTTTCTTAGGAACACAATGGACATGACTTACCCACTGGCTATCAGCAATGGGATAGATAATACCTGCCTCTAGAAGCTTTAGAATTTCCTTCCTTACCACTTCTTTCATCTTAGGATTTAACGTCGCTGATGATCAATAACTGGTTTAGCATTTTCTTCCAATTTTATCTTGTGTTGACATATAGTGGGACTAATGCCCTTAATATCATCCAGAGTATATCCAATAGCAGCTCGGTGCTTCTTCGGAGTTTTCAATAATCTTTCTTCTTCGGGCTCTGAAGGTTAGCACTAATAATAATAGGATATATCTTCTTTTCATCAAGATAAACATACTTAAGATCACAATTGAAATTAATAGAATTCTCCCCCGATGGCGCACCCACCCACCCACCCACCCTCCCTCCCGTGACCTAGGCTTCCGGCGATCAACCAATCCCGCCGGCGTCTTCTTGATCTCCTCCGCTCATTGGATCCGGCGTCCTCTGATCTACACGTCTATACCCGTCTCCTATGGGTTCCTCCCGTGGATCTACGTTGGATCTGGACTTTTCGGTGGGTCTGGACTTTGCATCTAGGGTTTTCAACGTTTGTGGACAAACGATCCATCTTTCGGACGACACACATCATTTCGTTATGGTGGTGTCTTTTAGCAGGCATATTTTTCGTCTTACTGAGGATTCAGTTGCGGCTGCACTAGAATCAGCCCTTGGAGGTTCTGCTATTGACTTCATGGTCTCTCATATCAAGGACAAGGTATTTTCGTTCTTTGTTTCATGCAAGAAAGTTGGGCTTTACATTCTGCAGCTGCGTTCTTTTGCTTGCATGCATTTCAAATGCTTTTTCCACCTCTGGGGACATGGAGGCCCGAACTGGCGCCGTGAATTTGAGATCTGGAGGAAAGAGTGTGATGCAGAATGGATTCTTGTTAGTCCATCTAAAAAACGGGCTACTGTTGGTCTCCTAGCTATGCATAAACCCCCAACCAGATCATCTTTACGTTCGGGTGCTTCCTCGGGGAAAAGGATCTCGTTTGCTACTTTCCAGCAATACCCAGCTTGCTGGGGCTACAGATATCCTGCTACACAAGTCTGTGTTGATACCGTTGCTGAGGCCGGTTATGAGATTAATCCTCGGGAACGTGTTATTATCTCCTCGCCGCCGGCGAGCAATCTCCAGTGGACGGTGGCTACGCCACCTATCTCTTTTGGAACTATCAACGTTCCGGCGAAACTTACGCCCGTCATTTCCGGATCGGATCAATCTGCACCGTTTCCGGATTTACTTGCTCCACAAGTCTCGGCTGTTTCGCCACAGACAACACCTCCCTTGGCCCAGTCGGATGATTCGAACTTGGGCGCTCAATCGGCCCACCCCCCTAAGGCCCATGGAGACCATAATGCTCCAGTTTTTTCCGCCGCCTCGTTGGAGACTGCTACCCTCAACTCTCAGGATAGTAATTGTCTATCTGTTACAGATGAGGATTTCATTAATGATATGGTGTTTCAAGTTTGGAAGTGCAGAAACTGTCTCTCAATGAAACACGCAACGGTCACGTGTTCTAATCAAATACGTTGTAGACAGTGTTTCCGCCTGGGCCATCGAGCGAAATCTTGTTCTGGCTCTGCACCTTCCCCCTCTTACAAGTGGGTCCCCCGGGTCAATATTGCGGCTCAAATCCAGTCTAAGGATTCTTTATCGCCTGCCGCTTCGATTTCCCTCCCAGCCCGTCTCCCTGAACCCTTGTCCAGTCCCATCGCGTCTGCCACCCCATCGCCTCCACCATTGCCATCCGAGCCGCCGCCCATTACTCCACCGCAACCCGCATCAGCTCCGCCGCCCACACCTCCACCACCAAACACTACCCAGCCACCACCAACACCTGCCATGGCCAACTTCGAGCTCGACCCCATGGACTTCCTCCCGCAGGGCTTTGACATCGTCGACGGCGGCCCCTTGAGGCTCCCATGGGCTTTCTTCTCGCCGGCGGTTGCTCCTGACCGGCAAAACGAGGCGTTTGCTATTGCCATTGTGGAGCCTGCACCTCTCCAAGCCGAGGTTCCTCTTTTCCGCAACCTTGTCAGTGATTTTGTTGTCAATCAACTTGGGCGTGCTGTCCTGGATGCCCAACCTTGGATTCAGGGAGTAGGACTTTTCCGATTCCGCAGCGCTGTTGCCAGGCAAACCTTAGTGGATCACCCCCCGTTTGATCTTGGCAATGATCGGTTCGTCCGGTTCATACCCCATGATGAGGGTATTAATTACCGGGCTGTCCACGGATTCCGCCGAGGTTGGATCATGCTTGTTGGCATCCCGCTTGACTACAGAAGAACAGCCTACATCGCTGATGCCATAGGCTCTTTTGGCAGATTTCATTATTGGCATCAAGAGGATCCTGTTCTTGGCCGCACTTTGGCGTATGTATCTTTTCCTGCTCCCTCCCTTGTGCCGCGTGATATTATCTATCAAGAATATTCAGATTTTGGTGGAGCACGCATCTCCTGGACAGTACCTGTTTACATCCTCTCTGTGGACTTTGCGGATGTTTTACCTGCTGATGAAGATCCTATGCCAGCCAATGGTAATCCGCACCCCCTGCCAGGACAGATGGTAGTTGACAATCACAACTGGATGGTCTTGCCTGAATTTCCTGAACTGGGCTGGAATGATGTGCCGCCACCAGCTAATGAGCAGCACCATGGATTCCAGCAGCAACCTGTGGACATCTTGGAGCAGGTAGAAGACAACCAGCATGACGAGGAGCCATCCCAGGAATCCATGGTTCTTCAGCTGTCTGAGGATTCTATCAACAATGACGCTATTGATGTTGCTGTGAATCAACCCCCCCTTCATGTTGGTATGGTTCTGACTCTTTACGGGCCTGAATTACCACCTGGTCTTCAGTGGCAGCGTAGCTTCGAGCGCTTGATGCCACTCATGTGGGTCTCAGCGATTCCAAGATCTCTTCATCAACAGGAGTTTCCATCTTTTGAGTTGCCTCTTAATGTCTGGAACTTCAACTGCACCTTGTCTGGACTCGACATCTCTCTGAAGACGGACAACAGCTCTGTCCTGACTGGCCCTGCTAAGAAGCCGGTGGCCCGCGCGCTGTGTTTTGATGACATCTCTTGTCCTGTGACTGAGGCCTTCCAATTTTCTGCCAAAATGCCAAGGAAGCGTGGCCGCAAGGCGGCTACGCCCCTCGTGGTCTCCGAGGTCCGCCGCAGCGCCCGCCTCTCTGCTCTCAAGGGAGGCTTTCGCCAAGTCCCTGTGCCTGAAGAACTGCGACAACACTCCTCTGCTCCGAAGAAGCGCAAGACCAAGGCGTCTGCGCATGGGCCGCCGCTTCCCCCACTCTGCTCGATTGATGATCTTCAGCGCATTGGCACCCGTCTTCGGATTGCTCAGGAGAAAATGTCCAAGGAGAAGCTTACGGCGGATCCGTCTGTCACCAGCAGCACGAGTTCTGATGATCATTAAAACTCGAAGAAGTCTGGGTCTATGGCGTACCTCCAAAATCGCCATTTTATCTTTGTCTTATTTTCTTTGTTCTGAACTTTATGGCTCGGTTATGTAATATGCTAGTCTATGGATCACTGCGTGATACATTATGTTGCTGCTCTCTACATGTTTCCCATGAATCAAAACAACTGTAGAGCTTGGAAGGTCTTTTGCTGGAATGTTAGGGGACTTAACTCCGAGGCGCGTCAACTTGCTGTCAAGCAAAAGATTGATGAGAGTGGATGCTCCGTAATCTGCCTTCAGGAAACTAAGTGTATGCATATTGATCATCGTTTTCTTCGAAAGTTCTGCCCCAGGCGTTTTGATAATTTTGCGTATGTTCCTTCGAATGGGGCCTCTGGTGGTATTGTGATCATATGGAACTCCTCTTTCTTCATCGGCAAGCTCATCGTGGCAAAACCATTTGGTATCGTGGTGGAATTCAGATCTGCTCACACGTCTGAAGTCTGGACACTTGTGACAGTTTATGGACCGTGTCAGGGTCCTGCCCGCGATGATTTTGTCCAGTGGCTCTATAACCTAAACATTAATGTGGATGATAAATGGCTTCTTCTAGGCGACTTTAACTTCATGAGATCTTTGGAGAATCGTAACCTTCCAGGGGGCAATATTAACGATATGTTCTTGTTCAATGAAATCATTGGACATCTTGGCCTCATTGAACTTCCGATAAAGGGCAGACAATACACTTGGTCTAATATGCAAGCACAGCCCCTGCTCGAGCAACTTGATTGGTTTTTTACTTCAGTTGCATGGACGCATGACCACCCCAATACCTTGGTCTATCCCCTAGCCAAAACTGCCTCGGATCACGTGCCTTGTGTGGTCTCTATTGCCACGAGCATCCCCAAAGCCAAAGTATTCCGCTTTGAGAATTACTGGATTGATCTCCCTGGTTTCTTTGAGTGTGTCTCGTCGGTGTGGAACAGAGACTTCAGACAGGCTAATATCGCATCCAGAATCTCCGCAAAATTCAAAGCTCTCCGCTATGCACTTAAGCAATGGCATCTTCGTCTGGCTACGGTGAAGGCCCTAATCAATGATTGCAACAAGGTTATTCTTTTCTTCGACCAACTTGAGGACTGTCGCACTTTGAGTTGGCCTGAAACGAATTTTCGCCGCATTGTTAAAGCACATCTTGCAGATATCTTACACATGCAGTTCATCTATTGGAAGCAGCGTTGCACCATCAGATCAATTAAAGTTGGTGAGGAGAACTCCAAATTCTTCCATGCCATGGCCACGGAGAGATACCGTAAAAACACCATCTCTTCTCTCAGAAATGCAGAGGGCGCAGTAATTTCTGACCACCAACAACTCGCTGCTATGTTCTGGACTGATTTCAAACAGCGTATGGGACATGCTAAGGGGATTCAGATGGACTTTGATCTTGCCTCCCTTATTGCCAAGGTTGATGGCCTTGAGGAATTGTCTCGGCCTTTTTCCGAGAAGGAAGTGGAGGAAGTGATCAAGCATATACCCTCTGATCGTGCCCTGGGCCCCGATGGGTTTTCTGGTCTGTTCTTGAAGAAATGTTGGCCAATTCTTAAGCAGGATTTCTTATCACTTGTCCGGGATTTCTATGAGGGCACTTGTGACCTCGAATGCTTGAACACTTCCCTCATTACTCTCATTCCTAAGAAGTTGAGCCCTGAGGTGGTGGGAGACTTTCGGCCTATCTCACTGACCAACACCTGTCTAAAATTTCTAACGAAACTTCTAGCCAACAGACTGCAACAGGTAATTCTCAGATGCATCCATAAAAACCAATATGGTTTTCTCCGGTGCCGATCAATTCAGGATTGTTTAGCTTGGTGCTTTGAATACATACACCAATGCAAAGCTTCCAAATGGCCTATTGTTCTCCTCAAACTTGATTTCACGAAGGCGTTTGATACTCTTGAGCATGCTACCATTCTTCAGATGTTGCAATATAAGGGGTTTGACAAGCGTTGGACTGGCTGGGTAAATTCTTTGTTATCTTCAGGCTCTTCTTCGGTGCTCCTTAACGGAGTACCTGGTCAGCATTTCCACTGCAGAACTGGGGTGCGTCAAGGAGATCCTCTGTCCCCACTTCTTTTTGTCATTGCGGTGGATCTACTTCAATCGGTGGTAAATGATATGTGCGCTCGCAACATTCTTCAAATGCCAATACCTACCAGCTCCAATGATTACCCAATTGTTCAATACGCTGATGACACTCTGATCATCCTCCCGGCCGTCGATGATCAGCTCCTTGCCCTTAAACAGATGCTTCATAAGTTTGCTCAAGCCACCGGGCTCTGTGTCAACTTCAGCAAGTCATCGTTGATTCCTCTAAACTTATCTGACGAGGAAGGCTCCCGTATTGCGGCACTTCTTGGCTGTGAGGTGGGTACTCTCCCATTCACATATCTTGGTCTGCCTATGGGCACTTCTAGGCCAACCGTGGTAGAGTTATCACCACTTGTGGATCGTCTGGAGAGGAGGCTGTCCGCTTCCTCCTGTTTGCTCAACCAGGGCAGCCGTCTTCTGTTGCTGCAATCGGTCTTAGCCTCCATGCCTATTTACTTCTTGTGCTCTCTGTCCCTTCCAAAAGGCATTCTTAAGCAGCTGGAAAGGATCATGCACCAATGCCTCTGGAGAGGCAACTCGGAGACGCCACGTCAGTCTCTCGTTGCCTGGGACCTTATATGCCGACCCAAGAAATGCGGTGGACTTGGTATCACCCACCTGGAAACTCAGAACGAGGCTTTGCTCATGAAGCATCTTTACAATTTTTTTAACAAATTGGATATACCTTGGGTTCAGTTGATCTGGGACACTTATTATGTCTCTTCACCACCCCAGGCAACTCGCAACTGTGGCTCGTTCTGGTGGAGGGACATTCTTCAACTCTATGATCAATTCTGCTCCCTCGCCGTCCCGCATGTTTCTTCGGGTGACACGGTCTTGTTTTGGACAGATAAATGGCATATTGATAATAGGGTGATTGCTCTACAAACCAGATTTCCTCATCTATACTCATTTGTGATTAATGAGTTTATCACTGTCAAGGATTTCTTCCTTGACTCGACTGAAGCGCAGAACTTTCATTTGCCCCTGTCCATCGAAGCCTATCAGGAGTTACAGCATCTGTAGTCTCTTTTGGCTACCATACATCTTGATCCTTCAGCAAATGATACCTGGAAATGGCCCTCGAAGTCTGGCACCTTCATCTCCAAGGTATACTATGACTTCAGGTTCTCTCATATTGTGGTTGACCCCATATTTAAATGGATCTGGAAATGCTCTTGCACGCTCAAGATCAAAGTTTTCGGTTGGTTACTGTTAATGGATCGCCTCAACACTAGAGATATGATGCAACGAAGGCATTGGCATGTCGATGATGCTCATTGTTCTTTATGCCTCCTGCCTCAACTTGAAGACCGGGCACACCTATTCTTCGCCTGCAATTTCAGTCAGCGCGTTTGGAACTACCTTGGTATTTCTTGGACAGCTGAAGGTCACTCCTCCACATACTCCATGGCTCTAGCAGCACGTCAAGACTTTGGACAACCTTTCTTCACTGAGGTGGTCTTCAATGCTGCTTGGAATATCTGGACTCAGAGGAATGGCAAAGTTTTCAGGAATGAGCAATCTAGTTTCAGATCCTGGAAAAGAAACTTTGTGTATGATATTTCCTTACTTGCTCATAGAATTAAATGTAAATATAGAGATAGGCTTCTCTCTTGGATAGCCTCACTTCAGTAGACTAGCTGTACGTCCCCCTCCCCCTCTCTCTGTATATATTTAGAACCTTTGTAATCTTTACCCTCTATGAGTTTTTTAGCTAATAAAACACTATGAGGCTGTTGCCTTGCAGTACATAGTCAAAAAAAACATACTTAAGATCATCAGGCAAAGGTTTAGGTTCAAACACAGGACCACCCTTGGGTGGAGGAGGATCCCCTAGGATTTCAACAGGTAAGTTGTTTTTCAATACGGGTCCCTCTGTAAGGAATATTTCATCTATCTCCCTTCTCTCATTCATATGCATATCATTTTTATGGTCTAGCAAGTATTGTTTTAAAGGATCATTAGGTGGCATGTCAATAGAAGCAAGACCAATAAGTTCATCCTTACTGGGTGGTGCCTTTTCAAGGGGTTGTCTACAGAATTTAGCAAAGTTAAAATCATGAGACGTGTCCCCTAATCCGGCAGAGACAATATCTTTCACACAATCTATCTTGGCATTAACGGTATTCAAGAAGGGTATACCAAATATAATGGGACAGAAAGCATCTTGTGGGGAACTAAGAACAAGAAAATCAGCAGGGTATTTAATCTTCCCACACAAGACTTCAATATCTCTAACAATCCCAACTGGTGAAATAATTTCTCTATTAGCAAGCTTAATAGTAACATCAATCCCTTCTAACTCAACATGTGCAATATCGTGCATAATTTCGTTTTACAAATCAAAAGGGATAATACTCGCACTAGCACCTACGTCGCATAAACCATGATAGCAATGGTCTCCTATCTTAACAGAGATGACAGGCAGGCCTACGATAGGTTTATGTTTATTCCTAGCATTGGGTTTGGCTATCCTAGCAGACTCTTCTTGGAGATAAATAACATGTCCATCTAAATCTTCTACCAAGAGATCTTTAACCATGGCAACACTAGGTTCAACTTTAATTTGCTCAGAGGGTGTAGGTGTTCTAGTATTACTCTTACGAACTACAGTTGAAGCTTGAGCATGATCCTTTATCCTAACAGGGAAAGGTGGTTTCTTGATATAAGCGATAGGTATAACGGGATCAACATTATAAGTGATAGTCTTTTCTTCAACTTTAATAGGTTCAACTACTTTTACTTCAATAGGGGGATGGTATTTAAACCACTTCTCCTTGGGGAGATCAACATGAGTAGCAAAAGATTCACAGAAAGAAGCTACTATCTCAGAGTCAAGTCCATATTTAGTGCTAAACTCACGGAAAACATCGGTATTCATAAAAGCTTTAACACAATCAAACTTAGGGGTCATACCTGACTCCTTACCTTCGTCGAGATCCCAATCTTCGGAGTTGCGTTTAATTCTTTCCAATAAATCCCATTTGAATTCAATAGTCTTCATCATAAAAGAGCCAGAACAAGAATTATCGAGCATGGTGCGATTATTGAGAAAAAGCCGAGCATAAAATTTTTGGATGATGATTTTTCTTGAAAGCTCATGATTGGGGCATGAATATAACATTGACTTAAGCCTCCCCCAAGCTTGAGCGATGCTTTCTCCTTCGCGAGGCCAGAAATTATAAATATAATTACGATCACGATGAACCTGGTGCATAGGGTAGAATTTCTGATGAAATTCCTACTTCACACGATTATAGTTCCAATATCCCATATCATCGCATAGCATAAACCATGTCAATGCATCTCCCTTCAAAGATAAAGGGAATACCTTCTTCTTGATAACATCCTCGGGCATACCTGCAAGCTTAAACAATCCACAAACTTCATCCACATAGATTAGATGTAAATCGGGGTGAAGTGTTCCATCTCCTGTATAAGGATTTTCAAGCTGTTTCTCTATCATACCCGAAGGAATCTCAAAGCAAACATTTTCAATAGGTGTAGTAGGTTGAGGAGCAACTCTTTGCTCTTCCGCTCGGGGTGAAGATACCCCAAACAAGCCCCTCAAAAGATTTTGAGCCATAGTAACAAGTGACAATAAATTTCAGCACACTATATTTTTTTCCTTACCAAATTCCACTTACCAAAGGCGCTTCACTCCCCAGCAATGGCGCCAGAAAAGAGTCTTGATGACCCACAAGTGTAGGGGATCTATCGTAGTCCTTTCGATGAGTAAGAGTGTCGAACCCAACGAGGAGCAGAAGGAAATGATAGGCAGTTTTCAGTAAGGTATTTTCTGCAAGCACTGAAATTATAGGTAACATATAGTTTTGTGATAAGATAATTGGTAGCAAGTGACAAACGGTAAAAGTAAATAAGGTGCAGCAAGGTGGCCCAATCCTTTTTGTAGCAAAGGACAAGCCTGGACAAACTCTTATGCAAGGTAAAGCACTCCCGAGGACATATGAGAATTATCGTCGAGCTAGTTTTCATCACGATCATCTGATTCACGTTCAGTACTTTGATAATTTGGTATGTGGGTGGACCGGTGCTTGGGTGCTGCCCTTACTTGGACAAGCCTCCCACTTATGATTAACCTCTAATGCAAGCATCCACAACTACAAAAGAAGTATTAAGGTAAACCTAACCATAGCCTGAAACATATGGATCCAAATCAGCCCCTTACGAAGCAACGCATAAACTAGGGTTTGAGCTTCTGTCACTCTAGCAACCCATCATCTACTTATTACTTCCCAATGCCTTCCTCTAGGCCCAAATAAAGGTGAAGTGTCATGTAGTCGACGTTCACATGGCATCACTAGAGGAGAGACAACATACATCACATCAAAATATCGAACGAAGACCAAATTCATATGACTACTAATAGCAAGACTTCTCCCATGTCCTCAGGAACAAAAGTAACTACTCACAAGACATAATAGTGTTCATGATCAGAGGGGTATTAATATGCATAATGGATCTGAAGGTATGATCTTCCACCAAATAAACCAACTAGCATCAACTACAAGGAGTAATCAACACTACTAGCAACCCACAGGTACCAATCTGAGGTTTGGGTACAAAGATTGGATACAAGAGATGAACTAGGGTTTGAGAGGAGATGGTGATGGTGAAGATGTTGATGAAGATAGCCCTCCATAAGATGGGAGAGTTGTTGGTGATGACGGCGGTGACGATTTCCCCCTCCTGGAGGGAAATATCCCCGACAGAACAGCTCTGCCGGAGCCCTAGATTGGTTTCCGCCTCGAGACGGCCGCGTCTGGTCCCGAAAGCCTCCTCCTGATTTTTTCCAGGTCAAAACGCTTCATATAGGAGAAGATGGGCACCTGGGGCCCACCGGCTGGCCCTCGAGGCAGGGGGCGCGCCCTGGGAAGGGGGGGGTGCGCCCCCACCCTCGAGGCCAGCAAGTGGCCCCTCTCGTGGGTTTCTTCCGCCGGATATTTTTTATATTTTCCGAAAAATGTTCTGTGGAGTTTCGGGGCTTTTGGAGTTGTGTAGAATAGGTTTCCAGACTTTGCTCCTTTTTCAGACCAGAATTCCAGTTGCCGGCATTCCCCCTTCTTCATGTAAACCTTGCAAAGTAAGAGGGAAAAGGCTTAAGTATTGTGACAAAACATGTATGAACAGCCCATAATGCAATAAATATTAACTTGTAAGCATGATGCAAAATGGACGTATCAGGGGGTGCCCTCCTATCTTGTGGATGGCCCGAAGGGCCCCCTGACTTGTGCCCTACGCCAAAAAATCCTTAAATACTGAAACCTTCGGAAATTAACCTAGATCGGGAGTTCCGCCGCTGAAAGCCTCTGTAGGCACCGAAAACCAATCTACACCCATTTTGGCACCCTGCCGGAGGGGGGGGTCTCTCTTCGGTGGCTATCTTCATCATCTCGGCGCTCTCCATGACGAGGAGGGAGTAGTCCACCCTCGGGGCTGAGGGTATGTACCAGTAGCTATGTGTTTGATCTCTCTCTCTCTCTCTCTCTCTCTCTCTCGTGTTCTTGAGATGTAACGATCTTGATGTATCGCGAGATTTGCTATTCTAGTTGGAATTTATAATGCTTCTCCCCCTCTACTCTCTTGTAATGGATTGAGTTTTCCCTTTAAAGTTATCTTATCGGATTGAGTCTTTAAGGATTTGAGAACACTTGATGTATGTCTTGCACGTGTTTATCTGTGGTGACAATGGGATATCATGTGATCCACTTGATGTATGTTTTGGTGATCAACTTGCGGGTTCTGTGACCTTGGGAATCTATGCATAGGGGTTGGTACACGTTTTCGTCTTGACTTTCCGGTAGAAACTTTGGGGCATTCTTTGAAGTTCTATGTGTTGGTTGAATAGATGTTTTTGAGATTGTGTGATGCATATCGTATAATCATGCCCACGGATACTTGAGGTGACAATGAAGTATCTAGGTGACATTAGGGTTTTGGTTGATTTGTGTCTTAAGGTGTTATTCTAGTACGAAATCTATGATATATTGAACGTTACTACGGACTCTTGAATAGATTGACCAGAAAGAATAACTTTGACGTGGTTTCGTACCCTACCATAATCTCTTCGTTTGTTCTCCGCTATTAGTTACTTTGGAGTGACTCTTTGTTGCATGTTGAGGGCTAGTAATATGATCCAATTATGTTATCCTTGTTGAGAGAACTTGCACTAGTGAAAGTATGAACCCTAGGCCTTGCCTACTATCATTGCAATACCGTTTATGCTCACGTTTACCTTTAGTTACCTTGCTGTTTTTATATTTCTTATTACAAAAACCTATATCTACCATCCATATTGCACTTGTATCACAATCTCTTCGCCGAACTAGTGCACCTATACAATTTACCATTGTATTGGGTGTGTTGGGACACAAGAGACTCTTTGTTATTTGGTTGTAGGGTTGTTTGAGAGAGACCATCTTCATCCTATGCCTCCCACGGATTGATAAACCTTAGGTCATTCACTTGAGGGAAATTTGCTATTGTCCTACAAACCTCTGCACTTAGAGGCCCAGCAACGTCTACAAGGAGAAGGTTGCGTAGTAGACATCAAGCTCTTTTCTGGCGTCGTTGCCGGGGAGGTTAGTGCTTGAAGGTATATCTTTAGATCTTGCAATCGAATCTTTTAGTTTCTTGTTTTATCACTAGTTTAGTTTATAAAAGAAAACTACAAAAAGTGGAATTAAGGTTACCTCATATGCTTCATCTTTTTAATATCTTTCGTGAAAATGATGGGAAGGAAAATTGTGCTCAAGTACTAGAAGAAGAATTACATAGAATGCTTGGCATAAAATATGTGCATGATGAGCATGATTGCAATGTTGTTAGTATGAATTCTTTGAATACCCATGATGCTAATGATATGCAAAGCCACGAGCTTGGGGATGCTATGTTTGATGAAGATGATATGTTTAGTCCCCCAAGTTTTGATGAGCAAATTTATTATGATGAAAGCATGACTCCTATTTATGATGATTATATTGATGAAAGTGGATTTGGAGAGGTCATGACTTTATTTAGTGATGAATCCACTATTTTAGAAGAGGTTCCAATTGATTATGAGAACAAAGTTGCTATCTATGATGATTATTGTGATGACTTGTATGCTATTAAGAATAATGATAACCATGAAACTTGTCATCATGATTTTAGTTTTCAATTGGATTATGCTTCACATGATAGTTATTTCATTGAGTTTGCTCCCACTACTATGAATGAGAATAATTTTGCTTATGTGGAGAGTAGTACAATTTCTATGCAAATATATCATGAAAACAATGCTTTATGTGCTGGTTATATTGTTGAATTCATTCATGATGCTACTGAAAATTATTATGATAGAGGATCATATGCTTGTAGGAATTGCAATAATATCAAGTTTCCTCTCTATGTGCTTAAAGCCTTGAAGCTATACTTGTTTTCCCTTCCTATGCTAGTTGATTATTGCTCCCATAAGTTGTTTGCTCATAAAATACCTATACATAGGAAGTGGGTTAGACTTAAATGTGCTAGTCATATTCTTCATGATGCTCTCTTTATGTTTCAATTCTTATCTTTTATGTGAGCATCATTATGCCTAGCTAGGGGCGTAAAACGATAGCGCTTGTTGGGAGGCAATCCAACTTTATTTTGTTTTCTTTGTTTTTGCTTCTGTTTAGGAATACAAATTGCATCTAGCTTCTGTTTATATGTGGTTTTGTGTTTTACTTAGTGTTTGTGCCAAGTAGAACCTTTGGGAAGACTTGTGTGAAGTCTATATGATCATGCTGTGAAAAACAGAATCATTAGCGCTTGCTAAAGTAGTTTTCAGATTTTACTGGAGCGTGCTTTTTAGCTGATTCTTTTTGCAGATGATTGGTAGACAAATTCCGCAAATTTACCAATTTAGTTTGAATTTTTTGGAGTTCCAGAAGTAGGCGAAACCTGCTGATTACTACAGACTGTTCTGTCTTTGACAGATTCTGTTTTTCGTGTGTTGTTTGCTTATTCCGATGCATCTATGAGTAGTATTGGAGGATATGAACCATAGAGAAGTTGGAATATAGTAGGTTTAATACCAATATAAACAAAGAATGAAATCATTGCTTCACCTTTGAGTAGTGGTTTGCTTTCTTACACTAACGAAGCTCACGAGAATTTTTGTCTAAGTTTTGTGTTGTGAAGTTTTCAAGTTTTGAGTATTGCTTTGATGGACTATGGAAAAAGGAGTAGAAAATGCCTAAGCTTGGGGATGCCCATGGAACCCTAAGTAAATTCAAGATAATCAAAAGCCTAAGCTATGGGATGCCCCGGGAAGGCATCCCCTCTTTCGTCTTCATCCATCGGTAACTATACTTGGAGCTATATTTTTATTCGCAACATGATATGTGTTTTGCTTGGACCGTCTTGTATAATTTGAGTCTTTGCTTGTTAGTTTGCCACAATCATCCTTGCTGGACACACCTATTTGAGAGAGTTAAATATGGCCTAGGAATTGCTAGAACACTCTATGTGCTTCACTTATATCTTTTGAGTTGAATAGTTTTTGCTCTAGTGCTTCACTTATATCTTTTAGAGCACGGTGGTGGTAATATTTTGTAGAAATTGTTGAATTCTCATGCTTCACTTATATCTATTTGAGAGTCTATTAAAACAGCATGGTAATGTGTTTAGGCTAAAAAACTAGTCTTCACATGATAGACATCCAATGTCAATGTAGTAAAATTTTCACACTAAGTGCATTGAATGTGAAGAGATGTTGGATGCTTGATAATTGTTTTGAGATACGAGGATAGAGATATTAGAGTCATGCTAGTGGAGTTATTATGAAATTGAGAAATACTTGTATTAAGGTTAGTGATTCCCGTAGCATGCACGTATGGTGAACCGCTATGTGACGAAGTTAGAGCATGAGGTATTTGTAAAGTGTCAACCTTTGTGTGGAGGTCGGGGGCGCACGATGGTTAACTCCTACCAACCTCCCCCCCTAGGAGCATGCGTTGATTGCTTTGTTTTGATGACTCGTAGATTTTTGCAATAATTATATGAGTTCTTTATTACTAATGTTCAGTCCATGGACTATACGCACTCTCACCCTTCCACCATTGCTAGCCTCTCTTGTACCGCGCAACTTTCGCCGGTACCATACACCCACCATATATCCTTCCTCAAAACAGCCACCATATATATTCCTCAAAACAGCCACCATACCTACCCATCATGGCATTTCCATAGCCATTTCGAGATATATTGCCATGCAACTTTCCACCGTTCCGTTCATATGACACACATCATATTGTCATATTGCCATTGCATGATCATGTAGTTGACATCATATTTGTGGCAAAGCCACCATGCATATTTTTTCATACATGTCACTCTTGTTTCATTGCACACACCGGTACACCGCCGGATGCATTCATATAGAGTCATACTTTGTTGTTGTAGTATTGAGTTGTAATGAAAGTGTGATGATCATCATTATTATAGCATTGTCCCATGGGAGGAAAGGCTAAATTTATAAAGCCCCTCCGCAAAAAAAAAAAGAGAAAAAAAGAAAGGCCAAAGAAAAAAAAGGCCCAAAAAAAGGGACAATTGCTACTATCTTTTTTTCCACACTTGTGCTTCAAAGTAGCACCATGTTCTTCATTGTAGAGAGTCTCATGCTTAGTCACTTTCATATACTAGTGAGAATTTTCATTATAGAACTTGGCTTGTATATTCCAACGATGGGCTTCCTCAAATGCCCTAGGTCTTTGTGAGCAAGCAAGTTGGATGCACACCCACTAGTTTCTTTTATTGAGCTTTCATTCATATTTAGCTGTAGTGCATCCGGTGCATGGCAATCCCTACTCACTCACATTGATATCTATTGACGGGCATCTCCATAGCCCGTTGATACGCCTAGTCGATGTGAGACTATCTCCCTCCTTTTTGTCTTCTCCACAACCACCATTCTATTCCACCCATAGTGCTATGTCCATGGCTCACGCTCATGTATTGCATGAAAGTTGAAAGGTTTGAAAAGATAGAGTATGAAAACAAGTGTTTGGCTGAAACTGGGGTTGTGCATGATATGAATATTTTGTGTGATGAAGAGGGAGCATAGCCAGACTATATGATTTTCTAGGGATAACTTTCTTTAGCCATAGTATTTTGAGAAGACATGATTGCTTTGTTAGTATGCTTGAAGTATTATTATTTCTGATGTCAATATAGACTTTTGTCTTGAATCTTTCAGATATGAACCTTCATGCCACAATTAAGAGAAGTACATTGAAAATTATGTTGGTTAGCATTCCACATAAAAAAATTCTATTTTTATCATTTACCTACTCGAGGACGAGCAGGAATTAAGTTTGGGGATGCTTGATACGTCTCCAACGTATCTATAATTTTTGATTGTTCCATGCTATTATATTATCCTTCTAGGATGTCTTATGGGCTTTTATATGATTTTTGGGACTAACCTATTAACCCAGAGCCCAGTGCCAGTTTCTGTTTTTTTTTCTTGTTTTTGAGTTTTGCAGAAAAGGAATATCAAACAGAGTCCAAGTGACGTGCCAATTTTTGATGATTTTTTCAGGACCAAAAGAAGCCCCCGAAGTAAAAGAGTTGGGCCAGGAGAGCCACGGGCTGCCCACGAGGGTGGGGGTGCGCCCTAGGGTGGGGGGCGCTCTGGGAAGGGGGGCGCGCCCTCCTATCTCGTGGACGGCCCGGAGGGCCCCCTGACTTGTGCCCTACGCCAAAAAATTCTATAAATACTGAAACCTTCCGAAATTAACCTAGATCAGGAGTTCCGCCGCCGAAAGCCTCTGTAGCCACCGAAAACCAATTTACACCCGTTCTGGCACCCTGCCGGAGGGGGGGATCCCTCTCCGGTGGCTATCTTCATCATCCCGATGCTCTCCATGACGAGGAGGGAGTAGTCCACCCTTGGGGCTGAGGGTATGTACCATTAGCTATGTGTTTGATCTATTGAGTTTTCCCTTTGAAGTTATCTTATCGGATTGAGTATTTAAGGATTTGAGAACACTTGATGTATGTCTTGCACGTGTTTATCTGTGGTGACAATGGGATATCATGTGATCCACTTGATGTATGTTTTGGTGATCAACTTGCGGGTTCCGTGACCTTGGGAATCTATGCATAGGGGTTGGCACATGTTTTCGTCTTGACTTTTCGGTAGAAACTTTGGGGCACTCTTTGAAGCTCTATGTGTTGGTTGAATAGATGTTTCTGAGATTGTGTGATGCATATCGTATAATCATGCCCACGGATACTTGAGGTGACAATGGGGCATCTAGGTGACATTAGGGTTTTGGTTGATTTGTGTCTTAAGGTGTTATTCTAGTACGAACTCTATGATAGACTGAACGTTACTACGGACTCTTGAATAGATTGATCATAAAGAATAACTTTGAGGTGGTTTCGTACCCTACTATAATCTCTTCGTTTGTTCTTGGCCACTGTTCAAGATATCTTCCGATATGCCGATAAATCGGCCGATTTATCGCTTACCATTGTCTGACCGATAAGATAAATCGTCCGATAAATCAGTCGATATGGAGATAAATCGGCCGATATGCCGATAAACTGGCCGATTTACCCCTTATCATGGGTTGACCGATAAGTTCCCGATAAGCGATATCCCCAACATTGTTCTCGGCTATTAGTTACTTTGGAGTGACTCTTTGTTGCATGTTGAGGGCTAGTAATATGATCCAATTATGTTATCCTTGTTGAGAGAACTTGCACTAGTGAAAGTATGAACCCTAGGCCTTGCCTACTATAATTGCAACACCGTTTATGCTCACGTTTACCGTTAGTTACCTTGATGTTTTTATATTTTCTTATTACAAAAACCTATATCTACCATCCATATTGCACTTGTATCACCATCTCTTCGCCGAACTAGTGCACCTATACAATTTACCGTTGTATTGGGTGTGTTGGGGACACAAGAGACTATTTGTTATTTGGTTGTAGGGTTGTTTGAGAGAGACCATCTTCATCCTACGCCTCCCACGGATTGATAAACCTTAGGTCATCCACTTGAGGGAAATTTGCTACTGTCCTACAAACCTCTGCACTTGGAGGCCCAACAATGTCTACAAGGAGAAGGTTGCGTAGTAGACATCAGTACCTCCTTGCTAGACTTATAGCAAGGCACACATCAGGTCTGATACACAACATTGCATACATGATAGAACCTATGGCTAAAGCTAGGGAATGACTTTCATTTTTTCTTTATCTTCTGCAGTGGTCGGGCATTGAGTCTAACTCAACTTCACACCTTGTAACACAGGCAAGAACCCTTTCTTAGATTGATCCATTTTGAACTTCTTCAAAACTTTATCAAGGTATGTGCTTTGTGAAAGTCAAATTACGTGTCTTGATCTATCTCTTTAGATCTTGATGCCCAATATATAAGCAGCTTCATTGAGGTCTTTCATTGAAAAATTCTTATTCAAGTATCCTTTTATGCTATCCAGAAATTCTACATCATTTCCAATTAACAATATGTCATCCACATATAATATCAGAAATGCTACAGAGCTCCCACTCACTTTCTTGTAAATACAGTCTTCTTCAAAAGTCTATATAAAACCATATGCTTTGATCACCTCATCAAAGTGTATATTCCACCCCGAGATGCTTGCACTAGTCCATAGATGGATCACTGGAGCTTGCACACTTTGTTAGCACCTTTAGGATTGACAAAACCTTTTGGTTGCATCATATACAACTCTTCTTTGAGAAATCCATTAAGGAATGCAGTTTTGACATCCATTTGCCAGATTTCATAATCATAAAATGCGGCAATTGCTAACATGATTCAGACAGACTTAAGCATCGCTATGGGTGAGAAGGCCTAATCGTAGTCAACTCCTTGAACTTGTCGAAAACCTTTCGCAACAAGTCGAGTTTTTTAGACAGTAACATTACCATCGGCATCAGTCTTCTTCTTAAAAATCCATTTATTTTCTATGGCTTGTCAATCATTGGGCAAGTCAACCAAAGTCCATACTATGTTCTCATACATGGATCCCATCCCAGATTCCATGGCTTCAAGACATTTTGTGGAATTTGGGCTCATCATCGCTTCCTCATAGTTTGTAGGTTCGTCATGGTCTAGTAACATGACTTACATAACATGATTACCGTACCACTCTGGTGCGGCACATACTCTGGTTGACCTATGAGGTTCGGTAGTAACTTGATCTGAAGTTTCATGATCATCATCATTAGTTTCCTCACTAATTGGTGTAGGCATCACAGAAACGATTTTTCGTGATGATCCATTCTCCAATTAGAGAGAATGTACAATTACCTCATCAAGTTCTACTTCCCCCCCCACTCACTTCTTTCGAGAGAAACTCCTTCTCTAGAAAGGATTCATTCTTAGCAACAGAAGTTTTGCCTTCGGATCCGTGATAGAAGGTGTACCCAACAGTTTCTTTTGGGTATCCTATGAAGACACACTTCTCAATTTGGGTTCGAGCTTATCAGGCCGAAGCTCTTTCATATAAGCATCGCAACCCCAAACTTTAAGAAACGACAACTAAGGTTTCTTGCCAGACCATAGTTCATACGGTGTTGTCTCAATAGATTTAGATGGTGCCCTATTTAACGTGAATGGAGCTGTCTCTAATGCATAACCCCAAAACGATAGTGGTAAATCGATAAGAGACATTCGGACACACCATTGCGCTGGGATGTTCCAGGTGGCGTGAGTTGTGAAATTATTCCACATTGTTTCAAATGAAGACCAAACTCGTAACTCAAGTATTCGCCTCCGCGATCAGGTCGTAGAAACTTTATTTTCTTGTTATGATGATTCTCTACTTCATTCTTTGAACTTTTCAAATGTTCCAGACTTATGTTTCATTAAGTAGATATACCCATATCTACTCAAATCATCTGTGAAGGTCAGCAAATAACGATACCCACTGCGAGCCTCAACACTCATCAAACCGTATACATCAGTATGTATTATTTCCAATAAGTCAGTTGCTCGCTCCATTCTTCTGGAGAACGGAGTTTTAGTCATCTTGCCCATGAGGCATGGTTCGCAAGTATCAAATGATTCATAATCAAGTGATTCCAAAAGTCCATGTGCATGGAGTTTCTTTATGCGCTTTACACCAATATGACCTAAACGTCAGTGCCGCAAATATGTTGCACTATCATTGTCAACTTTGCATCTTTTGGCATCAATATTATGAATATGTGTATCACTACGATCGAGATTCAACAAAAATAGACCACTCATCAAGGGTGCATGACCATAAAAGATATTACTCATATAAATAGAACAACCATTATTATCTGATTTAAATGAATAACCGTCTCGCAACAAAAAAGATCCAGATATAATGTTCATGCTCAACGCTGACACCAAATAACAATTACTTAGGTCTAAAACTAATCCCGAAGGTAGATGTAGAGGTAGCGTGCCGACGGCGCTCACATCGACTTTGGAACCATTTCCGACGCGCAACGTCACCTTGTCCTTAGCCAATATTCGTTTAATCCGTAGCCCCTATTTCGAGTTACAAATATGAGCAACCGAACCAGTAGCAAATACCTAGGCGCTACTACGAGCATTAGTAAGGTACACATCAATAACATGTATATCAAATATACCTTTGTTCAATTTGCCATCCTTCTTATCCGCCAAATACTTGGGGCAGTTCCGCTTCCAATGACCAGTCCCTTTGCAGTAGAAGCACTCAGTATCAGGCTTGGCTCCAGACATGGGTTTCTTCCCGGGAGTAGCAACTGGTTTGCTATTCTTCTTAAAGTTCCCCTTCTTTCCCTTGCCCTTTTTCTTGAAACCAGTGGTCTTGTTAACCATCAACACTTGATGCTACTTTTTGATTTCTACCCCCGCAGCTTTGACCATTGCGAAGAGCTCGGGAATTGTCTTCTCCATCCCTTGCATATTATAGTTCATCACGAAGCCTTTATAGCTCGGTCGCAGTGATTGAAGAACTCTGTCAATAACGCTATCATGTGTAATATTAACTCCCAGCTGAGTCATGTGGTTATGGTACCCAGACATTCTAAGTATGTGTTCACTGACAAAACTGTTCTCCTCCATCTTGCAGCTATAGAACTTGTTGGAGACTTCATATCTCTCAACTCGGACATTTTCTTAAAATATTAACTGCAACTCTTGGAACATCTCATATGCCACATGACGTTCAAAACGTCTTTGAAGTACCGATTCTAAGCCGTAAAGCATGGCACACTAAACTATCGAGTAGTAATCAGATCGAGCTTGCGAGACGTTCATAACATCAGCAGTTGCTCATGCAGCAGGCTTTTCACCTAGTGGTGTTTCAAGGAGATAATTCTTCCGTGCAGCAATGAGGATAATCCTCAAGTTACGGACCCAGTCCGTGTAGTTGCTACCATCATCTTTCAACTTAGCTTTCTCTAGGAACACATTAAAATTCAAGGGAACGGTAGCACGGGCCATTGATCTACAACATAGATATAGAAAAACTATCAGGACTAAGTTCATGATAAATTAAGTTCAGTTAATCATATTACTAAAAAATTCCCACTTAGATAGACATCCCTCAAGTCATCTAAATGATCACATGATCCAAATCAACTAAACCATGTCTGATCATCAAGTGACCTGGAGTAGCTTTCAGTGGCGAACATCTTATGTTGATCATATCTACTATATGATTCACGTTTGAACTTTCGGTCTCCAGTGTTCCGAGGCCATGTCTGTATATGCTAGGCTCGTCAAGTTTAACCCAAGTATTCTGCACGTGCAAAACTGTCTTACACCTGTTGTATGTAAATGTAGAGCTTATCACACCCGATCATCACGTGGTGTCTCGGCATGATGAACTATCGCAACGGTGCATACTCAGGGAGAACACTTGTATCTTGAAATTTTAGTAAGGGATCATCTTATAATTCTACCATCGTTCTAAGCAAAATAAGATGCATAAAAGATAAACATCACATGCAATCAAAATATGTGACATGATATGGCCATCATCATCTTGTGCTTTTGATCTCCATCTCCAAAGCATCGTCGTGATCTCCATCGTCACCGGCTTGACACCATGATCTTCATCGTAGCGTCGTGGTCGTCTCGCCAACTATTGCTTCTACTACTATCGCTAACTCATAGTGATAAAGTAAAACAATTACATGGCGTTCGCAATTCATACAATAAAGAGACAACCATAAGGCTCCTGCCGGTTGTCGATAATTTACAAAACATGATCATCTCATACAATAATGTATAACTCATCACGTCTTGATCATATCACATCACAACATGTCCTGCAAAAATAAGTTAGACGTCCTCTACTTTGTTGTTGCAAGTTTTACGTGGCTGCTACTGATGTAATGCCCAGGATGGAGTTATACCTCCTACGTGTCGAGGCACGACTTAAAGGCATAAATCCATCCTAGAATGATCTCAAGTTTGGTAATCTTTGCACAACTCATGTAAAAGAGGGGATAGTAAACTGAAAATAGTTGGCTTACACTCGCCACGTCACAGAATTACAGTACAAGTCTCAAACATCATACATTAAGTACATCACAACCCTCTAAGGGCAAAAGCCAAATGTCAAAGAACCAAACTCAGATAAATAAACCACAGGCGGATCGAATCCTAGTAAGAGACTCCACTACTGATCGTCCGGGTAGCGCACATAGTATCGACTACGCTCCTCGTCATACTCCCAATCCAGCTCGGTGCCATCACCTGGATAGCTCACAGCTAGACCTGCATCTGGTGTGTGAAGTAACTGTGAGCCACAGAGGACTCAGCAATCCCGTCTCCGGGTAACAAGACTATCAAAGCCTTTGGGTGAGGAAAAGGCTAAAGAAAAGAATAAGTCTGCAGCATCAACTAGCATCTAGCATTACGTAAGTGAGAGCGAGAAGAGAAGGCCTCGGCGAGAAGTGATCACGAAGTGATCCTAGCTAACAAGCTCCACAATCATAACCCCTCCGTGTTCAACTCCCGAATCCCTATTCGGAAATTGACAGTCACGGAACACACGCTGGTAGTGTATTAGAAACATTGTGTCAAGTTATCCACAACCGGAATTAACAAGCTCCCATCTGCCACATAACCGCGGGCACGGCTTTCGAAAGTTCAAACCCTGCAGGGGTGTTCCAACTTGACCCATTACAAGCCCACGATCCGCGGAGTCGCAACTCCAAAGTGGGAAGACCCGAGTATCCTCGGAATCCCGTGCTCAAGATATACCGAGCTAAGGTAAGGCTAATCCAGCAAATCCTCCCGGCGTGCCGACACCCTGATAGTAGCCGCGCGTATCTCGTCTCAGGCCACGACCGGATGGGTGATGCTACGGGTTTTTACCAGACCTTGAGTTTCCTCGAGGTGGCCCCGTAGGACCCCCAGTTCGGACCAACACTCATGTGGAGCACTGGCCCGGGGTTGTTGATTAAGAAAGAGGGTTAATTACTCCCTATGCATGTTTAGTTTGTTATTAGGCAAATAGTACCAATGTTGGGACTTGCTGGAAAAGACTTAGCACTTAGCGGTTTATCGAGGGGGTCCCATACACCCCAACAGTGTTAGGAACGCATAATCAAGGAACATAATACCGGCTTATACGGATCCTAACGGCATGAGTGGAACAAAACACCAAGCAAAAGGCTTAGCCTTCCACCCTTGCCAATATATAGATGATTTCAATTAAAGCATTTATATAGTGTGATATAACCCAACCAAGCTTCAACATGGAGCAAGCATCTTCGATCTTCACCTGCAACTAGCAACGCTATACGAAGGTCTGAGCGAAGCGTACTTAGCCAAGCAACGGTTTGCATAGGTAGGTTGGTTAAACATGGCAATTGGTTACAAGTAGGAGGCTGACAAGAAGAACATGGGCATCGAGGCAAAACTATAGATCGAGACTACTAGCAATAGGCAAAGATAGTAATGTTATCGGGGTTCGGTCATCTTGCCTGAAGAGAAGTCGTTCGGATCGTAAGAAGGGTCCTCGTGCTCAACCTCGTTGGAAACCTCGTTCTCAACCTCGTACTCGGTCTCAGCTTCCTGCTCTAAACAAAACAATCACACCAAGCACCAATCAACAAGATGCAATGCGCACTCGAAAAACATGAATGCATGATGGATGCACTAAGGATGCACACGGAGCACGTAAAACATCACTCAAGCAAATCACCTCAAAACATGAAAACAACCTGATATTATTAATCTACACAGAAAAACAACCAATTTTGATATAAGATTCGCTGAAATCGGAGTTACGGGCTAAAAGTTATGCCCGAAACAAGATTTGAGCGAAAGCTGAAAATTACAGCAACATAGCAACTTCGGAGCTCAAAATAATTGAGCTACAGCACCCAAAAAGCATGGCAAAGGACATGAACACAAACTAGACATATAGTACAGCAACTAAGTCCAAAGGTGCACCCCAATGGAGTCACGGATCAATAGCAATGATCTTGGACATATTGAACTTTACAATAGAATTCTGGCAGCAGAATTTTATTGAAACTTTAGAGCAAAAGATAAACATGCTACAGCCACTCAAATTGACATGTGAGGACATGAATGGAAAGACAACAATATATACTACAAGGAACAATCAAAAACCACTCCAAAACTATCATGCTTTGTCCTAGAGCATCACACGAACATGGCATCGGAACGTTACAGATTTCAGACTTAGTGAAAATCCACTAAGTCCTAAAACAGCAATATCATCATGGCATATAAAAGAGCATGTTTAAGTCACCTCGAAACTAAACATGGCAAAGGGTAAGCACCTCATCAAAGTGCACATGAAGGTGATCCCGAAACACACAAGCATGCATCATGGAGGTAAACACAACGATAGCAACGAGCTCAACAAGATGGCATTTCATAACAAGTGAAAACACATCGTAGCCACATGGCACTTTGCAACGATGATAACAAGGCAATAATAAATCTACCATGCAACCTATCACAAGCAACACGTAGTTCGTGGCAAGACGAACACGTGGACATGTCATTTGCATCATTTGGACAAACGGGCTAAAAGATATCACATGACAAAGGTGGCATGAAAATAACACATAACAGCAGTTTATATCATGATGCACTCTTGCAACAGCAAAACAAGCACCTAGATGTACTCTAACATGCATGACTACAACAGAGGAAATGTAGAGCACATCTCCACGAACGTCTGGACATATCACACGCGCAAAACGGAGCATCACAGTAAAAGTTATGCATGTATGAAAAGTGCATCACAGAAAAGTAAAACAGGGACTTAGTAGAAAAAGAAGTCAACCTAGCCAGATCTAGATCTGGGAAAAGAGAGACGGGCCGGTCTGGTGCGGCCCGGCTGGAGGCAGAGGCGGCTGGCCCACCGGCGCGAAGAGGCGGCCCGGAGCGGAACGGCGGCGCGGGCCCGGCGAGGCGGCCTGCGGGCGGCGCTGGCGAGCGGGGAAGGCGCCTGGCCCACTCGTGGCGCGGAGGCGATGGCCCGCTAGGGCGGAGGCCCAGGCGTGGCGTGGAGACTGGCGAACGGGCCTGAGGGGAGGCGAGGCCCGGCCGGCGCGGGGCGAGGATCCGGCGCGGGAGGCCCGTCTGCGGCCTGCGGTGGCGCGGCTGGCGGAGCGGACGAGCGGCGCGGGAGCTTGGGCCGGGGTTGCTGAGGCCCGATCGGCGAAGTGGAAGGGCGAGCAGAGCCCGCCTGGCGGTGATGTGGTCCAAGGCGAGGAGGCCGGATCGCTGGAGCTCTCGGTCGTTCGGATCGACCAGATCCAGTGTGCTGGCACCTGGCGAGGGAGCTGCGTTGACTCGGCCAGAGGCTTCGACCCGGCGGGATTTGCAGCGGCGCTCGATCCCAGGGATCCTCTCGGGATCCGGGAAGAAAAATTGTGGAGCTGATTTGATCTGAAAGAAAAGGGAAATAAAAAAATAGTGGAGGAAGGGGAAGAAGAAGGGGAAGCCAAAATAGACCTGGGGGGTCTATATATAGCAGTTTTTAGGGTTAGGAGGGAGTTTAGGGGCGCTAGGAGCCCTCCGATCGCGATCCGACGGATCCGATCGCGGGGATAGATTTAAAGGGCCTAGAAGGAGATAAAAGGACGCAGTAGGGGTGTTTCCGGGACACGAAGTAAAGGCACTTCGGACCCACACGAACAACGGATGGAAAAGTCAACGGAGTCCAAACGAGACGGGATTTGAGAGGCGGGTTGCACACAACACAACAACAACACAGACAACAACCTCGCGGCACACCGGCAACGTAAAACGCCCGAACAACAAAGTAGGCCTACGGGACGTCACAGACACGTGAGGGAGCTCCGGAACGCGAAACGGACAACGGGAAGAAACACACGGAACCGGATGCAACCGACAACACAAATGCAAAGCGATGCACATGTCTACATGATATGAATGAATGCCACACACTCACACAACACAACGATGAAAACCCGAAAGACAAGAACCCGGAATGGAAATAGATGAAGCCGGAGATATATTATATACTCAAAAGGGAAAGTATTACATCCGGGGCATTACAAACTCTCCTCTACTACAAAAAGATCTCGTCCCGAGATCTAGGACTGGAAAAAGGAAGGGTACTCGGAACGAAGATGATCTTCTCGTTCCCAGGTAGCTTCTCGGTCGGTGTGATGTGACCACTTGACTTTCAGAAACTTGATGGACTTGTTGCGAGTCTTGCGTTCGGTTTCTTCGAGAATTGCAACTGGATGCTCTCGGTAGGACAGGTCTTGTTGAAGATCAATCTCCTCAAACGGAATCATGCGCTCAGGTGCCTTGAAGCATTTGCGAAGCTGAGACACATGGAAGACATCATGAACATTTGCAAAGTTGGAAGGGAGCTCGAGCTGATAGGCTAGATCGCCTCTTTTGCCAAGAATGTTGAAAGGCCCGACGTATCTAGGAGCAAGTTTTCCTTTGATACCGAATCTTTGGGTTCCTTTCATCGGAGAAACTCGGAGATAGACGTGATCACCGATGTCGAAAGCCAAATCACGATGCTTTCCGTCATAGTAGCTCTTCTGACGCGACTGAGCGGCCTTGAGATTCTCACGTATGACTTTGCACATTTCTTCGGCTTCAGATATCAAGTCATTGCCAAGAAGTTGGCGTTCGCCTGTTTTAGACCAGTTGAGAGGGGTACGGCACTTTCTGCCATATAGAATTTCAAACGGTGCTTTGCCTGCACTTGCTTGAAAGCTGTTGTTGTAAGAGAACTCGGCAAATGGAAGGCAGTCTTCCCATTTCATGCCGAAGGAGATGACACAGGCTCTGAGCATGTCTTCTAGAATCTGATTCACACACTCGACTTGACCACTAGTCTGAGGGTGAAAGGCAGTGCTGAACCTGATCTTAGTGCCCATGGCGGACTGAAAGGAGTCCCAGAACCTTGATGTGAACAAGCTGCCACGGTCTGAGGATATCACTTGAGGAATGCCATGTAGGGACACAATTCTGGAAGTGTACAGCTCTGCAAGTTGAGCTGCATTGATTGATTCTTGGACTGGAAGAAAGTGAGCGACTTTGGTAAGCTTGTCAATCACCACAAAGATAGCATCATTGCCTCGCTTGGATTTAGGAAAACCAGTGACGAAGTCCATTTCAATGTGGTCGAACTTCCACTCGGGAATAGGAAGAGGTTGGAGAAGACCGGCTGGACGTTGATGTTCTGCTTTCACTCTTCTGCATACATCACATTCGTTCACGAATTGGGCAATCTCCCTTTTCATGCGTGTCCACCAGTAAGATTGCTTGAGATCTTGATACATCTTGGAACTGCCAGGATGAATGGAAAGGAGAGAATCATGAGCTTCTTCCATTATGAGCTTCCCGAGATCACCTTTGGGAACAACGAGTCTGTCCTCGAAGAACAAAGTATCTCTCTCATCAACACGGAAGCACTTATATTTTGGAGTGCCCTTTGCAATCCCATGTTTCACTTTCTTCACCATGGTATCACTGAGCTGGGCCTCACGGACTTGATCTTCCAAGGTAGGAGCAATTTGGAGATTTGCAAGAAAACCCTGCGGAACAACTTGAAGGTTGAGTTTCCTGAATGCTTCACAAAGCTCAGGCTGGTGTGGCTTGATAAGAAGGCTGTTGCAATATGCCTTTCTGCTCAAAGCATCTGCAATCACATTCGCCTTGCCTGGAGTGTATTCAATGCTGGGGTTGTACTCTTGGATCATTTCAACCCAACGAGTCTGGCGGAGGTTCAGATGTGGCTGTGTGAAGATGTACTTCAAGCTCTTGTGATCAGTGAAGATGTCGACCTTTCTGCCCAACAACAGATGTCTCCACGTAATCAGAGCATGTACCACAGCTGCTAGCTCGAGATCATGTGTGGGATAGTTCTTCTCACTGGGCTTGAGCTGCCGAGAAGTGTATGCCACAATTCTCTTATCTTGCATAAGCACACCACCAAGACCTTGAAGAGAAGCGTCACAGAACACTTCATATGGCTTGGTTTCATCCGGAGGAGTCAGAACTGGAGCAGAGACAAGCTTCTCTTTGAGGGTTTTGAATGCGACTTCACATTCGGGAGACCAAAAGTATTTGACATTCTTCTGAAGCAAGTTGGAAAGAGGCTTGGCAATCTTGGAGAAGTTCTCCACAAACCTTCTGCAATAGCTGGCAAGACCCAGAAAACTGCGGAGCTGCTTGACGTTCTGAGGAGCTTCCCAGTTGACAATTGCTTCAACTTTCTCGGGATTAACCGCAATACCGTCAGCTGAGATGATGTGGCCCAGGTACAAAACCTTATCGAGCCAAAACTCGCACTTTGAGAACTTGGCATAGAATTTATGCTCTCGGAGTCGATCAAGAACCAGACGCAAGTGCTTTTCGTGATCTTCTTCATTCTTGGAAAACACCAGAATATCATCCAGATACACAAGCACGAACTCTCCAGTATAGGGGTTGAAGATGTAATGCATCATCCTTGAAAAGGTAGGAGGAGCATTGGCGAGACCGAAGGACATGACGGTATACTCGTATGAACCGTAGCTCGTTCTGAAGGCCGTCTTGGGAATGTCTTCCTCGCGAATGCGAATTTGATGATAGCCCATTCGGAGGTCAAGCTTAGAGAACACTTTAGCTCCTTTGAGCTGCTCAAAGAGTTCGTTGATGTTGGGGAGCGGATACTTGTTCTTAATCGTCTTCTTGTTCAATGGCCGGTAGTCATCACAGAGACGCTCCGTGCCATCTTTCTTCTTGACAAATAAGACGCCACAGCCCCACGGAGATGTACTCGGTCTGATGAGACCCATACTCTCCTGCTTATCAAGCTGCTTCTTCAATTCCTTCAATTCATCCGGAGAGAGCTTGTATGGACGCCGACAAGCAGGTTCAGTGCCCGGCTCGAGTTCAATGAAAAACTCCACCTGACGGTGTGGAGGCATGCCTGGAAGTTCTTCTGGAAAGACGTCTTGATATTCTTTCACCACAGGAATTTGATCTATGGCATTAATTTCACCCTTATCATTAAGAGAGAAAAGCCGAATAGTATTATCCCTGGAGGCGAAGATAATCACATCATCATCAGAATGAGTCATCTTGACTTCTTTTTGAGCACAATTAATGTGAGCATCATGCTGAGAAAGCCAATCCATTCCGAGAATGAGGTCGATGTCAGAATTATCAAGAATCACCGGAGAAGCCAAAAATCGATAGTCACCCATGCGAATAGAAACATCCGGAGCATATATGCTGGAATGCATTCGTCTCCCCGGAGAAATAACTGATAACTCCCTTGGCAAGCTTTTGATGTCCACATTATACTTGGATGCAAAAGGTTGAGACATGAAAGAGCAAGAAGCACCCGAATCAAATAACACTTTAGCAGGTATAGAGTTCACTGGAAGGTTACCCAAAATGACATCAGAAGAAGCCTCCGCTTGTGCTGCATTCATCAAATTGACTCTTGCTGCCTTTGGATCATGCGTGACAATAGCTGAACTCACAGGTGGAGGAGGAGGAAGACGCTTCGGATTCGGACATCTGTTGGCATAGTGACCTTTCTGAGTACATTTGTTGCAAGTCACTTCTGAGAGAGGACGAAAATGAGAGCCACTGGACTTGGAGCCTTGAGACTGAAACTGCTTCTTCGACTGGTTGCTCGGGTTGGGTGGGTGGGAGAAACCACGACCACTAGAGTTCTTGTTGTTGGAGTTGTTGAAGTTGTTGGAGTTGTTGTAAGGAGCTCGAATCACTGGAGGAGGAGGAAGCCAGAATTTCTGTTGTTTCGAGACCAACTGAGACGATGAGGAAGAGTGAACAGCATCTCGAATTCTCTTCTTAGAAGCCTCCATCTTAAGCTGAGCTGCTTCTTGTTTCAAAGCCATGTTATAGAACTTGTCGAATTCATCGGGCTCGAACAAAGTGAGAGCAAGCTGAAGTTCATCTTTGAGACCTCCACAGAACTGATAGATTTTGCTCTTGGCATCAGGAATGTCTTGCTTTGCATAGCGAGCGAGGTTTTGGAACTTGACATTATACTGATAGACTGTCATGGAGCCCTGCTTGAGGTTGCGGAATTGCTCACGCATACCCTCGATGACACTTGTAGGAATGTGGTGCGAGCGGAAATCCTTGCAGAAATTCTCCCAAGAGATCACTTGACCCGGCCTGGAGTCTTTGTACTGCTGCCACCAGTCAGCTGCTTGATCTTTCAGTTGGAAGGCTGCAAACTTCACATGGTCATCTTCTTTCACGTTACTGCACTCAAAATGCTTCTTTATGTCGGTCAGCCAATCCTCAGCATCAAGAGGGTCGACACAGTAACTGAAAGCTTTAGGATTGTTAGCCAAGAACTGATTAAGAGTAGCATGGTGCTGCTGGAAGAAGTTGCCTTGATTCCCTGGAACACCCTGATTAGCTTGATTAGCTTGCATCATCTGCATCATCTACATCATCAACTGAGTGTTCTGAGCAGTAGTCTGCATAATTGCTCTCCAAGCCTCAGGCGGAGGAGGAGGGGAAGGAGGACGTTCCGGAACCTCTTCACCCTCTGGGTTAGCGTTCGGAACCCTTTTCGGAGCCATCCTGTAAGAGATGACCACGAATCAGCAATTGATTGACAAAAGGAATAAGCTGAATCAATGGAATGAATTGCAACAAGTCTTCACAATAATCATTCGAACAATAAGAACGAATGAAATCATCCTAACAAGAGGAACGAATGATATTCTCAGTTAAATGATAACATCAGTCTTCACGAGAAGCCACATAGGGGACAAAAGGATAAAATAAGTAAACAACAAGGTACGGAAAGGAACAAACACAAGAGATGAGTTTCGTTCTAACATTTTTGTGCTGAAAGCATATGAACGCGTTACGAAAAGGTTTTGCAATCCCCGGATCAGCATAGCCAAGGACCCTTTAAGATGCAACTCCTGATAGTAACATCGGTCATATTACCCCTTCACTCAATGTCGAACCCCGAACTCACTAACCTGCATTCGTTGGAAGAATGCCTACGATCTACTGGATAAAACCCACCTATAGATTTCCGAAAGATTCCAGTTATGCAATCAGGTGTTGGGGATACACGGGAAGCACCGCGCAATCAACTCTAACCTACATCGAGGTGTATCCATCCTTCAACACATAACCAGTCTTTCTCGGAAACTGTGTACCTCGGACCTTCGAAAAGCATCCACTATAACAAGCTATGGCAATACTCCCGAACTACCTCCCCAGTACTGGGTGATGTCGGGGTTATCTTGCCACTGGCCGTATAGGGGAGATTTTCGATGTCGGCCGTCTTAAGTATTTAGTACTGCCGCGATATGCTTGTTACAATGATACCCCGAAGCTCAACTCCTCGGTAACAGGAGGCATCGGGAACAATATCCTTGTCACAAGAACATCAAAACAATCCCAGAATACTCGCGGGATTCCTAAAAAAAAGATAGGAAAGACAAGAGTAGACGTCAGGAGTCCTCACCAGAGAGAAAGGGGATGAGAAGCAAAGAAATCCTACTCTCCGATATAATATAGGACTCAAAAAGTTTTCAGTGTGTGCCTAGACTCGACCGTCAATGGTTCGATCAAACAGTGGGGGCTCCTAGGTCGGAGAAGGCTCTGATACCAACTTGTAATGCCCAGGATGGAGTTATACCTCCTACGTGTCGAGGCACGACTTAAAGGCATAAATCCATCCTAGAATGATCTCAAGTTTGGTAATCTTTGCACAACTCATGTAAAAGAGGGGATAGTAAACTGAAAATAGTTGGCTTACACTCGCCACGTCACAGAATTACAGTACAAGTCTCAAACATCATACATTAAGAACATCACAACCCTCTAAGGGCAAAAGCCAAATGTCAAAGAACCAAACTCAGATAAATAAACCACAGGCGGATCGAATCCTAGTAAGAGACTCCACTACTGATCGTCTGGGTAGCGCACATAGTACCGACTACGCTCCTCGTCATACTCCCAATCCAGCTCGGTGCCATCACCTGGATAGCTCACAGCTGGACCTGCATCTGGTGTGTGAAGTAACTGTGAGCCACAGAGGACTCAGCAATCCCGTCTCCGGGTAACAAGACTATCAAAGCCTTTGGGTGAGGAAAAGGCTGAAGAAAAGAATAAGTCTGCAGCAGCAACTAGCATCTAGCATTACGTAAGTGAGAGCGAGAAGAGAAGGCCTCGGCGAGAAGTGATCACGAAGTGATCCTAGCTAACAAGCTCCACAATCATAACCCCTCCGTGTTCAACTCCCGAATCCCTATTCGGAAATTGACAGTCACGGAACACACGCTGGTAGTGTATTAGAAACATTGTGTCAAGTTATCCACAACCGGAATTAACAAGCTCCCATCTGCCACATAACCGCGGGCACGGCTTTCGAAAGTTCAAACCCTGCAGGGGTGTTCCAACTTGACCCATTACAAGCCCACGATCCGCGGAGTCGCAACTCCAAAGTGGGAAGACCCGAGTATCCTCGGAATCCCGTGCTCAAGATATACCGAGCTAAGGTAAGGCTAATCCAGCAAATCCTCCCGGCGTGCCGACACCCTGATAGTAGCCGCGCGTATCTCGTCTCAGGCCACGACCGGATGGGTGATGCTACGGGTTTTTACCAGACCTTGAGTTTCCTCGAGGTGGCCCCGCAGGACCCCCAGTTCGGACCAACACTCATGTGGAGCACTGGCCCGGGGTTGTTGATTAAGAAAGAGGGTTAATTACTCCCTATGCATGTTTAGTTTGTTATTAGGCAAATAGTACCAATGTTGGGATTTGCTGGAAAAGACTTAGCACTTAGCGGTTTATCGAGGGGGTCCCATACACCCCAACCGTGTTAGGAACGCATAATCAAGGAACATAATACCGGCTTATACGGATCCTAACGGCATGAGTGGAACAAAACACCAAGCAAAAGGCTTAGCCTTCCACCCTTGCCAATATATAGATGATTTCAATTAAAGCATTTATATAGTGTGATATAACCCAACCAAGCTTCAACATGGAGCAAGCATCTTCGATCTTCACCTGCAACTAGCAACGCTATAAGAAGGTCTGAGCGAAGCGTACTTAGCCAAGCAACGGTTTGCATAGGTAGGTTGGTTAAACATGGCAATTGGTTACAAGTAGGAGGCTGACAAGAAGAACATGGGCATCGAGGCAAAACTATAGATCGAGACTACTAGCAATAGGCAAAGATAGTAATGTTATCGGGGTTCGGTCATCTTGCCTGAAGAGAAGTCGTTCGGATCGTAAGAAGGGTCCTCGTGCTCAACCTCGTTGGAAACCTCGTGCTCAACCTCGTACTCGGTCTCAGCTTCCGGCTCTAAACAAAACAATCACACCAAGCACCAATCAACAAGATGCAATGCGCACTCGAAAAACATGAATGCATGATGGATGCACTAAGGATGCACACGGAGCACGTAAAAGATCACTTAAGCAAATCACCTCAAAACATGAAAACAACCTGATATTATTAATCTACACAGAAAAACAACCAAGTTTGATATAAGATTCGCTGAAATCGGAGTTACGGGCTAAAAGTTATGCCCGAAACAAGATTTGAGCGAAAGCTGAAAATTACAGCAACATAGCAACTTCGGAGCTCAAAATAATTGAGCTACAGCACCCAAAAAGCATGGCAAAGGACATGAACACAAACTAGACATATAGTACAGCAACTAAGTCCAAAGGTGCACCCCAACGGAGTCACGGATCAATAGCAATGATCTTGGACATATTGAACTTTACAATAAAATTCTGGCAGCAGAATTTTATTGAAACTTTAGAGCAAAAGATAAACATGCTACGGCCACTCAAATGGACATGTGAGGACATGAATGGAAAGACAACAATATACTACAAGGAACAATCAAAAACCACTCCAAAACTATCATGCTTTGTCCTAGAGCATCACACGAACATGGCATCGGAACGTTACAGATTTCAGACAGTGAAAATCCACTAAGTCCTAAAACAGCAATATCATCATGGCATATAAAAGAGCATGTTTAAGTCACCTCGAAACTAAACATGGCAAAGGGTAAGCACCTCATCAAAGTGCACATGAACGTGATCCCGAAACACACAAGCATGCATCATGGAGGTAAACACAACGATAGCAACGAGCTCAACAAGATGGCATTTCATAACAAGTGAAAACACATCGTAGCCACATGGCACTTTGCAACGATGATAACAAGGCAATAATAAATCTACCATGCAACCTATCACAAGCAACACGTAGCTCGTGGCAAGACGAACACGTGGACATGTCATTTGCATCATTTGGACAAACGGGCTAAAAGATATCACATGACAAAGGTGGCATGAAAATAACACATAACATCAGTTTATATCATGATGCACTCTTGCAACAGAAAAACAAGCACCTAGATGTACTCTAACATGCATGACTACAACAGAGGAAACGTAGAGCACATCTCCACGAACGTTTGGACATATCACACGCGCAAAACGGAGCATCACAGTAAAAGTTATGCATGTATGAAAAGTGCATCACAGAACACTAAAACAGGGACTTAGTAGAAAAAGAAGTCAACCTAGCCAGATCCAGATCTGGGAAAAGAGAGACGGGCCGGTCCGGTGCGGCCCGGCTGGAGGCAGAGGCGGCGGCCCGATGGAGGCGGCTGGCCCACCGGCGCGAAGAGGCGGCCCGGAGCGGAACGGCGGCGCGGGCCCGGCGAGGCGGCCTGCGGGCGGCGCTGGCGAGCAGGGAAGGCGCCTGGCCCACTCGCGGCGCGGAGGCGATGGCCCGCTCGGGCGGAGGCCCAGGCGCGGCGTGGAGACTGGCGAACGGGCCTGAGGGGAGGCGAGGCCCGGCCGGCGCGGGGCGAGGATCCGGCACGGGAGGCCCGTCTGCGGCCTGCGGTGGCGCGGCTGGCGGAGCGGACGAGCAGCGCGGGAGCTTGGGCCGGGGTTGCTGAGGCCCGATCGGCGAAGTGGAAGGGCGAGCAGAGCTCGCCTGGCGGTGATGTGGTCCAAGGCGAGGAGGCCGGATCGCTGGAGCTCTCGGTCGTTCGGATCGACCAGATCCAGTGCGCTGGCACCTGGCGAGGGAGCTGCGTTGACTCGGCCAGAGGCTTCGACCCGGCGGGATTTGCGGCGGCGCTCGATCCCAGGGATCCTCTCGGGATCCGGGAAGAAAAATTGTGGAGCTGATTTGATCTGAAAGAAAAGGGAAATAAAAAAATAGTGGAGGAAGGGGAAGAAGAAGGGGAAGCCAAAATAGACCTAGGGGGGTCTATATATAGCAGTTTTTAGGGTTAGGAGGGAGTTTAGGGGCGCTAGGAGCCCTCCGATCGCGATCCGACGGATCCGATCGCGGGGATAGATTTAAAGGGCCTAGAAGGAGATAAAAGGACGCAGTAGGGGTGTTTCCGGGACACGAAGTAAAGGCACTTCGGACCCACACGAACAACGGATGGAAAAGTCAACGGAGTCCAAACGAGACGGGATTTGAGAGGCGGGTTGCACACAACACAACAACAACACAGACAACAACCTCGCGGCACACCGGTAACGTAAAACGCCCGAACAACAAAGTAGGCCTACGGGACGTCACGGACACGTGAGGGAGCTCCGGAACGCGAAACGGACAACGGGAAGAAACACACGGAACCGGATGCAACCGACAACACAAATGCAAAGCGATGCACATGTCTACATGATATGAATGAATGCCACACACTCACACAACACAACGACGAAAACCCGAAAGACAAGAACCCGGAATGGAAATAGATGAAGCCGGAGATATATTATATACTCAAAAGGGAAAGTATTACATCCAGGGCATTACAACTGACTTCTAGCATAAACCTGACTTCTAGCATAAACCGTTCTTACCTACGGCACAAAAACCACAATTATGATTTATCAAGTTTGCCGTTTTAACCCTCAACAAGGACCGCAGTCAAATTCATTGAACATATAAACCCTCGAGGACTTGTAGTCACAACCGATGCCTCGAGCGCACCACACCACGCGAGGGAAAAACCACCACACCGTGCCGCGCGTGGGAAAAAATAGCCAGGGCGCAGCGCACCACGCGAGGGGAAAACCACCGCACCGTGCGAGGGACACGCTCGACGTGCAGGCCGTGGTGAGCCCCGCGCTCGTCCGCTTTCTCCTCCATCCCCGTTACCTCGTCTCCAACCCTAAATCTTTCCCCCCTCGGTTTGGATACCGGGACATGCACGGATTCAACATGGCAATGCTCTCCAGGCAGGCTTGGAGACTGATCCAACAGCCGGACACATTATGTGCTCGTGTCCTAAAGGCCCGGTACTACCCACATAGCAGTGTTCTTGAAACTGAAGCTAAAGATGGTATCTCATATACTTGGAGGAGCTTAATCAAAGGCATTGAGTTGATTCGAGAAGGTTATATTTGGTGGATTGGGGATGTGACTGATGTTAACATTTGGACGGATCCTTGGATCCTGCGACCATGGTCACGGAGAGTCATTACCCCAAGAGGGAACAACCTGCTTACCAAGGTTAGTGAGCTCATAGACCCGGGTACAGGACAATGGGATGAGCTGTTGGTGAGGGAATCATTTTGGGTAGATGATGCTCGCCATATCCTCCAGATGCCATTGAGAGAAGGAGTGCAGGATTTCATCGCATGGCAGTTCGATACAAAAGGGGAACACTCAGTCAAGAGTGCCTACAAGTTATATGCTGAGTTAGAATCACAGCGGAGGCTTGGTGGTGTGGGTATGAGCCATGCACCGGCGGGTAACCTGAATGCTTGTTAGGACGACTCATGGAAAAGGATATGGAAGCTCCCGTGCCCACGAACAGTGCAAATGTTCACATGGCGGGTGAAGCATGAATCACTAGCGCTTCTGACAAATATGGAGAAGAGAGGGCTGAAGGTGGAAAGCACGAAGTGCTTCTTCTGTGGACAAGCCCAGGAGGACGGTGCTCATCTTTTTATTAAGTGCAAATCTGTCAAAGTGGAGTGGAGGGAGCTTGCTCTCGAAAAGGAAAGAATGGAGCTGGAAAATATACCATCCGTTCATGCAATGTTGGACTATCTATGGGGGCTGGAGGAGAGTAAGCGGCTGCATATCATGACCTTTTGGTGGCTATGGTGGAGTGCTAGAAATAAACTGAGGAAGGGGGAACTGGGCGCAAGTGCTGGAATTGCGGCGAGAAATGCTCGTACTGCAGTTCTGGAGTACATGCAGGTGTACACCCCACCGGCCAAGAAACCAAGCCTAGACAGATGGGCACCACCAACTGGAGAGATGGTGAAGATGAACACCGACGGGTCCTTCATCCCAGGGGAGTTCCACGCTGGTTGGGGCGTTGTTGCGAGGGACTCTGCAGGAATGGTGATCGCTGCCCGAGCCGGGAGACAAAAGTATGTGGCTGATGCGTTTGCTGCAGAGGTTTATGCGCTATCGCATGCAGTCTCGCTGGCTGCAGACCTTGGCATAACAAGGGTGGAATTTCAGGTGGATTCACAACTGTTGGCGGAAGGCATGAGCTTCATGAAAGCGGACTCGTCGTCGTATGCGTCTGTCATTGAAGACACGAAATACCAGCTTAAGATGTGGTTCACTGAACATGTAATAACCGTTTGTCGTCGTAGTGCAAACTCTGTAGCACATGAATTGGCCAGTATAGGTCGTATGCTTTCTGAAAACCACTACATGGAGTGGGACTCTGATGTACCAGCCCAGGTGGCTGCTTGTGTTGTGGGCGATTTGCCCGAACACCGTTAAGTAATGCAAGTTTTGCTTGACCTAAAAAAAACCCTAAATCTTTCCCCCCTCCCCTATAGCTGCCTTCCCATGCTCCTCATCCCCTCCACTCCGTCGACAACAGTGGCGGAGGAGGAGTGGGGAGATGGTGGCGGCAGCGCCCTCTGGTGGCGGAGGAGGGGGGAGATGGTGGCGGCGGTGCCCTCTGGTAGCGGAGGAGGAGGGGGGAGATGGTGGCGGCGGTGCCCTGTGGTGGCGGAGGAGGAGGGGGGAGATGGTGGCGGCGGCGCCCTCTGGTGGCGGAGGAGGAGGCGAGAGATGGTGGCGCCGCGGCGGCCTTCCCCTCACACATCCCATCCCCCCTCGTCATTCCGGATCCCACCAGACCCGAGGCATGCGGGCGCGGCGGCGACCTGCAAGGGAAGGTCCACGCTCGGATCGATCCAGCGCCATGGTTCGGTCCCTACGGGAGAAAGAGAAAATGAGGGCCTCCGTGCTCAACAGGAGGAGCCGGGGTTGTTGAACCGGTCGGCCCAGATCCACACGCCTCCTCCTTCCGCCACCTCGCCCCACCAGCTCCCAGCGCTGTGGATCCGCCGAGGATGGAGGGCAACAAGTGAGAGGGAGCAGGAGAAGAGGTGAATCGAGGGAGTGAAAGAAGGATCTCACACGGGAAGAGGAAGAAGGAGTTTGGCGGCGTATCCTCGTCTCATTCTTGGCTGCAGCTCTTCTGATGCCATGGCACCAGTGGTGGATCCTTGATGGAGCGCCTCCTTCCATGATGGCACCACCAGCGGCTCTTGCTCGATGCCACGATACACAACACTGAGGTAAGCTCGACTCCCTTTCTCCCCTCTCAATTGATAGTTAGTGATTTTATTCTCTCCTTTCCATCTCATGATGGATTCCTTCTTCCAAGACGAATTAGTAACTTTAGCACCAAATATGAAGTTATTTGGACAAAGAAAAGAGCATATGGCAAAATTCTAGGCAATCCCTTGCTAGCATTTGTCTCTCTGAACTGTTGTTGGTTGATAGACCAATAACCATGGCGATTTGCATTTACATATGCATTCTGCCTATGTTTTTGGGGTAGAATTTTGCCTTCTCTTAGGTTGTGTTCTTCTAGGTATAAGTTTTCCTGCAAATTGTTTGTGCTAATGTCTGTAAGAGCTGTTGTACTACACCTATATTCAAAGTGATGTAAACAAAAAACATATTTCTACCATGAACAAAACAATTTTCCTGGAAAGAGTTGTTATACAGTAGACCTATATCCATGTTGGATGTTAATAATGTGTTTTGTGTTAGTCAAATGGTTGAAAGCTGGAGTTGGGTCGAGGAGCCTGCCTCGGCCTTCGCCATTGCCTGAGAAAAGCAACACCGGTGTTGGGCATTCCTGTGCAGAGTGCGTGAGTTAGTGATTTGGTTGTCTTCTTTCCTCATGATGTGATTCCTTCTTTAAGATGAATTAGTAACTTTGTGTGAAGGTGGAAGCAGAACCTGCTGGTTGTTGTAATGCCCACCTCAAAGAGATTTAACTGCTTACAAAATTATTTTTCTTCTTCGCTGTTTTGCAGATGATGAGGTATGACATGGAATGGTTGGATTTTGAGTGGTAGGTGATCCATATGCCGGCGGTGATAGCGGCCATCACTGGTATACAACAATCCAGCAGTTGTCTCCGTTGTGCTCCTATCCTCCCCACCTCCCTTAAACGCTTAATGTTCGGAAAACTAATGATTTGGTTCTCATATGTTCATACATAATAATCTAGGTTGTTATTGAGCTCCGCGGCTATCCTTAGATTGGCATTTCAGCATCAGCACACTTTACTCGAATCTATACCACAAGCCCTAGGTGAATACATTGTCTATTTGTTTTTTCGTCATGAATGCTAATAACTTGTATCATTTCTACACTGATATATGTACTCATCTCTTCTGAATCTGTTCAGTTAAGCTGCAACTCATGTGCGAGAGGCTTGGTTTATACAATAGAGAGATCATAGAAGCTTAACGCTGCCAATTAGGTGTAGTACAAACATGTCTTCTAAGTTTCACAAGCACCGACCCGCGAGTATGATGCTCTCCTCCTGGTTATATGAACCTTCTGGTGCAGAAATAGAGCTATTGCTTGATGACATAGTTTATGTGTTAAGAAATCTGCTTAAGTAAGCTTCAGCTCATGTGCGAGATGCTTGGTTTGTGCAGAGATCCTCTCGGTAAGTTGGTTGCAAAATATGCTTGAAGATTGCTTCACACAGAGATTGCCCGGGATACTAAAATAGTTAGGAGCTTCTGATTGGACTCTTCAAGAAATAGTGTTGTTGATATATTAATTATTAGATTATGTTACTAGAGTATTAGATGAACTTCCTGATATATGTATTTATAGGATTTTTCTCATACTTGATGAATTGATGGCTAGGCACTATACTGTGCATAAGTAAAATTTCCAGTTTTTCTTTTCGTAGTTGCAGCAGTTATTCTGTACCAACTGCTTCCTCTCTTATTGGTAACTTGAAGTTAGAAGAGAAGATTTTGTTTTCTTTTCTTAGGTTTTGACAAAGCAGGCGAGGCCAACAAAACTGCTGCACCAGAGTAAACCTATGCTCCACCAGCCGAGCTGTATATACACATCTTTGCATTCTGGTCCATTTTATTTTGCGATTCAGGCCAACCTTGATGCTCAGGCTGATGCTTCTTCGCTTGATGCTGAAGAAAAGGATGATCAGATTCAGACGCCCAAGAACAACAGGTGCTGGTGCTGCATCTTCTCTTATATGTTTATCTATGTACTTTAAATTCATATAGTCATTCAAATTGTCTATATACACATCTTGAAATTAAGAAACTCCGGTGGTTCAAAGGGAGTTGGGCCAGGGAAGAAATCAAAGCAGTGACTGCTCTGCACTAACTGTGCAAGGATCAAAACCATATAGGTGTAGCAATAAATTCCCCTCTGATGCTCAAGTTAAATTTCTTCACTGAAGATATGGTTGGAAGTTATGTTTTGAGTTTGATTCTTTAAACTACAGCACAATTTGCATATTAATCTCTTTATTTATTTTCTAACTATAGTAGCACACTTACCTAAATACCACATAAGACTGAATGGTACTCTGCCATGGTGTTTAATCTCAGTAATGTGTCTTGTTTTATTTTGTCCGCGATGACTGTGGATGTATTCTCGGCTTTGCCGACAGTAAAAAGAAGGCATACAAAACATTAAAAAAAATCCTTGATTGAATGCCGCATTTAATTGTCGCTTATGTATTCCAAGCTATTCAATTCTCATTGAGCTTTCCTTTGCTAAAGAAATTTAATACGCAATATTTTTGATATGTGAGGAGGCGAGAGAAGAAAAGAGGGGTTGCTAGGTCAGACTTTGGTGCGTCTCTGGTCAGAAATGGCTGGATCCGTCCGACGCTCTTCCAAACAGTGTAGTGTAGGTTCGTTGACCAATACAACATCTAAACCTTCACTACTCTAGCTTCTTCTTACATTTCTTAGTATCAACAAATAAGGTGGTCACAGTAAATACTTGAAGATTGCATCCCGAGCTAGCTCGGGCCCGCTGCTACCTCTTCCTCGTCGCCCAACAGGTCGCCGTGCTGCGGGAGCAGGGTAGCATCGGGTCCACAGGCACTCTAAAGCCGAGTAAAATCCTTGCATTCGTATTATTCACTTTCAGTATGCAAACTTCTCTTTCAAAGTTTGAGAGAACCGGCGTCGAGGAAGCCTTGGGGGTGTGAAAAGCATAGTAACAATATATCTGGGTTGCGACGTATATTTTTATGAAACTTTACTGTAATTACGATTTTCTATTATAGCTCATATGAAGAATTATTTGCTGCTTTTACATTTGCATATTTTATTAACTTTCACTAGGATATGAGTAGCATTACTCAAAATTTTGCTTTGAGAAGAATCTAATGATGTATCCAATTTCACATCCAAGCTACTATGAATATTATGATTGAGCGACTGCATGGCGATGTCATCGTCAGAGGCTCAGGCCTCCTCTCTGGACAAGGCACTCGTGCTAGGCGGTGGCGATCTGTGCGCCGGATCAAGGTGAGGCATCTCCTCTAGCCACATCAAGTTTTCCCATGAGTTTGTGCTAAAAGAATGAGTGTTCTTCAATCACCCATGCATTTTGAATTTATGAGGAATTACAACAAAGAGAAGAGATCTTTTTGAAATTCTTAATAAAGTTTGAGCTTTACGTAAATCTCAGTTTCCTTAGCAAACATATGTCTGCAGTTTTTAGTTTGATATGTGGTGTGAGGTTGGGATTTGTGATCAAAATGGTTGGATGTTGATTCAAGAGTGTAGAAAGGTGAATGAGATTCAAGAACGATTCAGTCAGCTTATGAGTATGTTACATTCTGATATTGGCTTCAGATCACATAAGTTTATTTCCTTTGGATCGTTGCTTGGGTTCCCTGTGGCCAAGTATCATGGTTTTAAAGATAACATGTGTTTCATGAAGATAACAGGTGTTTCATGAGACTAGGACTCATTTATGGATCCTTGTAGCACAGATCTCCATTCCTAATTTGACTAGGATATGAGTAGCATTACTCAAAATTTTGCTTTGAGAAGAATCTAATGATGTATCCAATTTCACATCCAAGCTATTATGAATATTATGATTGAGTGACTGCTTGTTACACTACACCATGCCACCAAACCAGTGCATTTGAGTGCCAGTTCAGTTATGTGTGTAAATAGCTGTAACGGAAACAACATGGAGTTGGGCATGTGCAACTCTAATTTAGACAAGGGTAGTCACATGTCAACCTTAATCCTACAAATGTGACACAAATAAATAATATTTGCTTTTGTGCCATATCAGTTTTCTTTCCTAATATTTCTTGGCTTGTAAACAGAGGCGGTAAGATGGTCGCAAGAATGCCAAGCTCTTCAGCTGTGGCATCATGCAATAATGGAATTGAGAATTCTGGGCAAAACATAAAGGACAACGAATATGCAAGGTTGGTGACACCAGCTGAACATGCAACAGCTGACAAGAAATTTTGCCTGAGCAGCCAAAGTTAAGACACTTACATTTGGTGAATGAAAGTTTTGCTTGGATGCTTCCATCTTATATCTTCGTGAAATTTGGAGCCCCTTTGCCTTTGAAAATGTGATGTGTTCATACTTCTTGTGCAAAAGAAAATCTCTTGTTAGGGATTTTTCCATTTAACATGTGCTTGTTCTAGGATAGCGGTACTCTCTCTGCTGTGGCTGCGTGTTCGACTGGCCAGCCAAGGATCTCCAGCAAGCATGTGCGCCTACTCTCCTTGCTCTTAATTCCTGCCACAACAGCAGCTCCTGTGTAGTGTGAGCGAGAGAACTACTACACTAATCATGTTCCGTGTATTTTCTCACTCTTGCTTCACACAAACGATGTATTGTAGTTAGTTCAAAGAAATTCCATTATATATTTTGCACATTTTCTGATTGGTGACCATCCATTTTATATGATGTTCTTCACCTGCAAGCGTTGAGTGTTTTTTTCCTTTCAAGTTTCTATCTCTTGCTTTATTTCATGAAATGCATTCCTCTTCTCATTCAATCATTTAGCCTTGTTGATTACTTACGATTAGTGATTACATGCAATCATCCGATTTAAATTAGAATAGTTAATTAGTTATGCCAGGTTGCTACATTTCTATCTCCTTTTTGCCAATATAAAATTAAAATATGATGGCATGTTATTGACCCAGCCTCGCCGTCCGCTGTGGCATCACCCTTCTTGTCCACCACCCTAACTCTATCGCGCTTCAGGCCTAGCATGCAACAGTGGTGCCGCGAGGATTTGCTGTCGTGGGAGGAGGGGCCCGACCCAGATGGCGGCCACCAGTAGGTCACACACTTATTCAGCTCGCTGTCTGGTTCCGCTGATGACTTCTCTAAGGTATCTTCTCGTGCAGCTTCAATCTTGCTTGTGTGTCTCGTGTGAAAAAGTAAGCTACCTAGCACTTGCTCTACTCTGCTTTAGCGGGCGCTCGCAGGGGAGGCCAAGGGATACATGATAATGGTAATTTACTAATGATCCATCTTAGTGGAATGCTTTTGTTGTAGATATTTTCATTGGTTGTCCTTTCATTTTATTTATATTCATGGCTGGATGGTGCCTTCCACTGTGCTTCTTCACTGAAAAGGTGTTTCGCATACGTGTACTTGCTTGAGAATGGAATAATCTCAGAATTCTGTGGAAAACAAAACTTAGTTATTTCAGCATGCATAGTGTTTGGCTATAGAGATTGAGTGCTTCACATATCCGATGCCATCTCAGAATAATCTCAGACCTGTTTAAATAACTTAGTGTTTGGCTAAGGAGGTCGCATTCAACACCACATATCCGATGCCAACACACCGTGGTGAGCGCACTCTCTCTCTCTCTCTCTCTCTCTCTCTCTCTCTCTCTCTCTCTCTCTCTCTTCATGTGGCCTCCTCATTCTCTGTAATCTTTCGAGATTGATTTTTTTTCCAGGTTATACTCCAATCAAACATGTGAATATTTACCAGAGTGCTTCAAGATCAATCCGACGAAGAAAGCCGTCCACTGCCGCTCTGCTGTTGGGACTAATTTGCACGGGAATGGTGATTTCATGGTTGATTATGATTACTTGGTTATTGCTCTTGGAGTTACTATGAATACATTCAACACTCCTAGTGTGATGGGGCATTGACACTTTCTGAAGGTCAAATCCTGATTGGCATTGTGTCTCTTTACTGTTCTGCTAGTTCTCATGTTTCAATCCTAAGATGTAAGTTACAGTTTAATTTCCTGCAAAATCTTGAGATATATGGTATTGATACTTTAGGTTATTGTACCGTGCAGTATTAGTCATATCTTGTGCTTACAGCCTCACATTGTAAATGTCAGGTCGTGGAGGATGCCCAAAAGATTTGGAAGAGCATGATAGACTGCTTTGAAAAGGCGTCACTAGAGGTGGGATCTTATTACTTTGGGATGACAACGTTGTTGAGGTCTCCGACATCTCTTCCTCGACCTTTTGCCTCTCCGGCAAAGTGCGCAATCGGGCAACAGACTGTTGCTTCAAGCTCACAACTGTCTATGGGCCCACAGACCATGCAAGTAAAGACTCTTTCTTTGCTGAGCTTATCTCCCACAAGCCTTCGTCGGGTCTCGCGTGGTTGGCCCTCGGAGATTTTAATCAAATCTACCGAGCGCGAGACAAAAACAAGAGAAATGTGAACATAAGTAGGATCAACCGCTTCCGCGCAGTCCTGCAAACCTGCGAGCTAAAAGAGATTCATCTTCAAAATAGGCGTTTCACTTGGAGCAACGAGAGGGAAAACCCCACCCTTTGCAAGCTCGACTCTTTCTTCTGCAACGCCGAGTGGGACACGACTTTCAACACACATGTGCTTCATGCAGTGTCGTCTTCCCTCTCCGACCACTGCCCCCTACTGCTTGCTGATGACAAGGGACCTCGACGACCACGGTCTTTCAAATTTGAAAACTTCTGGGTATATTTGTCTGGTTTTTTCCGACGTGGTCCAGAAAGCATGGGATGAACATGTTACCCACACCGAACCTTTCCAAATCCTACACCATAAGCTCAAGAAAATAGCGACCCGGCTATCAGAATGGAGCAAGAAGCTCTTCTCCAAGACCAAGATCCAACTCCACGCAGCCCTCTTGGTGGTGCTCCAGCTGGATTTGGCGCAAGAGGAACGTGCCCTCTCTACCGCGGAACGGGACCTGCGTGTCAGACTCAAGAGAAGAGTGATTAGCTTGGCAGTCCTCGAGAGGGCTCGGAAGAGCCAATGTGCCAGACTTGCAAATCTGAGGGAGGGTGATGCCAACACCAAATTTTTCCACCGACGCATCAACGGCCGTAGGCGAAAAAACCACATTCATAGGCTAAAGCATGCACATGGCTGGGTGACTGACCACAAGGAAAAGGAGAAGATTATCCATGATCACTTCTCTAAGGTCATGAGACGGGGCAGCACGAGCAATAAGGATTTTAATTGGGATGAGATGGGCATCGAGGCCCATGCCTTGCAAGACCTCGATGCAGCAATCACAGAGAACGAGGTATGGGAGGCTATAAAAGAGATGCCCAGTGATAAGGCGCCGGGCCCTGATGGTTTCACGGGGCTCTTTTTCAAGAGATGTTGGGGAATTATCAAGCACACGATCATGGGGGTCATCCAACGCTTTGATTCCCTGCACACCTCCAACATGCACTGGCTTAACTCTGCCAATGTTGTGCTCCTGCCAAAAAAGGATGGCGCGGAGGGCATCTCGGATTATAGGCCTATCAGCCTTATCCACGCCATTGCTAAAATCATTGCTAAAATCCTTTCGCTTCGGCTTGCACCCCACATGGATGACCTAGTCTCCAACGCCCAGAGTGCCTTCATTAAGAGGAGGAGTATCCACGATAACTTCATGTATGTTCGGAATTTCGCCCGACGCCTGCACAAATGCAAAACTCCCGCACTCCTCTTCAAGCTTGATATAAAAAAAGCATTCGACTCAGTAAAATGGGGATACTTTCTTCAACTACTCCAGCGACTGGGCTTCCCTCCAAAATTTAGGGCTTGGATTACTGCGCTTCTATCCTCTTCTTCATCTCGGATAATGCTTAATGGGCTGCCCGGCCCACCTATCAAGCATGGTCAAGGATTCAGACAGGGGGACCCCCTCTCCCCGCTCCTATTCGTCCTGGCCATAGACCCTCTACACATGATTCTTGACTTGGCGACGCGGAAAGGGCTCCTCCATAAAATCCGAGGTCGGCGTGCCATGGTGCGTACCTCCCTCTATGCGGATGATGCGGCGGTCTTTGTGGCCCCCATCAAACGGGACATCGATAATCTCGCATCCATCCTGAAAGGCTTCGGGGAAGTGACGGGCCTTTGCTCCAACTTCCAAAAAAGCTCGGTTGTGCCTATTCGTTGCAATCACCTTGATCTTGAACAAATTCTGCAGAACATGCCGGCAACATGCGCCACCTTTCCGGTAAAATATCTAGGGCTACCACTATCAGTTGGGCAGCTTAAGAAGGTGGATTTTCAATACCTTGAGGACAAGGCGGCCGGAAAATTGGTCACCTGGCAAGGATAAAACATTACCACTATTGGGCGTACGGCGCTGGTGAGATCAGTCATTACCTCACAAGCAGTGTTCTCCATCACGCCACTCATTGTACCTCAAGGGTCTCTTGATAACCTTAACAAAATAGAAAGAGCTTTCCTTTGGTCCGGTTCAGACAAGACAACAGGAGCCAAATGCAAGGTCAACTGGGGGGTGGTCTGTCGGCCAAAAGAATATGGTGACCTCGGGGTGCTTGATACCGACAAGTTCGCACGGGCGCTGCGTCTCCGCTGGCTTTGGTACGAATGGAACGAGCCCCACAAACTCTGGGTCGGCCTTGGAAACCCCTGCACTGAAGAGGACCACGAGTTTTTCTATGCCTCCACGACTATCACCGTTGGAAATGGGGCACAAACGCCTTTCTGGGACTCCCCATGGCTCCTGGGTCGCAAACCCAAAGATATTGCACCTCTCATCTATGCTGCCTCTAATAGAAAGAAGTGGAAGGTCCGTGAGGCCCTAGACGGGAATGCTTGGATCTTCATGATTAATAATGACACGGTGCTCTCCGACGCCCACATTCAAGAGTTCTTCACTCTTGGTATGCTCCTAGATGATGTCCACCTCCACGATCAACTCCAAGACACCATCATCTGGAAGCATGCTAACGATGGAATATACACCGCGGTCACTGCATACAAGGCTCAATTTCTAGGCATGACCCTCTCCCCCTTAGTTCGCATGGTTTGGAAGGCATGGGCGCCTCCAAAGGTAAAGTTTTTCGCTTGGCTGGTGCTGCAAGATAGGATCTGGACCGCCGATCGTCTGGAGCGTCGAGGTTGGCCAAATTGTGGCCTCTGCAAGCTTTGCAATAGGGAACAAGAATCAGGAGCTCACCTTCTATTCAAATGCCGCTACACGATTCGGCTATGGAAGTCTCTCATCGAGAAGCTTGGCCTCGTGCATGTGGATACATCCGACTGGTCCATGTACGGCTCTGTACACGAGTGGTGGGACAAGAGAACCGACAATAGTAATCCCAACCGACGAGCCATGGCCTCCCTCACCTTACTAGTCTCATGGACTATCTGGAATGAAAGAAATGCACGGGTGTTCCGTAACAAGTGTGCTCCGCCGGCCATCCTGCTTGCTGCCATCGTTGATGAGGCCAAGCTTTGGATAACTGCAGGAGCTAAGAAACTAGCGAATATTTTTCAGGGCGAGTAGTCCTCATGCCGTAATTGTGTGGACATGTTGTAAACCTCCAAACACTATTCTACTCTAAATTAATAGATGAGGCAAATCTTATGCCTCTGTTTCAAAAAAAAAAACTTCCTAACCTCAGTGAGGAGGAGGAAAGGAAGATCCTTCACTGTGTGATTATCGGTGGTGGACCTACTGCGGTTAAATTTGCCGTGGAGTTGCATGATTTTCTTGTCGAAGATCTGGTGAAGCTATATCCTGCAATTGAAGAATTTGTGAAGATAATAATTATGCAATCAGGAGAACATACATTGAATACATAAGGAAGTACTAAATTACCATATAATGAGGGTTGAACGTTCCTGCAGTAATAACCTTAGTTTTGGGCAAGATGATCAAGGAGTAGTGAAATTTTAGTAGTCATCTTTGGCTTCACCATCTTCCTCCCCTGATCATGCATTTATTTTAGATCATATAATTTTGCTATATCATATATATTGTATAGTTCAGACTTGTGCATGTGCATGCATTGGCATTGATTTAGACACAGATATTGCATGATTTGTACATAAAAGGAGTGCGGATGATCTAAGAATAAATGTTCGAATAAAGTTAGTAGTGAGATTTAGGTAGAGGTTACCTGCACTGTTCTGTTTTATGTAGATTCTAAGCTGCAAAATCATACATGGCCTGTTAGGAGGTGTTTGGTAACAAAAATGGTAACGCAAATGGTAACGTAATCAGATCGTTGTGTTTTAGGAGGCGTAACGATTTATTTCTCAATTTGTTTGGTTTGCCTAGGTAACGTAATTGGATAACATCGCTCATCCTCTTCTTCCCCAGCGTGTCTCTGTCCCCGATTCAAGACTGCCACCGTCGCTCGCCAGCTATCCTTCTCCATTTCAGCCGCTTGCTCCTCCCGCGCTGCCAGCTGCTGCGACCTTGCCGCCTGCTCAGTTAATCTAGCGCGCCGCTGGCCGCCGGATCTCGCATGCAGCCGGCCGCCACTTGCCGGATCTCGCGCGCAGCGCAGCCGGCCGCCACTTGCCGGATCTCGCGCGCAGCCGACCTTCAGATCTTGGGCATCGCTGTCTGCCCCAAAGCATGCGTGTCGCTAGCTGTTTGGATCTCGCGCAACGCCGGACGCCGGCGAAGTATGCAGACGGCTGGCAGGCTGTGGTGCCGCTGCTCTTTGAGCAGCTTGTGCGGCTACGGGAAAAGAAGACAGTTCCCGATACATCCGATTTGGGGCGTAATCAGTTTTGTATAGCGACAGGATCTGATTACACTGTATCTGATTATAGCCGTGGTGAAACAAACACGATTTGGCGGTAACTGATCCCGCTGTAATCAGATTACGTTACAATCTCGGTTACCAAACACTTCCATAGACTTTTGTCTTGAATCTTTCAAATATGAACATTCATACCATAATTAAGAGTATTACATTGAAAACCTATGTTGGTTAGCATTCCACATCAAAAATTCTGTTTTTATCATTTATCTACTCGAGGACGAGCAGAAATTAAGCTTGGGGATGCTGATACGTCTCCAACGTATCTATAATTTTTGATTGTTCCATGCTATTATATTATCCTTCTAGGATGTTTTATGGGCTTTATTATACACTTTTATATTATTTTTGGGACTAACCTATTAACCCAGAGCCCAGTGCCAGTTTCTGTTTTTCTCCTGTTTTAGAGTTTTACAGAAAAGAAATATCAAACGGAGCCCAATTGACCTGAAAATCAACGGAGGCTGTTTTTGGACCCAAAGAAGCCCAGGAAGTGCTGGAGGGGGACGAGAGGACCCACGGGCTGCGCACGAGGGTGGGGGCACGCCCCCCTAGGGCGCGTGCCCCCCTCGTGGACAGCCCGTAGCCCCCCTTTGCTTGGCCCCGACTCCAACACCTCATATATATACGGAAACCTTAGGAAAATAACCTAGATCGGGAGTTCGCCGCCGAAAGCCTCTGGTGCCACCAAAAACCAATCTAGACCCTGTTTCGGCACCCTGCCGGAGGGGGGAACCCTCTCCGGTGGCTATCTTCATCGTCCCGGCGCTCTCCATGACGAGGAGGGAGTAGTCCATCCTCGGGGCTGAGGGTATGTACCAGTAGCTATGTGTTTGATCTCTCTTTCTCTCTCTCGTGTTCTTGAGATGGCACGATTTTGATGTATCGCGAGCTTTGCTATTATAGTTGGATCTTATGATGCTTCTCCCCCTCTAGTCTCTTGTAATGGATTGAGTTTTCCCTTTGAAGTTATCTTATCGGATTGAGTATTTAAGGATTTGAGAACACTTGATGTATGTCTTGCATGTGCTTATCTGTGGTGACAATGCGATATCACGTGATTCACTTGATGTATGTTTTGGTGATCAACTTGCGGGTTCCGTGACCTTGGGAATCTATGCATAGGGGTTGGCATACGTTTTCGTCTTGACTTTCCGGTAGAAACTTTGGGGCACTCTTTGAAGTACTTTGTGTTGGTTGAATAGATGAATCTCAGATTGTGTGGTGCATATCGCATAATCATACCCACAGATACTTGAGGGGACAATGGAGTTTCTAGGTGACATTAGGGTTTTGGTTGATTTGTGTCTTAAGGTGTTATTCTATTACGAACTCTATGATAGATTGAACGTCACTACGGACTCTTGAATAGATCGGTCAGAAAGAATAACTTTGAGGTGGTATAATGCCCACTATGCAGTTATGTCCCCCACATGTCGAGGCACGACTTAAGGACATAAACGCATACTAGAATGATCTCAAGTATGGTATCTTTGCACAACTCATGTAAAATTCAGGGATGAAATAGAAAAAGATAGTTGGCTTACACTCGCCACGTCACACAATGAATACAATAGCATACATCATCCAATAACATAGAGTCCGACTACGGACGAAAATCCAAATGAGAAAGATACCATAAACACCGGCCCGAATCGCCCCTAGCAGGAACCACTACTGATCGTCGAAAACGTCACATACATACGGCCAAGCTCTTCATCGAGCTCCCAGTGAAGTTCTGAACAATCTCCTGCATTAGTCTCAGCGGTACCTGCATCTGTTGAGTGTTGAATCTGTGAGCCACAAAGGACTCAGCAATCCCATAACCATGGGTAACAAGACTAGCAAAGCTTATGTCGGGGAAACTGATCCACGAGCACCTATGGGACCGGCGGACCGAGCCCCTTTCGGTTCGGCGGGGGGCGGAGATCGCACGAAGAGCAGATCGAGGCGAAGCACACGAGCATTTTACCCAGGTTCGGGCCGCACGTATGCGTAAAACCCTACTCCTGCTTTGTGGTTTGTATTGAGTTCTTGCTCGGGAGCGCGGAGTGCTACAGTACACACCAGCTGCTAACGAGACCGAGCGTGAGTGTTCTTCGGTTCGACCTCCCCTTCTGCGTTGCGCATGGGCCTCCTTTTATATGCTCAAGGGGTCACCGACAGGTGGCAACGTAGACAAGGGTAAAAATGGAAAGGTGTTGCAGTTGGTACAACTACCTGTACAATGTATCATACCTAACCCTGACGGCAGGGGACAAAGGCATTGAATGCCCATCTGCGTCGCCCGAACAGTGCATAAAGGGACCGTCAGGGACGCCACCGCTCGCCATGATGGCAATCTTGTCAGCGCTGCTCGCCACCGCGCACCGCTGGCTGCACAGCCTCCCGCCACGTACGCCTGGAAGGGTCCCAGAGTGACACGTTGGTGGATGTGCTGGAGCGTGGGTACAGAGTGGCAGCTTGCCGCGGTCATTGTCTTGTCGCGTCCGGGAGCTTGCCGTTCACCGGGCCTTGCCGGGACGCGTGGCGCGTCGCGGCAAGTTCCTTGAGATGCCTTGGTTGGCCTTCCCGGCAAGCTCCTCTTGCCGGGGCCTTGTCTCCTTGGTTTAAATACTTTGTTCTTGAATGGCTCCAAAGGAACCACGGAGGACCTTGGCGGTCGCCCGGCAAGCCTTGCCGCGGGATGCTGCGACTGCCCATGCACAAGTTCGGGATACTAGGGTACCCCTACTCTAGTACACCGACAGCTTAATGGGTATGGAGAGGTTAAGTGGTAAGGTTGCAGCGGCTAAGCAAAAGTATGGTGGCTAACTTACGAGTACAAGAATAAGATGAGCATCTACGCAAACGGTCGCAAACTAGTAATGATCGCTAAAGATCCTGAACTACCTACGAGTCAAGCATAACCCCACCGTGTTCTCTTCTCAAAGTGAAAAGGGACAGTCACGGTTACTCACACGGTTGTGTGTTTTACTTCGGATCCTTTGTCAAGTTTTCTACAACCGGACATTAACAAATTCCAATCTGCCACATAACCGCGGGCACGGCTTTCGAAAGATCATAACCCTGCAGGGCTGTACCAACTTAGCCCATCACAAGCTCTCACGATCAGCAGAAGTAATAATAATATTACTCCTTATCTTAGGGACAGCCCGATCAGACTCGGAATCCCGGTGCACAAGACATTTCAACAATGGTAAAACAAGTCCAGCAAGACCTCCCGGCGTGCCGACACCCTGATAGTAGCCGCGCGTATCTCGTCTCAGGCCACGTCCGGATGAGCAATACGTACAGCAACCGAAGACCCCAGATAGCTGGGTGGCACCGCAAGTGGCTCTAGTTTGGGACCAACACCATCAGCACTGGCCCCCCTGTCATGTAGAAGAATCCTCGGGGACATGACCCCCTATGCAAATTAATTAATTAATTAAGTTGTTATTATGAGGCAAATTAAAACCAATGTTGGGCCTTGCCGGAGGAGTTTTATTCAAAGACGAACTGTCAAGGGGTCCCCATATACCCAACCGTGTAAGGAACGCAAAATCAAGGAACATAATGCCGGTTTGTCGGCTCCTAAGGTGGCATGAGTGGAACAAAACACCGAGCAAAAGGCCAAGCCTTCCACCCATTGCCAAGTATATAGGTGTGTTAAGATATACAAGATATATTGTGATATTCCCAAAACATCAAGTTCCAACATGGAACAATCTTCATCTTCACCTGCAACTAACAACGCTATAAGAGGGGCTGAGCAAGCGGGTAACATAGCCAAACAACGATTTTGCTGGGAAGGTGTCAAAGGTTAGAGGTTACATGGCAACAAGGAGAGAGGCTGACAATAAATGATGGGCAGCGCGACATATAACGATAGCATCGAGACAGCTAGCATGGCAATGATAGTGAAGGTATCCAAGGTGATGGTCATCTTGCCTGGGATTCCGCAAAGAAGAAGAACAAGTCCATGAAGTAGTCGAACAAATCCTCACAACTCCGGAGCAAAACCGAAGCTAAAGATAGAAGCCAACCGGAAAGAAGCAAACAACACGGTAAACACACATATCATAACCATGGCATATGATGCACAACCAAGTATGTTGCATGTCCAGTTTAAATATGCATGGCATGGAAAAGTGCACAAACAAAACTACAAGTTAAGGGGAGCTCGATATGCAACAAGTTGCATATTGACGAAACACCACATGTTATTTATTTAGTTGACTCTCGTTTATTTACAAGACAAGATTAAATGTTTTTAACATGGCAAGAGGTGAGGCACAAAGAAACTACCTATCTAGGCAATTTAAATGGGGCCGGAAACAACAAACAACAATTCCGGAAAATCCCCATGTTCATATTTTGAATTTGATACTGTTCTGCCTATTACCACATTTTAATGTTGTTAAACAGCAAAACAAAGTGCACCATGTTATTCTACACATTTTTCCACCCCATTTACATATAAAGTTTATTAAATTGGGAGCTACGGGTATTTAGTTATGAATTAAACCATTTTAACAAGTTATTTACACAAATTAATGCAACCAACAATTTTACACATTTTAACATGGATGAAAGTTGGAAAAAATTAATCTACACCAAGTTCTAAGCATTTTTCATATATAAAGTTTTTACATGTGATGCACATATGTGAAGTTATTATATGCATGAAGTCTAGGGGTTTTTCTGTAAAATAGGCAGTCTCTGGAAAATTAGACAAATTCTCAAATCTAAAAAAACCAGATTGGGCCAAAACTGGGACTGGGCTGCACTATAGGAGAGGGAAAGAAAAAAAAGGAGGGCGTTGTGGGTGTGGCCTCACCAAGTTGGGCTTCGGCCCGTGGTGGAGGCAGGCCGGCTGCGCGCGCTGGCCCTGGGCGCAGCCGCTGGCGGGCGAGCGAGTCATCGGATCGAGCAGGCGAGGCGTGGTCAACGCTCGACCCAGGAGGGGGTCCAGGCAGAGTCGCTCGCTCGACAGGAAGTAGCAGAGGCGCGAGACAGCAGAGACGCGGAGCAAACGAGCGGCGAGGCGGCGGGAACGACGAGGGACGGGCGGTCCTCCGGACCTGGCCGGCGCGAGCATGGACGGGGTGGCCAACGTCCTCGCCAGATCCGGCGGAGACGACAACGAAGCAGGGCGGCGGCGGAAGCTGCAAGACCAAGGCGTTTTTTGTCCAAAGCAGAGAGAGCCCTGAGAGATGAAAGGGAGGAGGAAGAACGAGGAAGAAGGCCGGGCATGGCGCTGGACCTGAGGTGGGTCGCTACGGCGGCGTGCTGGAGAGGAGCTCCGGCGGCCAAGATACGGAGCTTGACTTGGGGTGGCCATGGCAGGAACTTGGCGCTCGATGCAGGGACAATGAAGAACAAGGCGACGGGGTCCTGGTCCAGCGGGTCGTCGAGATGCACCGGACGGGCGACTATGGTTCTGCTTGCGGACGAACTCCGGCTCGACAAGCACCCGCAGCGGGAGCATAGAAGGGGCGTGAGGCCCGCTGGTTCGATCGGCGGAGGTGAGCTGTGGCTCGGGCCCATCGGGGGTATTGGTGGCACGGGCTTGGAGGATTGGGGTGAGGCGTTGGTTGGCCCGGCGCTGAAGACGAGGATGACGGTCAGGGAGGATTTGATTTTTTTAACCGGGGAAGATCGCGAGGTGGAAGAGGACTGGCGGCAGCGACTAGGAGGATGGGACAAGATCCCTGATTTCTAGGGTTTGGTCTGCTTAAATAGCGGGTAGGTTTTTGGTTAGGGGCTAACTACACCCTCCGGTTAAAATCGAACGGTCCAGATAAATAGGTTAGGGAACCCAAACAAAGAACCGATGATATTTTAGGGATGTTTGGGGATGATTCGGACCAATCGGTCACGACTGAACGGGTCGGGTTCGGGACAGTTTCGGACGTGCAGTCGAGGGGCAAAAGTGGGCTGTGTAGAAGGCATCGGGATGAGACGAGAGAAGAGAGAGAGAGGCTCGGCGGCAGTTTCGGAACACCGAAACGTCCGACGATTATCCGGCTATAGTGCCGCTATATGTTTATCGGTTGGGCTATCAAACGAACTCCGAATGCGACAAAATTTGACAGGTGGCCTACCTACCCTATAATAAGACTGCACGCCAAGTTTCAACCCATTCCGAGGACATTTTCCGACCACTTATAAAATATTTATTCGGAGGTGCCGCGGGCGCGTGTGAGTGTGTCTGGACTCAGAACGGACAACGGAGAGAACTAGGGAACCCGAACGAATGCAAGTTTTGAAAACATGCTGATGAAATGCACATGATGACATGGCAAAGTGCAACACGCAAGCAAAAGACATGGCAACGATGACGAATAACTGGCTGACACCTGGCGCATCGGTCTCGGGGCATCACAGGTCGTTTTGTACCCTACTATAATCTCTTCGTTTGTTCTCCGCTATTAGTGACTTTGGAGTGACTCTTTGTTGCATGTTGAGCGCTAGTAATATGATCCAATTATGTTATCCTTGTTGAGAGAACTTCCACTAGTGAAAGTATGAACCCTAGGCCTTGTTTCCTATCATTGCAACACCGTTTATGCTCACGTTTACCACTTGCTACCTTGCTGTTTTTATATTTTCAGTTTACAAAAACTTATATCTACCATCCATATTGCACTTGTATCACCATCTCTTCGCCGAACTAGTGCACCTATACAATTTACCATTGTATTGGGTGTGTTGGGGACACAAGAGACTCTTTGTTATTTGGTTGCAGGGTTGTTTGAGAGAGACCATCTTCATCCTATGCCTCCCGCGGATTGATAAACCTTAGGTCATCCACTTGAGAGAAATTTGCTACTGTCCTACAAACCTCTGCACTTGGACACCCAACAACGTCTACAGGAAGAAGTTTGTGTAGTAGACATCAAGCTCTATTCTGGCGCCGTTGCCGAGGAGGTTAGTGCTTGAAGGTATATCTTTAGATCTTCCAATCGAATATTTTAGTTTCTTGTTTTATCACTAGTTTAGTTTATAAAAGAAAACTACAAAAAAATGGAATTAAGGTTACCTCATATGCTTCAACTTTTTAAGATCTTTCATGAAAATGATGGGAAGGAAAATTGTGCTCAAGTACTAGAAGAAGAATTACATAGAATGCTTGGCATAAAATATTTGCATGATGAGCATGATTGCAACGTTGTTAGTGTGAATCCTTTGAATATCCATGATGCTAATGATATGCAAAGCCACAAGCTTGGGGAAGCTATGTTTGCCGAAGATGATATTTTTAGTCCCCCAAGTTCTGATGATAATATTTATTATGATGAAAGCATGCCTCCTATTTATGATGATTATATTTATGAAAGTGGATTTGGAGAGGTCATGACTTTATTTATTGATGAATCCACTATTTCGGAAGAGGTTCCAATTGATTATGAGAACAAAGTTGCTATCTATGATGATTATTGTGATGACTTGTATGCTATTAAGAATAATGATAACCATGAAACTTGTCATCATGATTTTAGTTTTCAATTGGATTATGCTTCACATGATAGTTATTTTGTTGAGTTTGCTCCCACTACTATGAATGAGAAGAATTTTTCTTATGTGGAGAGTAGTAAAATTTCTATGCAAGTAGATCATGAAAAGAATGATTTATGTGCTAGGTATATTGTCGAATTCATTCATGATGCTACTGAAAATTATTATGAGAAAGGATCATATGCTTCTACATATTGCAATAATATCAAGTTTCCTCTCTATGTGCTTAAAGTTTTGAAGTTATGCTTGTTTTCCCTTCCTATGCTAGTTGATTATCGTTCCCATAAGTTGTTTGCTCACAAAATCCCTATACATAGGAAGTGGGTGTAATCCCCCGGATGTAACACTTTCCCCTTTTGGATATATATAAACTTTGGCTTCATCAGTTCCATTCCGGGTTCTTCGTCTTTTCGGGTTTTCGTCGTTTTGTCGTGTGCGTGTGTGCATTCATCCTTGTCATGTTGTCATGTGCTTTGCATTGTGTTGTCATTTGCATCCGGTCCCACTCGTTTCTTCCCGTTGTCCGTTTCGAGTTCCGACGCTCTCACACGTGCCCGTGGCTTCCCCGAATCCTTCTTTCGTGTTTGGCCGTGTAACGTTTCCGGAATGGCGTGAGACTTGTCGTGCGATGTTGTTTTGATACGTGTAACCCGCCTGTCAAGTTTCGTCGCGTTTGGAGTTCGTTTGATACTCCAACGGGTAACCTCGTGGGCTAAAAGTACCTCCTCTTTGAGGCCCAAGAACCCCTCCACAACAGCCCAACAACCCAACTCAACCCTTCCCATCATCTCGGCCGTTGAATTCTGATCGCGTGGCCGAAAACCGTTCCTCATTTGGAGTCTCCTAGCTCCTTGTGCCTATATAAACGTCCATCCCTCCATTTTCGCGTCCAAAACCCTAGCTAGACTCCTCCCCGCCACGCCGGACACGTCCGTACGCCGCCGGACGTGTCCGACTTGCCCCGCCGTGCCACGTGGCAGCTCCCCATTCGTCCGCCTCGCGGTGCCCACTTCCTCGCCGATCCAGGCCGCCGGCCGACCTCCCGCCGCCGCGGGCTCGACACCCCGCCGCCGTCCTCCAAGCTCCCCGTCGCCGCCCTTCAAGCAGCACCTCTCGCCGGCCGGGCCTCAGGCCACCCCGCCGCCGGCCACCGCGAGCCTCCGGCCGACGGGATCGAGGGCGCCGCCGCCGCTGCTTCGATCGATCCGATCGCGAGCCCGATCTGGGCGCCTGGCAAACCCTAACGGGTTCGATCCCGACCCGCAACCCGCGACCCGGCGCGTTGACCCGCTCCACCGACCCGTTGACCCGACCCGCGGAGGTTGACCCTCGTTTTTCTTCTAAGTGTTTAGATTTTTCCTTGTCTGATGCATTTTTGTGATGAGGATATCTTTTACTGTGCTTGTCCGTTTTGTGCATATGATATGTCAAAATGATCGATGTGACATGTACTATGTTTTGTTCCATTGTGTCATGCATGTTTGAGATCATCTAGATGTATTAATCTTCATGAGAAGAGTGCTACTTGTTATAAACTGCTGCTACTAGTTGTCTTCATGCCATGTTTGATATGTGATAACTTGATGCATGTTTATCCAAATGAAGCAAATGATATGTCCAAATGTTCATCATGAGATGCTCTACATGTTGGTTGCTATAGGATGCATGATAGAATTCATATTGCCATGTTTATCTCCTTTGCAAAAGTGCTTGTGGCTGTTAGGTTGTTAAACTTGTTACGAGATGCCTAGTTGAGGAGCTCGTTGCTATTGATGTGGTTGTCCCCATGTTGCATGCTCATATGTTTTGGATTCCCCATCATGTGTTCTTTGCTGTGGTGCCAACCACTTGCCATGTTATGCTTTGAGGTGACTTAAACATGCTCACAAACATGCCATGATAATATTGCTGTTTTAACACTTAGTGAAATTAAGTCTGGAATCTGTAATATCCAGATGCTATGTTTGCTTGTTGTTCTAGGCAAATCCATGATAGTTTTGGGGTGACTATTGATGATTCCTTGATTTATATGTTGTTGTCAATCCATACATGCCATCACATGCTCTTTTGGGTTGTTCTAGCATATTTAATTCTTGCTCCCAAGTTGCTATAAAATATTGATGTCAGGGTTTTAGTGTCATGATCAAAATGTTGTAGCTTGTTGCTATTGATCCATGCCTCCTATGGAGATGCTCCAATGGAATTGTTTGCTGTAGGATATGTCTACTTCATGTCCATGCTTCTTGTCATGATGTTTGAGTGATGTAGAGTATATATTTCTTGCTCCAAAGTTGCTATGTGGCTGTTAGTTTCAGCTTTGCATTATTTATTGTTTCGGGTGTATCTTTTAGTCCGTTGCTCCGTTTTGAGCAAGTCCTATATGAAACTTGTGTGGTTTTGCATGTAGATTCATAATATCCTCTTGTTAACATGTTTTGAAGTTTCTTGCTTGATGCATATTGTCATGTTCCTTGTGCTGTATCTTTGTGTTTCCTATGTTTACTTTTGGTGCATCCTAAGTGCATCTGCAGTGCTTCCTTAGTGCATCAGCCATGCATCCTATAGTTTTGCGCATTGCATCTTTTTTGATTTCGTGCCTCGTGTGTTCATGTGTTGAGTAGAGCCGGAAGCCGAGAACGAGTACGAGAACGAGGTTACTACCAAGGTTGAGAACGAGGGCCCTCTTACGATCCCATCGACGACTCGACATGCAAGATGACCTGACCCAGATATCATTACTATCTTTGCCTATTTCTAGAAGTCTCGCTCTTTAGCTTATTGCCTCGATGCCCATGTTTGTCTGTCAGCCTCCTATTGTAACCATGAATCTGTTTAACCACCCAACCTATGCAAACCTTTGATTGGCTACGTAGGCATCGCTCAGCCCCTCTTATAGCATTGCTAGTTGCAGGAGAAGATTTGAAGATTCTTGCTTCATGTTGAACCTTGTTGGGATATCACACTATATTAACTCTTTAATTAAATCATCTATATATTGGTAATGGGTGGAAGGCTAAGCCTCTTGCTTGGTGATTTGTTCCACTCATGCCGCCCTAGGAACCGTATAAACCGGTGTTATGTTCCTTGATTATGCGTTCCTCACACGGCTGGGGTCATGGGACCCCCTCGATAAACCGCTTACCGCTAAGTCTTTTCCAGCAAGTCCCAACATTGGTACTATTTGCCTAATAACTAAAAACTTGCATAGGGAGTAATTAACCCTCTTCTTAATCAACAACCCCGGGCCAGTGCTCCACATGAGTGTTGGTCCGAACTGGGCAACCTGCGGGGCCACCTTGGGGGAACCCGAGGTCTGGTAAAAACCCGTAGCTTGTCCCATCCGGTCGTGGCCTGAGACGAGAAATGCGCGGCTACTATCAGGGTGTCAGCACGCCGGGAAGATTTGCTGGATTAGCCTTACCTTAGTCAGAGTATCTTGAGCACGGGATTCCGAGGATACTCGGGCCTTCCCACCTTGGAGTTGCGACTCCGCGGATCGTGGGCTTGTCATGGGCCAAGTTGGAACACCCCTGCAGGGTATTGAACTTTCGAGAGCCGTGCCCGCGGTTATGTGGCAGATGGGAATTTTTTAATATCCGGTTGTAGAAAACTTGACACCATGTTCAGAACACACTACCAACGTGAGTACCGTGACGGTCATTTTCCGAAAGGGGCTCGGGAAGTGAACATGGTGGGGTTATGTTTGACATGCTTAGTTAGGATCACTTCGTGATCACTTTATCGTCTGAGGCACTTCTCTTCTCGCTCTTCTTATGTAAGTTAGTGCTAGTGCTGCTGCAACCTCTTATTCTTTCTTCAGCCTTGTTCCACACCCAAGGCTTGGATAGTTGTGTTACCCGAGAACGGGATTGCTGAGTCCTCTGTGGCTCACAGATTCTACACCACACCAGATGCAGGTACCATGGTGAGCTACTCAGGTGACGGCACAGAGCTATACTGGGAGTACGATGAGGAACATAGCCGTTACTATGTGCACTATCCCGATGATCAGCAGTGGTTTCTACTAGGGGCGATTCAGACATGTGGCTTTATGTATGTTTGGTATCTTTCATTTGGATCTTCACCCGTAGACGGGTTGTGATGTTATTTGTATGATGATTTGCTATGTAATGAATTGTGTGACGTGGCGAGTGTAAGCCAACTATCTCTTTTCCTTTTCATCCCCATTTTTGCATGAGATGTGCAAAGATACCGAACTTGAGATCATTCCAGAATGGGCTTATACCTTTAAGTCGTGCCTCGACACGTAGGAGGTATAGTCCCATCCTGGGCATTTCAAGTTGGTATCAGAGCCTTCTCCGACCTAGAAGCCCCCACTGATTGATCGAATCGTTGACGGTTGAGTCTAGGCACACACTTAAAATGTTTTGAGTCCTATATATATATCGGAGAGTAGGATTTCTTTTGATCCTCATCTCTTTTCACTCTGGTGAGGACTCCTGACGATTACTCTTGCCTCTTCTACTCTCAAAAATTGCACCAATTTTTTTTAGGAATCTCGCGAGTATTGTTTGGATTGTTCCGATGTCTTTGTGATGAGAACATTGTTCTCGATGCCTCCTGTCATTTAGGGGTTGTGGCAGTGTCCCGGGGAGTTGAGCTCCGAGGTGTTGTCATCACAAATATATCGCATCAGTTCTAGAATACTTAAGACGGCCGACATCGAAAACTCTCCTATGCGGTTAGTGGCAAGATAACCCCGACATCACCCAGTACTGGGGAGGTAGTTCGGGAGTATTGCCATAGCTTGTATAGTGGATGCGTTTTGAAGGTCCGAGGTAGACGGTTTCCGGAAATAACTGGTTATGTGTTGAAGGATGGATACAGCTGGATGTAGGATTAGAGTTGAGTGTGCGATGCTTCCCCTGTATCCCCAACACCTGATTGCATATCTGGAAACTTTCGGAAATTAATAGGTGGGTTCATCTAGTAGATCGTAGGCATTCTTCCAACGAATGCAGGATATGGAGTTCGGGGTTCTACATTCAGTGAAGTAGTTTTATGGACGTTGTTCCGATCGGGAGTTGCATCTTGAAGGGTCCTTGGCTATGCTGATCCGGGGATTGCAAAACCCTTTTGTAACACGTTCCATAAGCTTTCAGCACGAATATGTCGAACGAAGCTTCTATCTTGTATTTGTTCTATCTGCACCTTGTTGTTTTTATTTACCTTTTTGTCTCCCAAGTGGCTTCTCGTGAAGATTGTTGTTTCCATTAAACTGTGAATTTCATTCGTTCCTCTTGTTCGAATGATTCTTGTGAAGACTATGTTGCAATTCTAGCCGTTGATTCAGCTATATATTCTTTCAATCAAATGGCTAATAGTGGTCATCTCTTTCAGGATGGCTCCTAAAAGGGTTCCCAATGCTAATCCAGAGGGTGAAGAGGTTCCTGATCGTCCTCCTTCCCCTCCTCCTCCGTCTGAGGCCTGGAGAGCAATTATGCAAGTTACGAATGAGAACACCCAGATGCTTATGCAGATGATGCAGCATATTCAAGCAAATCAAGCAAATCAGGGTGCTCATGGGAACCAAGGCAATTTGTTGGGAACCAAGGCAATTTGTTCAACCAACAGCACTTTGCTATGCTCAACTAGTTCCTGGCAAATCAACCAAAGGCCTTCAGTTACTGCGTGGACCCTCTCGATGCTGAAGACTGGATAACAGATATCAAGAAGCATTTCGAGTGCAGTAACGTCAGGCCCGAGGACTATGTGAAGTTTGCAGCCTTCCAACTCAAGGACCAAGCAGCTGATTGGTGGCAACAGTACAAAGTCTCCAGAGCAGGGTGTGTAATCTCTTTGGATGATTTCTGCAAGGACTTTCGCTCTCACCACATTCCAACAAGTGTCACCGAGGGTATGCGTGAGCAATTCCACAACTTGAAGCAAGGCTCCATGTCTGTCTACTAAGATAATGTCAAGTTCCAGAACCTTGCCCGCTATGCTAAGCAAGACAACCCAGATGCCAAGAGCAAGATCTATCAGTTCCGTGGTGGTCTGAAGGATGAAATCCAACTTGCTCTCACCTTGTTCGAGCCTGATGAGTTTGATAAATTCTATAATATGGCACTTAAGCAAGAGGCAGCCCAGCTCAAGATGGAAGCTTCCAAAAAGAGGATCAGAGATGCTGTTCACTCCTCCTCATCTTCTCAAGTGGTCGCGAAGCAACAGAAGTTTTGGCTTCCACCTCCTCTAGTGATCCGAGCTCCCTACAACAACAACAAGAACACTGGTGGCCGTGCTTTCTCCCACCCACCCAACCCAAGCAATCAGTCAAAGAATCAGTTTCAAGATTCCAAGTCAAGTGCTCCTCATTACCGTCCTCTCTCAGAAGTGGTTTGCAACAAGTGCACTCAGAAGGGTCACTATGCTAACAAGTGCCCCAACCCAAGGCTCCTTCCGCCTCCTCCACCTGTCAACACTGCTATTGTCAAGCATAATCCAAAGTCAACAAGAGTCAATCTGATGAATGCAGCTCAAGCAGAGAATTCTTCAGATGTGATACTTGGTAATATTCCAGTCAACCTTAAACCTGCTAAAGTCTTGTTTGATTCGGGTGCATCATGTTCTTTCATGTCTCAACCATTTGCATCCAAGCATAATGTTGACATCAAAAGTTTGCCAAGGGAATTATCAGTTGTTTCTCCGGGTAAACTAATGCATTCAAAAATATTTGCTCCGGATGTATCTATTCGCATGGGTGATTACCGCTTTCTGGCTAATCCGGTTATTCTCGGCAATTCCGACATTGATCTTATCCTCGGGATGGATTGGCTTTCTCAGCATGATGCTCACATTGATTGTGCAAATAAGGAAGTCAAGCTTACTCATTCCGATGAAGACGTGATTATCTTCGCCTCTCGAGATAACACAATCAGGCTATTCTCTCTCAATGACAAGGGCGAGATTAATGCCATCTCTCAAATTCCGGTGGTAAACGAATACGAAGATGTTTTCCCTGAAGAGCTTCCAGGCATGCCCCCACATCGTCAAGTTGAATTTTTCATTGAACTCGAGCCTGGTACTGAGCCAGCATGTCGGCGTCCGTATAAGCTCTCCCCTGAAGAGTTGAAGGAGTTGAAGAAACAGCTTGATGAACAAGAGCGTATGGGTCTGATCAGGCCTAGCACGTCTCCTTGGGGCTGTGGTGTCTTATTTGTCAAGAAGAAGGATGGCACGGAGCGCCTTTGCGTTGATTACCGGCCATTGAACAAGAAGACAATAAAGAACAAGTATCCGCTCCCCAACATCAATGAATTGTTCGAGTAGCTCAAAGGAGCTAAAGTGTTCTCAAAGCTCGATCTCCGAATGGGTTATCACAAAATTCGCATTCGTGAAGAAGATATCCACAACACTACCTTCAGAACGAGCTACGGCTCCTATGAATATACAGTCATGTCCTTTGGCCTCGCTAATGCTCCACCTACCTTCTCGAGAATGATGCACTACATTTTCAACCCCTACACCAACGAGTTTGTGCTTGTGTATCTGGATGACATCTTGGTATTCTCCAAGAATGAAGAGGATCACGAAAAGCAGCTCCGTCTGGTTCTCGACAGACTCCGTGAACATAAGTTCTACGCCAAGTTCTCCAAGTGCGAATTCTGGCTCAATAAGGTCTTGTATCTGGGCCATATCATCTCCGCTGGCGGTATTGCGGTCAACCCCGAGAAAGTTGAAGCAATTGTCAACTGGGAACCTCCTCAGAACGTCAAGCAACTCCGAAGCTTCCTTGGTCTTGCTAGCTATTGAAGAAGGTTCGTTGAGAACTTCTCCAAGATTGCCAAGCCTCTCTCCAACTTGCTGAGAAGAATGTCAAGTACTCTCCAGATTGTGATGTGGCATTCAAAACTCTCAAAGAAAAGCTCATCTCTGCTCCAGTTCTTACTCCTCCAGATGAGTCCAAGCCCTACGAAGTATTCTGTGATGCTTCTCTTCAAGGACTTGGTGGTGTGCTAATGCAGGACAAGAAGATTGTGGCATACACTTCTCGTCAATTGAAGCCAAGTGAGAAGAACTACCCCACGCATGATCTCGAGCTAGCAGCTGTGGTACACGCTTTGATCACGTGGAGACACCTTCTGTTGGGCAGAAAAGTCGACATCTTCACCGATCACAAGAGCTTGAAGTACATCTTCACACAGCCGAACCTGAACCTCCGCTAGACACGTTGGGTTGAAATGATCCAAGAGTATGATCCAAGCATCGAATACACACCTGGCAAGGCCAATGTCATTGCAGATGCCTTGAGCAGAAAGGTATATTGCAACAGTCTCCTTATCAAGCCGTTTCAGCCTGAGGTTTGTGAAGCATTCAGGAAGCTCAACCTCCAAGTTGTTCTGCAAGGCTTTCTTGCAAATCTTCAAGTTGCTCCTACCTTGGAATATCAGATCCGTGAGGCCCAACTCAGTGATGCTATGGTGCAGAAAGTGAAACATGGTATTGCAAAGGGTACTCCCAAATACAAGTGCTATCGCGTTGATGAGAGAGATACCTTGTTCTTTGAGGACAGACTTGTGGTTCCCAAGGGTGATCTCAGGAAGCTCATAATGAACGAAGCACATGACTCCCTCCTTTTGATTCATCCTGGAAGTTCCAAGATGTACCAAGACCTCAAGCAATCTTACTGGTGGACTCGCATGAAAAGGGAGATTGCCCAATTCGTGAATGAATGTGATGTCTGCAGAAGAGTGAAGGCAGAGCATCAACGTCCAGCCGGTCTTCTCCAACCTCTTCCTATCCCCGAGTGGAAGTTCGACCACATTGAAATGGATTTTGTCACCGGGTTTCCCAAGTCCAAGAAAGGGAATGATTCTATCTTTGTGGTGATTGACAAGCTTACCAAAGTCGCTCACTTCCTTCCAGTCAAAGAATCCATCAATGCAGCTCAACTGGCAGAGTTGTACACTTCCAGAATTGTGTCCTTACATGGCATTCCTCAAGTTATCTCCTCAGACCGTGGAAGTTTGTTCACATCCAAGTTTTGGGACTCCTTTCAGTCTGCCATGCGCACTAAGATCCATTTCAGCAGTGCATTTCACCCTCAGACTAGTGGTCAAGTCGAGAGTGTGAATCAGATTCTAGAAGACATGCTCAGAGCTTGTGTCATATCTTTTGGCATGAAGTGGGAAGACTGTCTCCCGTTTGCCGAGTTCTCTTACAACAACAATTTCCAAGCAAGTGACGGCAAAGCTCCGTTTGAAATCCTCTATGGCAGAAAGTGCCGTACTCCTCTCAACTGGTCCGAGACTGGTGAACGTCAACTTCTTGGCAATGACTTGATCTCAGAAGCCGAAGAAATATGCAAAGTCATACGTGAGAATCTCAAGGCCGCTCAGTCACGTCAGAAGAGCTACTATGACGGCAAGCATCGTGATTTGGCCTTCAACATTGGGGATCATGTCTATCTCCATGTTTCTCCTATGAAAGGCACCCAAATATTCGGTATCAAAGGAAAGCTTGCTCCTAGATATGTGGGCCCTTTCAAGATCCTTGGCAAAAGAGGCGATCTAGCCTATCAACTTGAGCTCCCTTCCAACTTTGCTAATGTTCATGATGTGTTTCACGTGTCTCAAATCCGCAAGTGCTTCAAGACACCTGAACGCACCATTCCGTTTGAGGAGATTGATCTTCAACAAGACTTGTCTTACCGAGAGCACCCCGTTGCTATTCTCGAAGAAACCGAGCGCAAGACCCGCAACAAGTCAATCAAGTTCTTGAAAGTCAAGTGGTCACACCATACCGACCGAGAAGCTACGTGGGAACGAGAAGATCACCTTCGTTTCGAGTACCCTTCCTTCTTCCAGTCCTAGATCTCGGGACGAGATCTTTTCGTAGTAGAGGAGAGTTTGTAATGCCCCGGATGTAACACTTTCCCCTTTTGGATATATATAAACTTTGGCTTCATCAGTTCCATTCTGGGTTCTTCGTCTTTTCGGGTTTTCGTCGTTTTGTCGTGTGCGTGTGTGCATTCATCCATGTCATGTTGTCATGTGCTTTGCATTGTGTTGTCATTTGCATCCGGTCCCACTCATTTCTTCCCGTTGTCCGTTTCGAGTTCCGACGCTCTCACACGTGCCCGTGGCTTCCTCGAATCCTTCTTTCGTGTTTGGCCGCGTAACGTTTCCGGAATGGCGTGAGACTTGTCGTGCAATGTTGTTTTGATACGTGTAACCCGCCTGTCAAGTTTCGTCGCGTTTGGAGTTCGTTTGATACTCCAACAGGTAACCTCGTGGGCTAAAAGTACCTCCTCTTTGAGGCCCAAGAACCCCTCCACAACAGCCCAACAACCCAGCTCAACCCTTCCCATCATCTCGGCCGTTGAATTCTGATCGCGTGGCCGAAAACCGTTCCTCATTTGGAGTCTCCTAGCTCCTTGTGCCTATATAAACGTCCACCCCTCCATTTTCGCGTCCAAAACCCAAGCTAGACTCCTCCCCGCCGCGCCAGACACGTCCGTACGCCGCCGGACGTGTCCGACTTGCCCCGCCGTGCCACGTGGCAGCTCCCCATTCGTCCGCCCCGCGGTGCCCACGTCCCCGCCGATCCAGGCCGTCGGCCGACCTCCCACCGCCGCGGGCTCGGCACCCCGCCGCCGTCCTCCAAGCTCCCTGTCGCCACCCTTCAAGCAGCACCTCTCGTCGGCCGGGCCTCAGGCCACCCCGCCGCCGGCCACCGCAGACCTCGCCACCGGCCACCGCGAGCCTCCGGCCGACGGGATCGAGGGCGCCGCCGCCGCTGCTTCGATCGATCCGATCGGGAGCCCGATCTGGGCGCCTGGCAAACCCTAACGGGTTCGATCCCGACCCGCGACCCGCGACCCGGCGCGTTGACCCGCTCCACCGACCCGTTGACCCGACCCGCGGAGGTTGACCCTCGTTTTTCTTCTAAGTGTTTAGATTTTTCCTTGTCTGATGCATTTTTGTGATGAGGATATCTTTTACTATGCTTGTCCGTTTTGTGCATATGATATGTCAAAATGATCGTGGTGACATGTACTATGTTTTGTTCCATTGTGTCATGCATGTTTGAGATCATCTAGATGTCTTAATCTTCATGAGAAGAGTGCTACTTGTTATAAACTGCTGCTACTAGTTTTCTTCATGCCATGTTTGATATGTGATAACTTGATGCATGTTTATCCAAATGAAGCAAATGATATGTCCAGATGTTCATCATGAGATGCTCTACATGTTGGTTGCTATAGGATGCATGATAGAATTCATATTGCCATGTTTATCTCCTTTGCAAAAGTGCTTGTGGCTGTTAGGTTGTTAAACTTGTTACGAGATGCCTAGTTGAGGAGCTCGTTGCTATTGATGTGGTTGTCCCCATGTTGCATGCTCATATGTTTTGGATTCCCCATCATGTGTTCTTTGCTGTGGTGCCAACCACTTGCCATGTTATGCTTTGAGGTGACTTAAACATGCTCATAAACATGCCATGATAATATTGCTGTTTTAACACTTAGTGAAATTTCACTAAGTCTGGAATCTGTAATATCCAGATGCTATGTTTGCTTGTTGTTCTAGGCAAATCCATGATAGTTTTGGGGTGACTATTGATGATTCCTTGATGTATATGTTGTTGTCTATCCATCCATGCCCTCACATGCTCTTTTGGGTTGCTGTAGCATATTTAATTCTTGCTCCCAAGTTGCTATAAAATGTTGTTGTCAGGGTTTTAGTGTCATGATCAAAATGTTGTAGCTTATTGCTATTGATCCATGCCTCCTATGGAGATGCTCCAATGGAATTGTTTGCTGTAGGATATGTCTACTTCATGTCCATGCTTCTTGTCATGATGTTTGAGTGTTGTAGAGTATATATTTTTTGCTCCGAAGTTGCTATGTGGCTGTTAGTTTCAGCTTTGCATTGTTTATTGTTTCGGGTGTATCTTTTAGTCCGTTGCTCCATTTTGAGCAAGTCCTATATGAAACTTGTGTGGTTTTGCATGTAGATTCATAATATCCTCTTGTTAACATGTTTTGAAGTTTCTTGCTTGATGCATATTGTCATGTTCCTTGTGTTGTATCTCTGTGTTTCCTATGTTTACTTTCGGTGCATCCTAAGTGCATATGCAGTGCTTCCTTAGTGCATCAGCCATGCATCGTGTATTTTTGCGCATTGCATCTTGTTTGATTTCGTGCCTCGTGTGTTCTTGTGTTGAGTAGAGCAGGAAGGCGAGAACGAGTACGAGAACGAGAACGAGGTTACTACCGAGGTTGAGAACGAGGAGCCCTCTTACGATCCCATCGACGACTCGACAGGCAAGATGACCCGACCCAAATATCATTACTATCTTTGCCTATTATAGAAGTCTCGCTCTTTAGCTTATTGACTCGATGCCCATGTTTGTCTGTCAGCCTCCTATTGTAACCATGAATTTGTTTAACCACCCAACCTATGCAAACCTTTGATTGGCTACGTAGGCATCGCTCAGCCCCTCTTATAACATTGCTAGTTGCAGGAGAAGATTTGAAGATTCTTGCTTCATTTTGAAGCTTGTTGGGATATCACACTATATCAACTCTTTAATTAAATCATCTATATATTGGTAATGGGTGGAAGGCTAAGCCTCTTGCTTGGTGATTTGTTCCACTCATGCCGCCCTAGGAACCGTATAAACCGGTGTTATGTTCCTTTATTATGCGTTCCTCACACGGTTGGGGTTATGGGACCCCCTCGATAAACCGCTTAGCGCTAAGTCTTTTCCAGCAAGTCCCAACATTGGTACTATTTGCCTAATAAATAAAAACTTGCATAGGGAGTAATTAACCCTCTTCTTAATCAACAACCCCGGGCCAGTGCTCCACATGTGTGTTGGTCCGAACTGGGCAACCTGCGAGGCCACCTTGGGGGAACCCGAGGTCTGGTAAAAACCCGTAGCTTGTCCCATCCGGTCGTGGCCTGAGACGAGATACGCGCGGCTATATCAGGGTGTCGGCACGCCGGGAGGATTTGCTGGATTAGCCTTACCTTAGTCGGAGTATCTTGAGCACGGGATTCCGAGGATACTCGGGCCTTCCCACCTTGGAGTTGCGACTCCGCAGATCGTGGGCTTGTCATGGGCCAAGTTGGAACACCCCTACAGGGTTTTGAACTTTCAAAAGCCGTGCCCGCGGTTATGTGGCAGATGGGAATTTGTTAATATCCGGTTGTAGAAAACTTGACACCATGTTCAGAACACACTACCAGCGTGAGTACCGTGACGGTCATTTTCCGAAAGGGGCTCGGGAAGTGAACACGGTGGGGTTATGTTTGACATGCTTAGTTAGGATCACTTCGTGATCACTTTATCGCCCGAGGCACTTCTCTTCTTGCTCTTCTTACGTAAGTTAGTGCTACTGCTGCTGCAACCTCTTATTCTTTCTTCAGCCTTGTTCCACACCCAAGGCTTGGATAGTTGTGTTACCCAGGAACGGGATTGCTGAGTCCTCTGTGGCTCACAGATTCTACACCACACCAGATGCAGGTACCATGGTGAGATACTCAGGTGATGGCACAGAGCTATACTGGGAGTATGATGAGGAACGTAGCCGTTACTATGTGCACTATCCCGATGATCAGTAGTGGTTTCTACTAGGGGCGATTTGGACCTATGGCTTTATGTATGTTTGGTATCTTTCATTTGGATCTTCACCCATAGACGGGTTGTGATGTTATTTGTATGATGATTTGCTATGTAATGAATTGTGTGACGTGGCGAGTGTAAGCCAACTATCTCTTTTCCTTTTCATCCCCATTTTTACATGAGATGTGCAAAGATACCGAACTTGAGATCATTCCAGAATGGGCTTATACCTTTAAGTCGTGCCTCGACACGTAGGAGGTATAGTACCATCCTGGGCATTACAGTGGGTTAGACTTAAATGTGCTATTCATATGCTTCATGATGCTCCCGTTATGTTTCAATTCTTATCTTTTATGTGAGCATCATTATGCCTAGCTAGGGGCGTAAAACGATAGCGCTCGTTGGGAGGCAACCCAATTTTATATTTTTTGTTTTTGCTTCTGTTTAGGAATAAATATTGCATCTAGCTTCTGTTTAGATGTGGTTTTGTGTGTTAATTAGTGTTTGTGCCAAGTAGAACCTTTGGGAAGACTTGTGTGAAGTTTATATGATCTTGCTGTGAAAAACAGAATCGTTAGCACTCGCTAGAATGGTCATCAAATTTTACTGGAGCGTGCTATTTAGTTGATTCTTTTTTCAGATGATTAATAGACAAATTCCTCACATTTACCAATTTAGTTTGAATTTTTTGGAGTTACAGAAGTATGCGAAAGCTGCAGATTACTACAGACTGTTCTGTTTTTGACAGATTCTGTTTTTCGTGTGTTGTTTGCTTATTTCAATGCATCTATGAGTAGTATTGGGAAGTATGAATCATAGAGAAGTTGGAATACAATAGGTTTAACACCAATATAAACAAAGAATGATTTCATTGCAGTACATTTGAGTAGTGGTTTGTTTTCTTATACTAACAGAGCTCACAAGATTTTTGTCTAAGTTTTGTGGTCTGAAGTTTTCAAGTTTTGAGTATTGGTTTGATGGACTATGGAAAAAAGAGTGGCAATAGCCTAAGCTTGGGGATGCACAAGGCACTCCAAGGTAAAATTCAAGGACAACCAAAAGCCTAAGCTTGGGGATGCCTCGGAAGGCATCCCCTCTTTCGTCTTCATCTATCGGTAACTATACTCGCAGCTATATTTTTATTCACCACATGATATGTGTTTTGCTTGGAGCGTCAATTTAGTTTATTTTTTTGCTTGCTGTTTGAATAATATCCCAAGATCTGAAGTTCTTAAAAGTTAGAGAGTCTTCACATAGTTACATAATTATTCAACTACTCATTGATCTTCACTTATATCTTCCGGAGTAGTTTGTTATTGCTCTAGTGCTTCACTTATATCTTTTAGAGCACGTCGGTGGGTTTATTTCGAAGAAATAGATGAACTCTCATGCTTCCCTTATATCCTTTTGAGAGTCTATTAGAACAGCATGGTAATGTGCTTCGGCTATAAAACTAGCCTTCACATGATAGGCATCCGAGATGAATGTAGTAAAAACTTTCATACTAAGTGCATTGAATATGATGAGAAGTTGGATGCTTGATAATTGTTTTGAGATATGAGGATGGTGATATTAGAGTCATGCTAGTGGAGTTATTATGAAATTGAGAAATACTTGTGTTAAGGTTAGTGATTCCCGTAGCATGCACGTATGGTGAACCTCTATGTGACGAAGTTAGAGCATGAGGTATTTGTAAAGTGTCAACTTTTGTGTGGAGGTCGGGGGTGCGCGATGGTTAACTCCTACCAACCTCCCCCTAGGAGCATGCGTTGATTGCTTTGTTTTGATGACTCGTAGATTTTTGCAATAAGTATATGAGTTTTTTATGACTAATGTTGAGTCCATGGATTATATGCACTCTCACCTTTCCACCGTTGCTAGCCTCTCTTGTATCGCGCAACTTTTGCCGGTACCATACACCACTATATATCCTTCCTCAAAACAGCGACCATATATATTCCTCAAAACAGCCACCATACCTACCTATCATGGCATTTCCATAGCCATTCCGAGATATATTGCCATGCAACTTTCCACCGCTCCGTTCATATGTCACGATCATATTGTCATATTGCCATGCATGATCATGTAGTTGACATCGTATTTGTGGCAAGGCCACCATGCATGTAAGTGCATCTAGTGCCACCCCTAGTTGGTTTTGCAGTATTAATGACAAACCTGGTTGAGGGACTAATGTGTTTGTGAGAATTGCAGGATAACATAGGTAGTAGTCCCTCATTGATTCGGTTTACCTAACGGAGATGACCCCTAAAAACGTATGAAGACATTGACAACAGTGGTGGTATATGAAGATAATCTTATTGAAGACTATCACAAGAGAATACATTGTGTGAAGACTATGGAGCGCGAAGACTTAGATGTTTCATTGTTTCCTTTTCTTCTTTGTTGATTCATAGGAACCACCGTACTGTTAAGTGGGGTCCAAGTGAACTAAGTCAGAGTGACTGAAGTGATGCTCAACCAAATCCTATGTCTTCGAGCGAAGACAATGAGAGCAAATCTTATCCAGAGCTGGATGAGTCAGCTTTACTTGTAGCCCAAGTAAAGTTGTCGTGTGAGTGTTTGAAATCTGACCGTTGGAACACGTGTCAGTTCCTTAGTGACGCAGGGTCACTTCGGACAAATCGGGTCGGGTTGCCCAGTGACTATAAATAGCCCACCCCCTACACCATAAATTGGTGGCTGCTTAGAGTTATTGCACGACTTTTGTCATTTGAGAGCAACCCACCTCCGAAGCATTTGAGAGAAATCCTTGCGAGGACAAAACCAAAACACCCAGAGCCAAAGAGTGTTAGGCATCACTGAAGTCTTTCTGTCTGTGTGACCTAAAGACTTATTACACTTGAGGACTGTGTTTCCTCCAGCCGGTTAGGCGTCACGTTCTGAGCATCCAAGAGTCATTGTGGATCACCGGTGAACGAAGTCTGTGAAGGTTTGGAAGTCTACCTTGAAGACTTACGAGAGTGATTGGGCGATGACTAGGTGTCCTTAGCTCAAGGGGAATAAGGTGAAGACACGGTCTTCTGAGTTGAATCTCAGCCTCCCTAACCAGACGTACAGTTGTCATAGCAACTGGAATTGGTCTAACAAATCACTGTCTTCCCCGAGCTATTGGTTCTATCCTTTCCTTCCCTTTACTTACTGTCTTACGTTGTGAAGTCATTGCATGCCTGCCTTATCTGATTGACTTCACTGTGTGACTACTTGTTCTGATTGGCTTCATTCCTTCTTCCCTCTTGATGCTTACTGCCTAGCTGCTATTAGTCTTCGTGCTTTCACTTCATTGAATACCTGACTATGGCCTGTCTAGTGTAGTCTACTTTCCGCTGCATATAAATAGGATTGGTTTTATCCTTTGTCCTCGAAACTTCCATGTTTTGAAGCATTTCATAAAAATCGCCTATTCACCCCCCCCCTCTAGTCGATATACTGCACTTTCAATGCATAATTTTTCATACATGTCACTCTTGATTCATTGCACATCCCGGTACACCGCCGGAGGCATTCATATAAAGTCATACTTTGTTCTAGTATCGAGTTGTAATATCGAGTTGTAATTCAATGAAAGTGTGATGATCATCATTATTAGAGCATTGTACCATGTGAGGAAAGGCTAAATCAATAAAGCCCCTCCAAAAAAAGGCCAAAAAAAAAGAATGGCCCAAAAAAAAGAGAAAAGGAAAATAAAAAGGGACAATTGCTACTATCTTTTTCCACACTTGTGCTTCAAAGTAGCACCATGTTTTTCATGATAAAAAGTCTCATGTTTAGTCACTTTCATACACTAGTGGGAATTTTCATTATAGAACTTGTCTTGTATATTCCAACGATGGGCTTCCTCAAATGCCCTAGGTCTTCGTGAGCAAGCAAGTTGGATGCACACCGACTAGTTTCTTTCGTTGAGGTTTCATACATTCTTAGCTCTAGTGCATCCGTTGCATGGCAATCCCTACTCACTCACATTGATATCATCTCCATAGCCCGTTGATACGCCTAGTCGATGTGAGACTATCTCCCTCCTTTTTGTCTTCTCCACAACCACCTCTCTATTCCACATAGTGTTATGTCCATGGCTCACGCTCATGTATTGCATGAAAGTTGGAAGGTTTAAAAGAATGGAGTATGAAAACAAGTGCTTGGCTGAAACCGGGGTTGTGCATGATATGAATATTTTGTGTGATGAAGAGGGAGCATAGCCAGACTATATGATTTTGTAGGGATAACTTTCTTTAGCCATAGTATTTTGAGAAGACATGATTGCTTTGTTAGTATGCTTAAAGTATTATTATTTCTTATGTCAATATAGACTTTTGTCTTGAATCTTTCATATCTGAACATTCATGCCACAATTAAGAGTATTACATTGAAAAACTATGTTGGTTAGCATTCCACATCAAAAATTCTGTTTTTTATCATTTACCTACTCGAGGACGAGCAAGAATTAAGCTTGGGGATGCTGATACGTCTCCAACGTATCTATAATTTTGTTTGTTCCATGCTATTATATTATCCTTATAGGATGTTTTATGGGCTTTATTATACACTTTTATATTATTTTTGGGACTAACCTATTAACCCAGAGCCTAGTGCTAGTTTATGTTTTTCTCCTGTTTTAGGGTTTTACAGAAAAGGAATATCAAACAGAGCCCAATTGACCTGAAAATCAACGGAGGCTGTTTTTGGACCTAAAGAAGCCCAGGAAGTGCTGGAGGGGGACGAGAGGACCCACGGGCTGCCCACGTGGGTGGGGGCGCGTGCCCCCCCTCGTGGACAGCCCGTAGCCCCCCTTTGCTTGGCCCCGACTCCAACACCTCCTATATATACAGAAACCTCTGGAAAATAACCTAGATCGGGAGTTCCGCCTCCGAAAGCCTCTGGTGCCACCAAAAACAAATCTAGTGTAGCGACCACGATCCGAATGGACCGAAGTCTCTATGTTCTGTGTCATCCCTGGATCGGTATGCTGACACACAGTACAAACATGATTTATAACAGAGGTAAATCACATGTATTAAGTAACGTAAATACTACTACCTCAAATCGATCATAGCGGAAGCAACAAGGTCGTGGATTCCCATCAACACCAACGGCAAAGTTGAGTGTAGAAATCGTAACCCCTAACGTATCACTTACTCGCGTAAGAAAATCCTGCAACATAAAACGTTGCAGCCCGAAAACGGGTCAGCACATGGAATATGCTGGCAATTTCACACTGTAATGATAATGATGAATAAAGCCTACAACTACATCCATATTTGGCTGGTGGAGGCTGTAAGGATAAAGTTTTTGCGTAAAGCCAATTTTTCCCTACTTCAAAGGAACGCATTTTATTAACTATCATGGTAGTTGAAAAATTGTTGAGAAGATAGACATCCTCTCAACCCCAATTAAAAATAGTCATTAAACCCAACAAAATTAAATTAAAGTAACATGTTGAGATGCACATGATAATCCAGGTACTAAATACTCAAGATGTCCATAACCGGGGACACGGCTAATCATGATCAGTTTGTACACTCTGCAGAGGTTTGTGCACTTTCCCCACAAGACTCGTTCGCCTCCGTTTGGTTTCTCGCACTGCATGGTGTTTGAGAAACGGATGACCGAGACACAGTCTTTCCGAAGAGGTCCCCTTAACCAGATAGATAGGCCGGTACACCTACAAAACCCAACTACATCTGCTAGCCCATCATGGAAAGGTTTCCCACAACTTACTCAACTATGCCAGAGCCCATATTGGCATGTGGATGCACATGGAAGTTTCTAGTATGAAAAATCTCATGATCCCTTTGAGCCTGGGTGGCGGTCCAAAATAAAAATAGGCAATCCTGGAATACCAGATGCCTCAATCCACCCAGATGTGTATTAAAGTTGCCACCTTAAGTTGAACCATTAATTAACAACTCACATCTGTCATGGATTTCACTCAAACCCAAACCACGTCTACGAGCATAGCATGTCCTAATAGCAAACGTAGAATAACTCCCAAGGGTTTGAATGTAATGCAGGTAATAGGTACTACCTCAATCTACTTCCCAATCCCACAAGTTAATTGATCCTACACATGCAATGTGTGAGGGGTTTGACTAATGCAATGAAAACTGGGTAATTGGAAAGCATGATCAAAGTGTTACTTGCCTGCAATGTTGATGAAGATGATTCGCACTCAAAACTCTTGATAGGTCTACTCGTCACACTCCGGTCAATCTATCGTAAGCAAGCAATGGTAACCACACATAAGCAATCACTCAGAAAGATCAGACAGATCGAATAAACACTTCGGAAAACTTCGAAAACAAACGAATGACTTTTGAAACACAAAACAATTTCCAACAGTACCAAAATTATGTGAATTTGGCCTTATCAGAAAGTTTAGGTCAAGAGCTTCGATTTGCAAAAAGAATCAAGTCGAACGGAGCTACGGAACTCAAGTTATGATCAAAACAAGTTTGAATCTAAAACTAGTTGAATTCAAATTTTAAACTTTTTCAAAAACATGTTGAAGTTGTATTACTGGAAAGAGGGCTTCGTAACGAAGACGTGGGCGTTGGTTTCGTTGGATTTGGATCAACGAGCAAAAAGTTAGGGCCGTTTGAAGTGCAGGGACTATTTTGTAAATAAAATTATTCACATCTAAGTCCTTGGCCGAAACTAAACAGAAAAGAAAAAGAAACTATCGAGCGAACGCTCGTTTTCTAACTCTAACTAAAGAACGTTTACTGGATAAATAGATCTAAAACAAAACCAGAATTTTTTTAACAGAAGACCAGGGTTTTCCTTATACCTAGCGGTCTTGGGGAGAAAACCGGCGGTTCGGGCCGGACCGGTGCAGTTCGGGCGAACCGGGGCGGATCGGGCGCGGCGGCTGGCTCCGGCAGCTCCGGCGAGACTGGCGGCGGCGGTGCTGCTCCGGTGAGCGAGCGGGCGTGGCGTGGGGCGCGCGGGGCGGCTGCGGCGAGCGAGGCGAAGGGCGGAGGGCGAGGCAGAGCGCGGCGGCGGCGGCGCAAGCAGTAGCGGCGGCGGCAGAAGCTGCGGCAGTGGTGGAAGCGAGATGCGGCGCGGCAGCGATGGAGCAAGGGGCGAAACGGGCCCCGGCGGCGCCCTTAAATAGGAGGAGGAGGAGGAGGTCGGGGCCTGGCTTGGGGAAGGGGGCGAGGTGAGAGGCCGGGGCGACCACGGCAGCGGCGGCGGTGTCGTACGGGCGGAGGAGTCCCGACGGGAGGAAGGAAGGCGACGGGCGGCTGGGCTGGGCCTGGCTCGGGTGCTGGGCCGGCCCAGTTCGGCGGAGGAAGTTTTTTTTTTTTTAAACACATTTTTTTCTAACAAACAGAAAAACGAATAAAATAAAATAAAACTAAAATATTATATAGGCATATAATATATCAAAATTTGCAGAAAAATAAGCCCTACAACATGAACATTTTCCTACTGCCAAATAAAATGCCCACAAATTCTAATAAATCAAAAGGTCCTACTGTTGCAAATAAAATCCAATAAAATCATTTTTAAAATACCAAAATGATTTCAAAATTATTTCTCTCCAATTTTCTGCTGTAGGGAATCATGTTACCCTATTTTCCATGTAGTTTCTTTTTGGAGAAAAATAATTTGAATAAAACCGAAATAACTCAATATTTGAAATTGAGTTGCAGAAAATTTTAGAAAACTTCCAACTCATATTTCCTATAATTTGAAGAAGTCATTTTATCTTCTCTCGGGAAAATCATTGAGTTGCTTAAAGCCTCTGAATTGAAAATATTTCGAGGATGAAATTCAAAATCCTTTCAAAGCCCTTTATCATTTAAAATAAATGGAAGAAGTCATATTATCTTCACTCTAGGGTTTTGTGTTGAAAAGAAATTGAATTCCCTCGAAGATCAAAAGCAAAGTGAAAGTTTTGGGAAAGTCATTTTATTCCCTCTCATTTAACTTTCAAAAGTCTCAAATTTCACTCAATTTCACTCAGCACAACAACAAGCAATCAATTCTATCTATTTATTATAACATTCCAAAATTTAGAATTTTGGGATGTTACAAACCTACCACACTTAAAATGAATCTCGTCCTCGAGATTCGGAGAGGCTAGCAAGAAATAGGTTAGGGTTTGGGGGTCTCCTAACAAATCCAAGATTGGTGTGGCCTAGTGTGCTACCACACTTAGGAACATGGATACGGTTCCATCAAAACTCAGGTACTCCATCCTTTGGGTTGATGGCGTCGGTCTCCTCAAATCTTCAGGGTATTTCCTTCTCTGGCTCTTTTCGGTAGTGGCAAAACCTTTGCCCTTATTTCTTGTATCCTTTCATCTTGATACGGTCTTTTCGAGACTGTCTCTTCTTAGCTGACAGGTCTAGCACCAATACTAAACAACTATCGATATCTCATGGTGGTCATGAATCAAATTAATTGGGTCCCTGCAGAAAACGGGTCTGGGCTTCATCCTCACCGTATATCCTACGGTTGGCAACAGCATGCCATGTACAAGGGGAAAATTTCTATACCATTCTAAGGTTTAAACAAAGTTTTGACATCGTCGTCTCTTTACTATAGGTAAGTCACTCAGATTTACCATCCCGTATAACAGAGGCGAATAATAAGAGTAGGTCGGTATGGTGATCAATCCATCCCGCACCCAAATCATTACCTTGTATATGGTTTAGTGAATCTCGAATTCTAACACTCGGTCATCCTCACAAGCATTGCAGAATTTTCTCGTGTCGACGAACTAAGTTCGGATAATTCCATGGATTCTGCAAGCCAAACAAAACATCTAACGTTTCTCAACCCTCGGGTTTAACGTAACCACCTATAAGATCGTCTATTGGCAAAGGTCGTAACTTCTACCAGGGGTTTTCCTTCAGCAAGAATGTGCTTGCTTCCTTGACAGGTCCTGGGGCCTGTGGGTTATGGCCCATCTCTCCACTAGTAACACTTGGTCTCATCATCGGGTTGCAACTGATCATTCTCCCAACATCCAACTTCCTTGGCTCTCTTACATCCATCCAATTATACCTTACTTCTCTGTGGGTAAAACTACGATGTAATTACTCAAACTCACCTTTGGGCAATCCACTCCAAGTCTGACGTAACTAACCACTAGCTAGTGTATTCGGGTAACAGTGTTGGATTCTACCACACTTAAAATGAATAACACTAGTTTCTTCAAAATCTCCTTCCATGCATCATGTCTTCACTCATCACTATAGAGTAACAACATCATAAAATCCAAAATCAATACCAGGCTGCTAACTGTATTGATTCTCAACTTACTACGATCTACTGTACTTCCATTGCATGCTTCAACTCCAATACTTAGCACCAAAACTCCTTCTTCTTGGTACAATCTATAGAAAAATGCACTGCTTTACTACAGCAGAAACATAACGCTTCCGACAAGTCTCGTGGTTCCCTTATAATTACGTAGCCTCTTTTAGGTCCTCGGCTAAAGGGTCCATGTCAGAACTTGTGTGTCCATAACTCAATCCTTGGGGTTACTGTAGTTCCATAGTCCAGCATTACACCCTCGTAAAATCCAATCATACTTCTTTCCTTCATACTCTTGGGGTAAGCTTCATATCAAAATAAATTCCAACTTATTTGTGCAAACTCCACTAATTGGGGCAACACATTCCTTCCTATGGGTCCAGGGTTCACTCAGTAAGGTTCAACTAAACAAAATGCACTGGTTCATCCAAAAATCCATATTCTCCTCATATCAAATCTTTTTATTACTTCTTGAACCAGTATTCAATACTCCAATTTCCAAGGGTGCATCACTACAATTTCTACTATCCAGATAGTCTGGTATGATCAAGAATTTCCTCCATCTATATCCATTCGTCCTAGCTAAGGATGCTTCAGTCCCACTGGAATTGTGCAACGTGATTCTTAAAATCATCAATCTTTTGCTTCGTCCTATTGGCTGTGTGCTTCATCTCCACCATCTCTGCATGCATCATACTCAGGCATCCCTGGGTAAAACAAAGTCTTGCTTCGAGTATTTCTCCAATCTGACGTATGGCCTCGATAGCAGCTTCACGAACAGAATCAAAGAATGTTGTTCGCGGTACTCGGGAGATGAAAAAGTATTGACCCATAGTCTTTGGGCAAACTCCTTTCACACGATGGAGGTATACCTCCACGTACCAAAGTTCAACTCCATTCTCCATGAAGGGATAACCCTTGTAAACTGAATCTCCTTCTAGGTGAATATGCTTCATCATGTCCTTCAGGATCTTTGGATAATCTTGATCGCTAGTCAGGGTCATGATGGTTTCCGGGCCTTTGAGAAAAGACTCGTAAAGGGTTGTCATCTGTGGGCATAAGACAAAAGGGCACTCAGGACAATGTAGGTATTTCCTTGTGGTTGTTTGTCCGAGAAAGGTTTGGGGTCAACTACTCCAAGGGTTCTAGGTCTTGGTCTGGATGAGGGGCACTCGCAAATCCAACAACTCATAACACCTCCTTCTTAGACTCCAAAATATCAGCTTCTATTGCTTCACGAACTATTACAATGTTTTCTCCATACTCAACTCAACATTGTAATAAAGTGTATTCCATATAGCTACATGCTTCATTCTAACTTCCAGATCTCAACTACTCTGATCATCCTTCCTGCGGTTTGAAACTTCTCTTGGCAAAATGCTCTACTTCCTTGTAGTGTAAACTAATGTCATAAGACAAATCTAAGGACTTCATGGCGACTGTCCTGGTTCACTGGGTTCTTCGCTTCCTGGTTGGGCATTTGATATCATAATGACCTAAATCCTTGCACCGATAACATGTGATGTCACTTAGGTCCTTTTCCGCAAAAATCGGGTTCTTCTGGGGACACATGTTCTTCCTCTTACTTGACTTCTTTGTTCCTATCAATTCTTCTATCTTTTGTGGATCAAACTCCACTTCTTCTGTTGGGAAGTCTCCCAGATACTCATAGCTTTCCTTTGTGCATTGCTGTGAAAGATGTCCTTTCTCTCCACATGAGTAGCAAGGACGGGAATAGTATCTGTTTAGTCCTTCTCCATCAGGGTCGTCAATATCTTCCTCCATCTTGGATTCCCTTAGGGTTTCCTCGAGGACTTCTTTCATTGCTTCTTTCTTCTGCTGGACAGTTCGTTGCACCATGGGGTAAATGTGGCACTGAGCAGGGTAGTGGGTAGTTCCTTCACACAAGAAATAAGTAATCTGCATAGTTGGGCATTCTTCAGCTAGGTGACTTCCTTCACAATTAGGGCATTCATCATTGTGCTTCTCCTGGGTGTGTCCTATTTCTCCACAAATCTTACAGGCACAAAGTTTCTACTTCGGCTTGTCACCACGCTCTCGGATGAGACGGGATCCTAACAGGGTCTTCTTGAATTCTTCCCAATTTTCTGCTCTATTACATCCTTGTATGGCTTGATGCATCTTCCACCATGTTGCAGCACTTTTTTTAAAGTACTGAAGACCATATTGAACATCATACTTCCTTGCTACCAAATTCTTCCTGAAGTGATCCTCCAGGTTTTGTATCCATAACTCTGCCTCCAGCTGGGTCATTGGTCCAGAGACTTCAAGTCTATCTTCAGTCATCCTCTATTGGGTCCAAGGGTTTTGGGTTGAGATTCAGATGAGATAGAGAGAGATACACTCAATACAAACAAAGGTTTTGAAAAGACGGGTTTTAGTTTGTGGCCGTCAGAAAACTTCAAACAAATGACGGCTCACAATCGTCGCATCTAACGTAAGTACATAATAGGGGGTTGGTCTTCTAAAGGTCATCATCTCTTCAAGTCGTCAACTCTTCAAATCTTCGGAGTATCCATTGTTGTAGCTTCAACACTTCCAATGCATGGTAAAATCCTCTTTACTCCGAAGTGGTCCAAATGGCAAAGGGTATTGTCTAACAATTTAAGGTCAAAGGGAAGATTTGATAAAGCTCAGAAAAGAAGAGGAGTAAGAATCCTTTGAGAAAGATAGTTTTAGAGAAATCCTTTCCTATGGTCTGGCTAGTTTCTAGGGTCACGTCCTACAGTAAACATGTGCTCTGATACCATCTTGTAGCGACCACGATCCAAATGGACCGAAGTCTCTGTGTTCTGTGTCATCCCTGGATCGGTATGCTGACACACACAGTACAAACAGGATTTATAACAGAGGTAAATCACATGTATTAAGTAACGTAAATACTATTACCTCAAATCGATCATAGCGGAAGCAACAAGGTCGTGGATTCCCATCAACACCAACGACAAAGTTGAGTGTATAAATCGTAACCCCTAACGTATCACTTACTCGTCGTAAGAAAATCCTGCAACATAAAACGTTGCAGCCCGAAAACGGGTCAGCGCATGGAATATGCTGGCAATTTCACACTGTAATGATAATGATGAATAAAGCCTACAACTACATGCATATTTGGCTGGTGGAGGCTGTAAGGGTAAAGTTTTTGCGTAAAGCCAATTTTTTCCTACTTCAAAGGAATGCATTTTAATTAACTATCATGGTAGTTGAAAAATTGTTGAGAAGATAGACATCCTCTCAACCCTAATTAAAAATAATCATTAAACCCAACAAAATTAAATTAAAGTAACATGTTGAGATGCACATGATAATCCAGGTACTAGATACTCAAGACGTCCATAACCGGGGACACGACTAATCATGATCAGTTTGTACACTCTGCAGAGGTTTGTGCACTTTCCCCACAAGACTCGTTCGCCTCCGTTTGGTTTCTCGCATTGCATGGTGTTTGAGAAACGGATGACCGAGACACAGTCTTTCCGAAGAGGTCCCCTTAACCAGATAGATAGGCCGGTACACCTACAAAACCCAACTACATCTGCTAGCCCATCATGGAAAGGTTTCCCACAACTTACTCAACTATGCCAGAGCCCATATTGGCATGTGGCTGCACACGGAAGTTTCTAGTATGAAAAATCTCATGATCCCTTTGAGCCTGGGTGGCGGTCCAAAATAAAAACAGGCAATCCTGGAATACCCAGATGCCTCAATCCACCCAGATGTGTATTAAAGTTGCCACCTTAAGTTGAACCATTAATTAACAACTCACATCTGTCATGGATTTCACTCAAACCCAAACCACGTCTACGAGCATAGCATGTCCTAACAGCAAACGTAGAATAACTCCCAAGGGTTTGAATGTAATGCAGGTAATAGGTACTACCTCAATCTACTTCCCAATCCCACAAGTTAATTGATCCTACTCATGCAATGTGTGAGGGGTTTAACTAATGCAATGAAAACTGGGTAATTGGAAAGCATGATCAAAGTGTTACTTGCCTGCAATGTTGATGAAGATGATTCGCACTCAAAACTCTTGATAGGTATACTCGTCACACTCCGGTCAATCTATCGTAAGCAAGCAATGGTAACCACACATAAGCAATCACTCAGAAAGATCAGACAGATCGAATAAACACTTCGGAAAACTTCGAAAACAAACGAATGACTTTTGAAACACAAAACAATTTCCAACAGTACCAAAATTATGTGAATTTGGCCTTATCAGAAAGTTTAGGTCAAGAGCTTCGATTTGCAAAAAGAATCAACTCGAACGGAGCTACGAAACTCAAGTTATGATCAAAACAAGTTTGAATCTAAAACTAGTTGAATTCAAATTTTAAACTTTTTCAAAAACATGATGAAGTTGTATTAATGGAAAGAGGGCTTCGTAACGAAGACGTGGGCGTTGGTTTCGTTGGATTTGGACCAACGAGCAAAAAGTTAGGGCCGTTTGAAGTGCAGGGACTATTCTGTAAATAAAATTATTCACATCTAAGTCCCTGGCCGAAACTAAACAGAAAAAGAAAAAGAAACTATCGAGCGAACGCTCGTTTTCTAACTCTAACTAAAGAACGTTCACTGGATAAATAGATCTAAAACAAACCAGAATTTTTTAACAGAAAACCAGGGTTTTCCTTATACCTAGCGGTCTTGGGGAGAAAACCGGCGGTTCGGGCCGAACCAGTGCGGTTCGGGCGAACCGAGGCGGATCGGGCGTGGCGGCTGGCTCCGGCAGCTCCGGCGAGACTGGCGGCGGCGGTGCAGCTCCGGTGAGCGAGCGGGCGTGGCGTGGGGCGCGCGGGGCGGCGGCTAGCGAGGCGAAGGGCGGAGGGCGAGGCAGAGCACGGCGGCGACAGAAGCTGCGGCGGCGGCGGGAGCGAGATGCGGCGCGGCGGCGGCGGAGCAAGGGGCGAAACGGGCTCGGGCGGCGCCCTTAAATAGGAGGAGGAGGTCGGGGCCTGGCTTGGGGAAGGGGGCGAGGGGAGAGGCCGGGGCGACCACGGCAGCGGCGGCGGTGTCGTACGGGCGGAGGAGTCCCGACGGGAGGAAGGAAGGCGACAGGCGGCTGGGCTGGGCCTGGCTCGGGTGCTGGGCCGGCCCAGTTCGGCGGAGGAAGTTTTTTTTTTAAAACACTTTTTTTTCTAACAGACATAAAAACGAATAAAATAAAATAAAAATAAAATATTATATAGGCATATAATATATCAAAATTTGCAGAAAAATAAGCCCGACAACATGAACATTTTCCTACTGCCAAATAAAATGCCCACAAATTCTAATAAATCAAAAGGTCCTACTGTTGCAAATAAAATCCAATAAAATCATTTTTAAAATACCAAAATGATTTCAAAATTATTTCTCTCCAATTTTCTGCTGTAGGGAATCATGTTACCCTATTTTCCATGTAGTTTCTTTTTGGAGAAAAATAATTTGAATAAAACCCAAATAACTCAATATTTGAAATTGAGTTGCAGAAAATTTCAGAAAACTTCCAACTCATATTTCCTATAATTTGAAGAAGTCATTTTATCTTCTCTCAGGAAAATCATTGAGTTGCTTAAAGCCTCTGAATTGAAAATATTTTGAGGATGAAATTCAAAATCCTTTCAAAGCCCTTTATCATTTAAAATAAATGGAAGAAGTCATGTTATCTTCACTCTAGGGTTTTGTGTTGAAAAGAAATTGAATTCCCTCGAAGATCAAAAGCAAAGTGAAAGTTTTGGGAAAGTCATTTTATTCCCTCTCATTTAACTTTCAAAAGTCTCAAATTTCACTCAATTTCACTCAGCACAACAACAAGCAATCAATTCTATCTATTTATTATAACATTCCAAAATTTAGAATTTTGGGATGTTACATCTAGACCCTGTTCTGGAACCCTGCCGGAGGGGGAAAACCTCTCCGGTGGCTATCTTCATCATCCCGGCGCTCTCCATGACGAGGAGGAAGTAGTCCACCCTCGGGGCTGAGGGTATGTACCAGTAGCTATGTGTTTGATCTCTCTCTCTCTCTCTCTCTCTCTCTCTCTCGTGTTCTTGAGATGGCACGATCTTGATGTATCGTGAGCTTTGGTATTATAGTTGGATCTTATGATGCTTCTCCCCCTCTACTCTCTTGTAATGGATTGAGTTTTCCCTTTGAAGTTATCTTATCTGATTGAGTCTTTAAGGATTTGAGAACACTTGATGTATGTCATCCATGTGCTTATCTGTGGTGACAATGGGATATCACGTGATTCACTTGATGTATGTTATGGTCATCAACTTGCGGGTTCCGTGACCTTGGGAATCCATGCATAGGGGTTGGCACACGTTTTTGTCTTGACTTTCCGGTAGAAACTTTGGGGCACTCTTTGAAGTACTTTGTGTTGGTTGAATAGATGAATCTGAGATTGTGTGATGCATATCGTATAATTGAAGGAAATATGCCCTAGAGGCAATAATAAAGTTGTTATTTATATTTCCTTATATCATGATAAATGTTTATTATTCATGCTAGAATTGTATTAACCGGAAACTTAGTACATGTGTGAATACATAGACAAAACAGAGTGTCCCTAGTATGCCTCTACTAGACTAGCTCATTGATCAAAGATAGCTATGTTTCCTAGCCATAGACATGTGTTGTCATTTGATCAACGAGATCACATCATTAGGAGAATGATGTGATGGACAAGACCCATTCGTTAGCATAGCACTATGATCGTTTAGTTTTACTGCTATTGCTTTCTTCATGACTTATACATGTTCCTATGACTATGAGATTATGCAACTCCCGAATACCGTAGGAACACCTTGTGTGCTATCAAACGTCACAACGTAACTGGGTGATCATAAAGATGCTCTACAGGTGTCTCCGAAAGTATTCATGGTGTTGGCATAGATCAAGATTAGGATTTGTCACTCCGAGTGTCGGAGAGGTATCTCTGGGCCCTCTCGGTAACACACATCACAATAAGCCTTGCAAGCAAAAGACTAATGAGTTAGTCACGAGATGATGTGTTACGGAACGAGTAAAGAGACTTGCCGGTAACGAGATTGAACTAGGTATAGAGATACCGACGATCGAATCTCGGGCAAGTAACATACCGATGACAAAAGAAACAATGTATGTTGTTATGCGGTTTTGACCGATAAAAGATCTTCGTAGAATATGTAGGAGCCAATATGAACATCCAGGTTCCGCTATTGGTTATTGACCGGAGATGAGTCTCGGTCATGTCTACATAGTTCTCGAACCCGTAGGGTCCGCACGCTTAACGTTTGATGACGATCGGTATTATGAGTTTATGAGTTTTGATGTACTGAAGTTAGTTCGGAGTCCCGGATGAGATCACGGACATGACGAGGAGTCTCGGAATGTCCGAGACATAAAGATTGATATATTGGACGACTATATTCGGACACCGGAAGTGTTCCGGAAAAGTTTCGGATTTAACGGGATTGCTGGAGGGGGTTACCGGAACCCCCTACGAGGGGGGATGGTCCATAGTGGGCCTTATGGAAAAGAGAGAGGCAGCCCATAGGGGCTGGCCGGCGCCCCACCTAGGGTTCCTAGTTGGACTAGGATTGGGGGGCGCCACCTGTCCTTCTTTTCTTTTCCCTTCTTTTCCTTCTTTGGTAGTTCCTACTAGGAATAGGATTGCAATCCTATTCCTAGTAGGATTGCACCCTAGCCGCACCATAGGAAGGGCCGGCCGGCCTCTCCCTTGCTCCTTTATATACGGGGGCAGGGGGGGCACCCAAAGACACACAAGTTGAATTGTTCCAGCCGTGTGCGGTGCCCCCCTCCACAGAAACACACCTCGGTCATACCGTCGCGGTGCTTAGGCGAAGCCCTGCGCCGGTGAATACATCATATCCGTCACCACGCCGTCGTGCTGACGAAACTCTCCCGTGAAGCTCAACTGGATCAAGAGCTCGTGGGACGTCATCAAGCTGAACGTGTGCTGAACGCGGAGGTGCCGTACGTTCGGTGCTTGATCGGTTGAATCGCGAAGAAGTTCGACTACATCAACCGCGTCACTTGACGCTTCCGCTTCCGGTAACTCGCGTGATCCTAAAAAAATTAGTGAATTTTTTAGAGTAGAAGAGATAAGTAATCGTCAAGAGTCCTCACCAGAGTGTAAAGGGATGAGGAGTATAAATAATGTCAGGACCCCGATCCTAAGTCACACAGGTCTAGCCTGTAACACATCATATCACTTTGCGGCCTCACGCACGGTATCCCCACGGGTGCCACCTTACCTGGCCCGGGACCGTTTGCGCATTTTGGCACACGTATATGATAGTGTCGCTAGCATCCATATGACAGAGAACCCGGGCCGACATGACCAGTTATAAACCAAAAGTGGCACTAAATTACAGAGACAGGCATACATGACCCAGCAACGAACGTGTCGGTCATCAACGTATGAACCCAAGTCGTAGCAAGCTACAAGGACTTAAAGGAACAACGCGTGACATTTCCCCTAAGGGACAGACACAGGAACGAAGAAGGACACATGCCGGCCAGCCTAAGTGTTCCGGAGCAGTAGCAAGCTACCAAGGCTCAGTGGAAGCACTAGGAGACATTTCCCTGTAAGATAGACTACCAAAGGTAAACAACTAGGTGTCGGATCCCACACATAGCAATACACATTACACGTACGCATAACATGCAAGTATGTGCTGTACAACATGGCATCACAACATAACTCAACAACTCATATAGATAAAGGCCCAGAAGAGCCATCATAGCATTTATTACAATCAGAGGTCACATGACCCAACATACAGAGCATACAGGCAACGGAAGCATTACATGTCTGAGTACAGACATCTACAAATGGAAAAGGCTGAGAAGCCTGGCTATCTACCAGACCCTCCCAAGGGTACAAGATCGTAGCTGAGGTAACAAGCTAAACGTCGAAGTCCACGCGGAACCACTAGCGAGACTGAAGTCTCTCTGCAAAACATAAATTAAGCAAACGTGAGTACAAAGGTACTCAGCAAGACTTACATCAGAACTAGCTACATATGCATCGGTATCAACAAAGGGGGTGGTGGAGTTTGACCGCAGCAAGCCAGCTTTGACTCGGTGGCTATCCTAAACTACGACTGAAAGTAACTCTTTTGAGGTGGCGCACACGAGTCCACATATTCACCAATCAATACACCACTATGGATCCGCTCCCGTCTCCCTACGAGAAGGCCATCCATAGCACTCACGCTTATCTTGCGTGTTTTAGAGTATCCACTTTCACTTGTCTATGAACTGTAATAGGCAACCCAGAAGTCCATTTCCGCGGACACGACTATTCGAATAGATCATATATAACCCTGCAGGGGTGTACTTCTTCACACATGTTTCCACCACTTAGCGTCTGCACATGACATGTGCTCGGCAGACTTCAAGCGAAAGCCGACGTGGGTGTAGACCACGACCTAACCAACCACTCAAGTCTCTCATCCAGGTTTATCGCCTATTTGGGTTCCATCCGTGGGGAGATCCGGCCGGGGTGTCGCTCACGGCCCCAAACGATGTGTACAGGGTTCCCGCGTCACCAAACGGGCGACCGGTACACCGTGCCACGTACCTGCCGTGTCACAGTCCACCCCGAGGGTCAGCACTACGCACGACCTCCAGTAAACTACAAACACCAGAAACTAGTTGCAACTCCTGGACAGAGAACAAGGGCAGTCAATAAGTCGAGCGGGGTCGTATTTCAGGGCCCAATGTGTGGTAGTAGCTGTTTCATGGATCAACCAACACAGAACTCAGTTCCTGAGGACGGTTTCAATGAGACAACCCACCATGTACTCCTACATGGCCTCTCATCGCTACCTTTACCAAATCGTGTTCACACACATTAGGACATGTTCATCACCATTCCAATTCATCCCCGATGAATCAGACCTGACACAACTCTAAGCAATAGCAGGCATAACCAGAAAGCATCAAAGAGTAGGCACAACATGGCTCAAACAACTCCTACTCATACTAGTGGGTTTCAACTATTTACTGTGGCAATGACGGGTCATGCAGTGGAAAGGGGTTCAACTACCGCAGCAGGTAACAATTGAAGCGTTGTTGTCCTAATGCAGTAAAAGAGAGCAAGAGCGAGAGGGTGGGATTGTATCGGAATGCTCAATGGGGTTTTGCTTGCCTGGCACTTCTGAAGATAACATTGAGTCTTCATCGGTGTCATCGATCACATCGTCGGAACACGTCTACTGAAGGGGGACAAACACCGGCAAACAAGAGAGAACACAATCAATGCAATGCGACAATATGATGCATGATCATGACATGGCAATATGTTGTTGATGGAGCTAATGCAACTAGCAACACAATTAAATGAAGTTGGTTTGAACCCAAGGTTCAAATTCAAACTCCATATGTGATTATTTAAATGCCATTTAATTGATTTCACCTGATCAACAGGTTTAACTTGTTCAAACATGCATGAAAATGCCATAAACAGATTCCTTGAATTTTTCTGATCAATTTTCATATATAAATTATTTTCATCTGAGTTATGGATTAATTTCTATGATTTTTAGAAGTTTTGGCTATTTTCTGAAATAAATAAATCATTTCTGATTTATTTTAAATTACAGAAAATAGTTACTGCGTCAGCACTGCGTCAACATGACGTCAGCAGGTCAAAAGGCTGGTCCAGGTCAAACCTGACCAGTGGGGCCCACTGGTCAGTGACACATGGATTAAAACCGGTCAAAACCAGCTTTGACTGGGGTTTGACCAGGGCTAGGGCCCACTGTGAGTGGCTATTAGGGGTGATTAGTGGTGTAGTTAGCTCCTAACTAAGCGCCACGTCGGCGGTCACCGGAGTTCGGCCGGCGGCGACCAAAACTGCGGCGGAAGCTCGCCGGACTTGCGTTAGGGACGGCCGTTCGTCGCGCTGCTGGCACCAGGGAGGAGCCCTTGCTCGTGCGCATCCATTCATGCCATCGGGAGGGGCTGGGGTGGCCGGAGCTCGTCGGAAACGAGCTCGCGGCGGCGCCGGAGTTCGGGCACCGATGGAGTAGGTGCTACGGGGCACGAGAAGGTGAGCTGGTGGGTGTGTTAGCTTGCTGCGGAGCTGCTGAGCACGGAAGCATGCTCGGCTACGAGACGCAGGGCCTGTGGCTACGGCGGCGGCATCGCCGGCGGATCCGAGCTCTCGGGCACGGTGGTTAGCTAGGCTAGGTGGAGAAATCGACCGCGGGGAGAGAGGGGAAACAAGCAGGGGCTCACGGCGAATGTAGTGGTGGCCTCAGCGAGCTTGAGGAAGCACCGGAGCGGGCGCACGGTCGCCGGCAATCTCCATGGCCGTAGGTTGAAGACGAGGTCGATGACGGCGCTCCAGGGGCTCCTGGCATCGGGCAGCTCGGCGAGGAGGAAGAGAGGAACGAGGCAGAGCTACTGGGCACTTTGCGGGGGCGTGGGCAGGGCTGTGGCCGCGGTGGTGCTCGCCGGCGCGGCCGCGGCGGCTTCGGCCATGGTGGGAGGGGACGAGGGAGAGAGCAGAGGAGGGGAGAGTAGCGTCCAGGGGGTTCCAGAGGTGTCGTGGCGCTCGTCCAGGCCGTCGGGAGGGAAGCAGACAGGGAGGAGGTGGAGGCCGTGGGCGTGCGCCGTCGCCACGCACGTGCCTGTCCTTCTGGCAGGAGGTTGAAGACGCTCCTGCCCCTGGTGGGCTGGGCCGGCCACTTGGGCCGCCAGGTGGGCTGCACAGGTAAGACTCTCTCTCTCTCTCTCTGCTTTTCTCTTTTAGTTTCTGTTTTCTATTCTTTTGACTTTGTTTTGATTTAATAAAAATACCAGAACCTATTCATAAATCATGAAACCAGGCATGGCTACTGTTTGGAATAAATCCAACAGTAAACATTTTAGTTTATGATTATTTGAGCATTTAATATAATATATAAAATTTAAATGCCCAAATGCAAGTAAGATATGATTTAATTCAAAAATCCAGAATGGTCCTAGAAATGTGTGCAGCATTTTTGGCAGAGGTTTTTAATCAATCCAAAAATGATGAACTTTTCCAAGGGGCATTTTGGGTTCATTGAAAAGATTTCAATTGACCCTAGTTGAATTACTCTACTGCTAGGGTTTAGGCAATCCCCATTTCAAGTTTCTGAGAAATTGAGACATGATGCAACAGGCAAATGCTATCTTAGGGCAAGGTGAAATTGGGGATGTGACAAATAAATCCTACTCTCCGATATATATATATAGGACTCAAAACATTTTCAAGTGTGTGCCTAGACTCAACCGTCAACGATTCGATCAATCTGTGGGGGCTCCTAGGTCGTAGAAGGCTCTGATTACCAACTTGTAATGCCCAGTATGAGATTATACCTCCTACATGTCGAGGCACGACTTAAAGGTATAAGCTCATACTAGAATGATCTCAAGTATGATATCTTTGCACGACTCATGTAAAAGAGGGATGAAATTGCAAAAGAGTAGTTGGCTTACACTCGCCACGTCACACAATACATTACATAAGCAATCATCATCCAAATAACATCACAGTCCGACTACGGACGACGATCCAAATGAAAGATACCATAAATAAAGCCACAAGGTCCGAATCGCCCCTAGTAGAAGCCACTACTGATCCTCGGGGTAAGACACGTAGTATCGCCCACATTCTTCGTCGAACTCCCAGTACAACTCTGTGCCATCGCCTGTGTAGTTCACCATGGTACCTGCATCTGGTGTTGTGTAGAATCTGTGAGCCACGAAGGACTCAACAATCCCGTTCCCGGGTAGCAAAACTATCTAAGCCTTGGGTGTGGAACAAGGCTGAAGAACAAAGGTTGCACCTGCACTAGCACTAGCTTACGTGTTTAGAGCGAGAAGAGAAGTGCCACGAGTGTCAAAGTGATCACGAAGTGATCCTCTCTAAGCACGTCAAACATAACCCCACCGTGTTCACTTCCCGAACCCCTTCGGAAAATGACCGTCACGGTTACTCACGCTGGTAGTGTATTTGTAAACATGGTGTCAAGTTTTCTACAACCGGATATTAAAAAATTCCCATCTGCCACATAACCCTGGGCACGGCTTTCGAAAGATCAAAACCCTGCAGTGGTGTCCCAACTTAGCCCATCACAAGCTCACGATCTACGGAGTCGCAACTCCAAGGTGGGAAGACCCGAGTATTCTAGGAATCCCGTGCTCAAGATATTCTGACTAAGGTAAAACTAATCCAGCAAGACCTCCCGGCGTGCCAACACCCAGACAGTAGCCGCGCGTATCTAGTCTCAGGCCACGACCGGATGAGCAGTACAAACAGCAACCGAAGATCCCAGCGAACTGGGTGGCACCGCAAGTGGCTCTAGTTTGGACCAACACTCAAAATGAGCACTGGCCCAGGGGGTTGATTAATAAATCCTTGGGTTAATTACTCCCTCGGCAAGTTTTAGTTGTTAGGCAAATGTAAAACCAAAGTCAGGCCTCACTGGAAAAGCTTTAGTGCTAAGCGGGTTATCGAGGGGGTCCCATAACCCCAACCGTGTTAGGAACACATAATCAAGGAACATAACACCGGTTTAAACGGTTCCTAGGGTGGCATGAGTGGAACAAAACACCAAGCAAGAGGCTTAGCCTTCCACCCATTACCAATATATAGATGATTTAGTTTAACAGATTATATAGTGTGATATCCCGACAATAACTTCGTCATGTAGCAAGAATCTTAAAATCTTCACCTGCAACTAACAATGCTATAAGAGGGGCTGAGTGAAGCTTACGTAGCCAATCAAAGGTTTGCTAGGTTGGGTGGTTAGAGAGATTCATGGTTACAATAGGAGGCTGACAAACAAACATGGGCATCGAGGCAATAAGCTAAAGAGCGAGACATCTAGCAATAGGCAAGATAGTAATGATATCTCGGTCAGGTCATCTTGCCTGTTGAGTCGTCGATGGGATCATAAGACGGCTCCTCGTACTCAACCTCGGTAGTACCCTCGTTCTCGGACTCGGCTCCCGGCTCTACTCAACACAAGAACACAACATGGCACAATATCAAACACGGCACAATGCACAAACAACATGATGCAAGTATGATGTGCGTATGCATCTGGAAGCACTTAAACCTAAGGAGAAGATGATGGAGGAGGCATCATCTTGGAAAACCAAGCATGCCACTCGATAGAGGGTAAGATTTCGATTGAAATCGATATAAAGATCACCAAAAACGGACACACGGTTTGCAAAAGGCAAGCAAAACAATATTCACACAGAGCTGCAGTTTACAGCCACATGGCATCTTTGGAGCAAGAAATAATTAAGCTACATCACTCAAACATGGAGACAAAGGGCATGGACATGAAGTAAAGATGATACTTAACAAGCATGAACTTAGAACACACCCAAAAACCAACTGGAACATAATTAACCAAGCATGGCAAGTTGCAATAAAGTTATCCAGACTTAGCCAAAATCTGGGAAGGCAAAAATATCATCACGATATTGCCTTCGGAGGCACAAAACAACATGCATATCAACTCCCCTAAGCATATAAAGATCATGGACATGTAGTAGACATAGCATACAGCAAACAACTCCATTGGAGCAACTCCATAGGAGGCATGGATCAATAGCAACAAGCTACACCAAATTGATCATGATGATAAAAACCTGACAGATATAATTTATAGCAACTTAAGAGCAAGAAATAAATAAGCTACAGCAAGCCATATGTGCAAGTGAGGGCATGGATGGATAGAGCATAACATGGACAACAAGGAATGATCATTGGCCACTCCAAAACAAGCATGGATTTGAGTGGGGCATCAAGCAAACATGGCATCAGGTTAACAGATTTCCAGACTTAGCAGTTTTTTCACCAAGTATAAAACAGTAACATTGGCATGGCATGTTTACAAGCTTGTTTAAGTCACCTCAAGGCATATCATGGAAAATGGATTGCACCACAGCAAAGACCATATGATGGTGCTTCTAAAACATATTGACATGTGGCATGAAGACAAACACATCAATAGCAATGAGCATGTCAAAACAACATCTGACAACAAGTTTCAGCACTTAACAGCCAGATGCACTTTGCAACAGAGATTTACATGGCAATATGACACCTAACATGAATGCTACAGCAACCATCATGTAGAGCACTTCACAATGATCATTTTGACATATCATATGCTCCATTTGGATAAACATGCACCAAGTTATCACATCTCAAACATGGCATCAAATTAACAAGTAACAACAGTTTTAAACATATAGCACTCTTGCCACGATGATTAGGTCACCAAGATGAACTCAAACAAGCATTCCACAGTGGAACAAAATAAAGAGCACATCACCGCGATCATTTCGATATATTACACGCCCAAAACGGATCTACGAGCACGAAGTTACATCCATGCAAAGGAGGCATCAAAATATAGCAGATCTGGGGGCTTAGTGGATTTTATACCTCACAAAAAGTCAAACGTGGACGGGATGGAGCGGGACGAGGGGATCCAGGTCGGGGACGAGGCGTTTGGACGGAGGGATGGGTGGATCTCGTCCCGATCCGGCCGGAGCTCGCTGAAGGCGGGGAAGAGGGCGGCGGCCGGCGGTGGAATGAGGGCGGTGCGGCAGAGCGAGCTGCGGCGGCGCCGGAGGGTGGTGGCGCGGTCGCCGGCGGGTGGTGGCGCGGCGGCCGGCGGGTGGTGGCGCGGTCGCCGGCGGGTGGTGGCGCGGCGGCGGTGGTGCGCGATCGTCGGCGGGTGGTGGCGTGGCGGCGGTGGTGCGCCAGCCGGCGGCGATCAGCGGCGGTGGTGACTGCTCCGGCCGGGCGGCGGGTCCGGCGAGGCCCGCGGCTGAGGTGGCAGAGGTGGTTGGCTGTGAGGTGGCGGAGCCAATCGGGGGTCGCCACGTGGCGGCGGGGGTGACGTGGCGGCCTCTGATTGGTTGGAGTGAGGTGGCAGCGGGTCGGACGTGTCTGGCGGCTGCGCGAACGTGTCCGGCGTGCGGAGGGAGAGGAAAAAATAGGGTTGCACCGGGATTTCAGGGATGGGGGACTGTTTTATTGTTTCTGGGAGCTAGCAAGGTCCAAATGAGGAGCGGTTTTCGGCCACACGATCACGATCC
>LR738714.1:331443875-331492799 GCA_902687465.1 Secale cereale | reverse complement strand
GGGGGGGGTTGTGCTGGGTTTGTGGTCTGTTATGGAGGGGGTCTTGGGCCAAAAGGAAGAGGTGCTTTTGGCCCACTAGGTTAACCGTTGGAGTACCAAACGAACTCCAAACGCGATGAAACTTGACAGGAGGCCTACAAGTACCAAAAAAACAACGCACGACAAGTCTCACCTCATTCCGGGAACGTTACACGGCCACACATGAAAGAAGGACTCGAGGGTGCCACGGGCATGTGTGTGAGTGTCGGAACTCGAAACGGACAACGTGAAGAGGCGATTGGGACTGGGTGCAAGTGACAACACGAATGCAATGCAATGCACATGATAACATGACATGGATGAAATGCGCACACGCACACGACAAAACGAAGAAACCCGAAATGAAAGAAGAGCCCAGAATGGAATTGATGAAGTCAACGTTTCATATATTGGCATAATTGGAAGGTGTTACATCTGGGGCATTACAACTATGAGAACCAAGGGATCCTCCCACAGACATGTACCTGTGACAGCATTAGAGATGCGAGGGAAGGGGAAGAGGTCATATGCATTCTTAGAAGATTTTGAAGATAAATCAGTTTAGAAGACATTGACCTCATAGCGCGAAGACATTCACTTTTATGTTGAGAGTTGGTTCCAGATTTGTACGAATCCAAGAATAGATACAAGTGAGGAATTTAACTATGTGTGAAGCATATGTGAATGTACTAGGCAAAATATGAGATGCAGACAGGATAGATCCAATATGTGGAGACAGAAACTTCTTATGGTAAAAAAGATGAATCTATTGGATCAAGAAGATGGTAAAAAGAGAGTTTTAAATTACCACACGATGAACTGCTAGACGGAGAAGAAGTGGATGTCGAGCAGTTCGATCTTCCGTGCCCTAACTTGGTGACGGAGGACACCTACGGCGGCGGCGGAGAAGACGATGCCCGCGGCCGGCGTGAAGACGGCGTCGACGAGGTCGCGGCAGCGAAGCGCTTCGTCGTCGGCGTCGTCGAGAGCTAGCGGAGGCGCTAGGGTTGGTCGAGGTGGAGAGGTGGTAGAAGAGTTTTTGACCGTGATGGGACGTGCATTTATAAGGATGGGAGACGGCACAGCGCAATTATGCAGGTGCCCCTGGCGGTTCACATATGAGGGACACGTGGCGGACATGTAACACATTGGGAATTGTCCCAAGATCCCACGCACGCCTGGACTGTCAGGGTGGTCGTTCCGCTTCTCCGGGTTTCAGGCATAAAGGATTGAGCATTAAAAACAGATTTAAAGTTTGTCTCTGTATCTTCTGCTGACAAGGACACATGGAAGATATTTGACGGTTCCAACGGAATGCATATGAATTGGATAGATAGAGTTTGAGGTGAGAAAGCATAGAAATGTTAGGGTCTGATCACATTCACTTAGTTCAAAAGATACAAATAAGAAGACATAGCTACAAGTGAATGTTGTAGAGGACAGAACACAAGTCTATCTATGTCCTATATGAAGATAAACCAAATGCGAAGACTTTGCAAATGTAACGCCAGGAGAAACGCTTCAAGCAAAGATTTGGTGGTGGCGTTACCCACCGTATAGGAAGTATTAGACCCAGACAAAGCGCACAATTATCGTGGCGCTCCGAAGTCAAATTCCGTGTTAATGTATTCACACTCAGAGTGTAAGTCTTCATTGATTGAAGACATACTTTACTTCGTGTGTTGCACATCTAAGTCATCATCATGCATAAGTGTTAGGATGTGTGCCTGATTACAGGACATTTGAGGATTATAAGATATTTAGCTCATACCGCAACTTGCAAAACTTTTTCTCATCTAAGGGCTTTGTGAAGATATCTGCCAGCTGCTCTTCAGTGTTGACGTGTATGATATCAATATCTTCCTTCATGACATGATCTCTGAGAAAGTGATGACGAATTTCAATGTGCTTTGTCTTCGAGTGCTGAACTGGGTTGTTGGCAATCTTGATGGTGCTTTCATTGTCGCAATAGAGTGGCACATGATTTAGATGGACACCATAGTCCTTGAGAGTTTGCTTCATCCAGAGAAGCTGAGCGCAGCAAGATCCAGCAGCAATGTATTCAGATTCAGCAGTGGAGAGTGATACACAGTTCTGCTTCTTTGAAGACCAACAGACAAGTGATCGTCCTAGAAAGTGACATGTGCCTGATGTAGACTTGCGGTCAACTTTGTCACCAGCATAATCAGCATCTGAGAATCCAACTAGATCAAACTCTGAGCCCTTTGGATACCATAATCCTAGTGTTGGGGTGTAAGCCAAATATCGAAGAATTCGCTTCACAGCTAAGTGATGCGATTCCTTTGGTGCCGCTTGGAATCGAGCACACATGCAAACACTAAGCATAATATCTGTCCTAGATGCACATAAATAAAGTAAAGAACCAATCATGGAGCGGTATACCTTTTGATCGAAATCTTTACCATTGGCGTCGGGACTCAGATGACTTTTAGTTGGCATAGGCGTCGTGTATCCTTTGCAGTCTTGCATTCCAAACTTCTTCAGGCAATCTTTGAGGTATTTTTCTTGAGATATGAAGATGTCGTTGCTTTGCTGGCGAATTTGAAGACCAAGGAAGAACTTCAGCTCACCCATCATTGACATCTGATATTGCTCTTGCATCATGTGACCGAACTCATCACTGTAACTTTTGTCAGTGCAGCCAAAGATAATGTCGTCCACATAGATTTAGCAAACAAACAGTTCACCATCATATGTCTTCATGAAGAGTGTGGGGTCTAGGGAACCAGGTTTGAAGCCTTTGCTCTTCAGGAAGTCTTTGAGTGTGTCATACCAAGCACGAGGGTCTTGTTTGAGGCCATACAGTGCCTTGTTGAGCTTGTATACCATATCAGGACGTTTTGGATCTTCAAAGCCAAGTGGTTGTGCAACATACACTTCTTCTTCAATCTTGCCATTTAAAAAAGCACTCTTCACATCCATTTGATACAGAAGGATGTTGTGATGGTTTACATAGGCTAGCAGTATGCGAATAGCTTCAAGCCTAGCCACAGGAGCAAAGGTTTCATCGAAGTCAATCCCTTCAACTTGAGTGTATCCTTGAGCAACGAGACGAGCTTTGTTTCTGACAACTTGACCATGCTCATCTTGCTTGTTGCGATATATCCATTTTGTGCCTATTATGTTGTGCTTGCGGGGGTCAGGACGCTTGACGAGTTCCCATACGTTGTTCAGCTCAAACTGTTGAAGCTCTTCTTGCATAGCTTGAATCCATTCAGGTTCCATGAAGGCTTCAGAAAGTTTCTTGGGCTCAGATATCGAGACAAATGCAAAGTGCCCTCATAAATTTGCTAGCTGTGTTACTCTTGAACGAGTGAGTGGACCAGGTGCATTTATGCTGTCAATTATCTTCTCAACTTGTAATTCATTTGCAACACAGGGAGGAGCTAGACGAAGATTTTGCTCTTGCTGGTCATTGTCATCATCAGGAGGATTGTCTTCAGGCTAAGCATTGTCTTCAGGTTGATTGGGAGCAGAAATGATGAGTTCCTCGTTAGGCTGTGCTTCAGAAGGCATGATTTCACCTGTTCCCATTAGCTTGATAGATTCACTAGGTGAAGCTTCATCCAACACATTTGGCAGGAACTCTGTTTGTGATCCATTTGTTTCATCAAACCGCACATCCACAGTTTCAACCACTTTATAGAGAAAGATGTTGAAGACTCTGTAGGAGTGCGAGTCCTTTCCATAGCCGAGCATGAAACCTTCATGTGCTTTTGGCGCAAACTTTGATTTGTGATGTGGATCCTTGATCCAGCACCTAGCTCCAAATACCTTTAAGTAACTGACATTAGGCTTCTTTCCAGTAAGTAGTTCATTGGACGTTTTCTTCAGAAGCTTGTGAAGATAAACACGGTTGATGATATGGCATGCAGTATCAATAGATTTGGGCCAGAACTTTCTTGGTGTCTTGTATTCATCGAGCATCATTCGAGCCATCTCAATTAGGGTTCTGTTCTTACGCTCTACGATGCCATTCTGCTGAGGTGTGTACGAAGCTGAGAACTCATGAGTGATTCCCATTGTATACAGATAAAGATCAAGGCCGGTATTCTTGAACTCAGTTCCATTATCACTTCTGATATGCTTGATCTTGACGCCATAGTTATTCATGGCACGGTTGACGAAGCGTCTGAAGACATCTCGCACTTCAGTCTTGTAGAGAATTATATGCACCCATGTGTATCTTGAATAATCATCAACAATGACGAAGCCATAGAGACAAGATGTAGTAGTGAACGTGGAGTAGTGAGTGGGGCCAAATAAGTCCATGTGAAGCAGCTCGAAGGGTTTGGATGTCGTCATGATTGTCTTCGAGGGATGCTTGTCCCTAGTCATTTCCCAGCTTTGCAGGCATCGCACAGATGATCTTTCTTGAACTTGACGCCCTCGATGCCTACGACGTGCATCTTCTTCGCGAGAGTGTGCAAGTTCCTCATGCCGGCATGTCCTAGCCTCCGATGCCAGAGCCAGCACTCTGAAGCTTTTGCTAGAAGACATACGGCCATCTGCGGTCCTGCTGAGAAATCTACCATGTACAGGTCACCTTTCCGATATCCTTCAAAGACTAGAGACTTGTCAGATTCCATTAGTACAAGGCATCGATATTTTCCAAATATCACAATCATGTTTAAGTCACAAAGCATTGACACAGACATTAAGTTGAAACCAAGGGATTCAACAAGCATGACTTTGTCCATGTGATGATCCCTTGAGATTGCAACTCTACCTAGACCCAATACCTTGCTTTTACCAGTGTCAGCAAATGTGATGTGACTCTTGTCAGATGGACGTAAGGTTGAGTTCATAAGAAGACTTCGATCTCCAGTCATATGATTAGTGCATCCGTTGTCCATAATCCATTCTGAAGTCTTTGGTGGCATACCCTACAGTGCAGTTAGGGGGATAGGCTTCACGAAAAGACATTGTGAAGCATAAACATTTGACGTACAAGCAGATTATGACAGCTTAGATCCTAGTTATGACTGATAGGATGATTGTGTAATGCCCATGATGGGACTATACCTCCTACGTGTCGAGGCACGACTTAAAGGTATAAGCCCATTCTGGAATGATCTCAAGTTTGGTATCTTTGCACGACTCATGTAAAAATAGGGATGAAATTGCAAAAGGATAGTTGGCTTACACTCGCCACGTCACACAATACATTACATAAGCAAATCATCATCCAAAACATCACAACCCGACTACGGGCGAAGATCCAAAAGAAAGATACCAAAAACATAAAGCCACAGGTCCGAATCGCCCCTAGTAGAAACCACTACTGATCGTCGAAAACGTCACAAGCATACATCCACGCTCTTCATGGAACTCCCAGAAGTTCTGACCCATCTCCTGCGTCAATCTCGGCTGAACCTGCATCTGGTGTTGTAGTATCTGTGAGCCACGAGGACTCAGCAATACCATAACCATGGGTATCAATACTAGCAAAGCTTTATGGGTAGGAGGAGGTAAAGTGGTGAGGTTGTAGCAGCGGCTAAGCATAATATGGTGGCTAACTTACGAGTACAAGAATAAGATGAGCATCTACGCAAACGGTCGCAAACTAGTAGTGATCGCTAAAGATCCTGAACTACCTACGAGTCAAACATAACCCCACCATGTTCTCTTCTCAAAGTGAAAAGAGACAGTCACGGTTACTCACACAGTTGTGTGTTTTACTTCGGATCCTCTGTCAAGTTTTCTACAACCGTACATTAACAAATTCCAATCTGCCACATAACAGCGGGCACGGCTTTCGAAAGATCATAACCCTGCAGGGGTGTCCCAACTTAGCCCATCACAAGCTCTCACGATCAGCTGAAGTGATAAATATAATATCATCACCCCTTATCTTAGGGAAATCCGATCAGGCTCGGCATCCCGGTGCACAAGACATTTCGACAATGGTAAAACAAGTCCAGCAAGACCTCCCGGCGTGCCGACACCCTGATAGTAGCCGCACGTATCTCGTCTCAGGCCACGACCGGATGAGCACAGCGTACATCAGCCAAACCCCAAGTTTCCAAGGGGGGCGCCGCAAACGACTCTATTTGGGACCAACACCATCAGCACTGGCCCCCCTGCTATGTAGAAAAGAATCTCCAAGGAGCGCCCCCCTTATGCAAATTAATTAATTAATTAAGTTGTTATTATGAGGCAAATTAAAACCAATGTTGGGCCTTGCTGGAGGAGTTTTATTCAAAGTCGAGGTGTCAAGGGGTCCCCATATACCCATCGTGTAAGGAACGCAAAATCAAGGAACATAATGCCGGTTTATCGGCGCCTAAGGTGGCATGAGTGGAACAAAACACCGAGCAAAAGGCCAAGCCTTCCACCCATGCCCAGTATATAGGTGTGTTAATAATAATAATAGATATTGTGATATACCAACAACAAGTTCCCACCTGGAACGATCTTCATCTTCACCTGCAACTAACAACGCTATAAGAGGGGCTGAGCAAGCGGGTAACATAGCCAAACAATGGTTTTGCTAGGAAGGTTTCAAAGGTTAGAGGTTTCATGGCAACAAGGAGAGGCTGACCTAAAATATGGGTAGCGCGACATGTAACGATAGCATCGAGACAACTAAGCATGGCAATGGTAGTAAAGGTATCCAAGGGTATGGTCATCTTGCCTGAGATTTCGCAAGGAAGAAGAATGGATCCAAGAAGTAGTCGAACAATCCTCACAACTTCGGAACGAACCCGAAGCTAACAAGGGAAGCAAACCGGAAAGAAACAAGCAACACGATAAACACACCACACGCGACATGACAATGTGCTCAAACAAGTATGATGCAACACAAGTCTACATAGGAAGCACAACAAGTCTATACAGGAAGCAAAACATGGCAAGGTAGGAAGCACAGAAAAACAATACAAGTCTATATGATGCAATACATGGCAAGGTATGATGCATGACAAGTCTATACAAGAAGCATTACATGGCAAGGTAGGAAGCACAAAAAACAACACAAGCAACATGTCAATATGCTCAACCAAGTAGGATGCAAGACAAGTCTATATAGGATGCTAAACATGGCAAGGCAGGAAGCACTCAAAAACAACACAAGTCAACAAGTTTAAATGAGGCCGGAAACTACAACAACAATTCCGGAAAAAATCCCCATATGCATGTTTAGCAATTTTTTAGCAAACAACAATTCACACCTTTTAATGTTGTTAACATGATGCGGATGACATGATCAAGTTTTATGCAATTTTTAGTAAAAGTTAATATGAAGATGATAAGAAGTATTTGTCACCGTGGTGGAAAGAAAGGGGCCAAGGCGGCGAATCCGAAAATGATGCCACGCAACATATCGATACCGGTAGCTCGTTGAGAGTCTAGTGCAAAAGATGGCGGAGAGAGTGACATGCAAAAGAGATGGGGTGAACCCGGTTGCCCGGTTCCCACGGGTCGGCGACAAGGCAAACGAGGGTCACAACGGACACGAGCAAACATCCGATACATCTCATACAACACAACAAGCATACGTCCACGGTTCATCGTCTCGGGGTATACCTTTGGCACGTTCGTTTCGGGGCGGTTCGAGGTCGTAGGGGAAGTAGTGGTACTCGCGGGTCGTGGTACACGTTCGTAGAGGGAAGTAGTCTTTCCGTTCGTAGATGTACATGGGGCGTCGGTGTCGTCGTTGACGTAGAGGTACTCGTTCCGTTTCGGAGAGGTACTTGACGAATCCATCGTTTCCGGGGCGACGGTAGTCGTTCACGTTGGCGTCTTCGTTCACGGTCGTCGTACACGTTCCGTAGATGTTCATGTTTCCGTAGAGGTACTTGTCGCATCCACCAAGTGTAGTCGTACTCGTTGGCGAAGATGAACTTGATCCGATGCCTTCGGGCGTCATGGTACTTGGTATCTTGGCGAAAAATAACAGCAGCAACAAGGAGACGGCAACACGGCAGAGTAGCTGCGGCCTTGGCGAAACAACAACAGCAACAAAGGGAGGTGTCGGACACGGAGCCGACGTGGCTGGGGAAGACGGCGCGATGGAGCAGCTCCAGCGGCTTCGGGCGATGGGGACGGTGCGAGGCTGCGGCAAGGAGGAGCAGGGCTCGGCATCCTCGATGAGCAGCACGACCGCGAAGGACTTGGCGGCAGCGACGAGGAACTCGGAGCGCTGCGGAGCTCCTGGTGGTCGCCGGCACTAGGCGTCGAGGCCACCGGAAGGAGGAGGCGCGGCCGTGGTGAGTCGGTGGCGCGAAGGACGGCGGGGAAAGGGAGGAGCAAGTGGCATGGTGGCGCTCGCCGGAGCTTGGAACGGCCCTGGCACGAGGTGCTGGTGGAATGGCCTCGGCGATGTAGGCGGACGGCGCGCGGGGACGAGTGGGCCACGCACGGGATGGAGAACGAGCGAGGGCTCGGCGCCGGGGCAGTGGCTCGCCGAGCAGAGCAGTGCAGCGAGGCGCGGTGGTAGGAGGGAGGCGAGGCAGGGCGCTCGAGGTGGCAGACGCGGGGACGGGATCGCTCGAGGGGGTCGGGCTCCTCCCCCTGGTCGCGATGAGTGGCGGCGTGAGGGAGCGGACGAGCGAGGGAGAGATGGAGGGGATCGAGGGGAACAGGGAGATCGGGCTGCGGGGTTAGGCGCTCGCTAGCTTCCTGGCGGCGCAGGAGGGAAAACGAGAGGGAGAGGATGAGGATCGGGAGCGGCTAGGGTTAGCGAGCGAGAGGGAGACTGGGCCGCGGATGGGCCAGGAGGTGCGGTCGGCCTGGCTGGGCTGCCGGCTGGGCCTCAGCTCCTTTCTCTCTATTAATTTTCTTTAACAGAAAAAAAGAAGAAAGATGGAAAAGAAAGGGAGGCTTAGAGAAAGATTTTAGGGCATGAGGTTAATTTCTCGGGACTCGCAAAATTGAGTCTGATCCCAGAAAATAAGAAGTGGCATGATCAAAAGATATAAATTCAAACCCATTTGAATTTAATTCAAATGGTTTGAACTAGGACATGGTTTTCGAAGTGTCCAAAAATGTTCGAATTTTTGGAGGAGCCTCGATAAAACGGATAAGAATTATAGACAAGGTTTTGATGGTGAAACTTGGAGTAGAAAAGGCATGGGGAATATATGCAAGTGTGTTTGGGTTAATTCCAAACAAATGGAATATTTATTTATAATAGCTCCATAAATATTAGGAGGATATGTTATAAAGAGAAGTCATCCTTCCCTCGATTTAAATAGATCAAAAGATCTATGCAATTTATTTAGTTGAGTTTTAAAATTAAAAGACTTGATGGCATGATGACATGATGCAATGCAAAATAAATAAAGCAAGTACAAATGAAACACACGAGAGAACCCGAAACATCTGGAATCTTCTGGGACGTCGGCCTTCGGGCGTCACAACTCTCCCACACTAACGGAGGATCTCGACCCGAGATCCTAGAGATGGCACCGGATAAAAACGGAAGAGGAAGAGGTAAAACAAAGTTGCTTCTTTGACAAATGAGTGAAACCAATGAACCTTGAGAGGTTGACCAACTTGAAAGAAGAATACAACAGAGATGAACGAAGATGAAAACACTCCGTTAGAAAAGAGGAACAAGGTACATACGAGAACCTTGTAAGGTTAAAAGACATGAACAAGAGCTCACGGATCATGGAAGAATTTAAACCACTCCGGTTGAATAAAGCTAGAGAAGGAATAAGAACGAGAGAATTTGGACATCATTTCGACTGAAAATGGAAGGAATTAACATGAGCTTGCCAAGTTGGGATGATACTTGATGAAATGAACAACATATTGCCTCCGAAACAATTGAAAGAATGGCACAAGGGGTAAGAAAGATTTCAGATAGCACTCCGGTTAAAAGAGAGTTAAAACTTGATAAGATGAGAGAATTTGAATGGAGAATACAACATTCCAGTTAAATAGACAATCAAGGGAAGAATATGATCTTGATAAAAACGAGATGATGGTCAAAGAGATCAATATCACAATGCCTCCGGAATGAAAGAATAGAGTATAGATCAATGAAAGAAATGAACGGAGAAATATATGACAACTTCTCTCAAAATTGAATTTGAAAGAGCATCCTTACGAAGAAGGGATGAACAGAGTTGTTGGAATTCAACAACGAAAAGAATAAGCTTGATGTGGGCTTATGGAAAACATCGCAAAATTAAGAGGTGATAACCAGCCACTTACTAAAACATTTGATTGGATTGAGATCAACAAGGATACGAAAAACTTATTTCACCAGAATGATAAATGGAGAACTTGGGTCATTTATAAGCACCATAATTAGCAACAATCCTTAGGGAAAGCTTTAGGTGAAATACAACCCAAGATAACTCCAACGAAGAAAATGACGGGATTAAATATCTCATTCCTGACAACTTGTGATCATAATTCATGAAGGAATTGTCAAGAATGACATAACACCATCTGAAAGATAAGGTAGAAAGGATTGCAATTGGAATGCATGATGAAGAATGCTTGAGCTCCAACAAGCATCTTGATGAAGACTTCAAGGATGAATTAAATCTTGATGAACCACCATGAGAACTCCGGTAATGAAAGCATGAGAAGTGAAAGATGAAAACAATAAGACTCAAGGCCTGCGATGAATTAGATGGAGGTTTGAAATGATATAATTGAAATAACTTGGAGCTCCGGAAAACAAGATGAACAACTTAGAACCGAGAATATGATATGATGAACAAGCTCCGGAAAAAAAAGATTATCACTTCGGGGAAATAAGAATAAGATTTATTGTATGCTTATCCTTCACCAAATTAAATTGATGACAATCAAAGGATTTGGCACACTACTTATCCTTCTTGAAAGGATTGGAGAGAGATATAGCCAAACTTGTGAATAATCTTGAACGACTCACCGGTAGGATTATGAAAAGAACAAATGAATTGGTACGATAACAACGGAAGAGTAATCTTGAACGAACCACCGTAAGAATATGGAGACGAACGAAGAGACATCAACGAAGAATATTTGGAGGACGAAGTTGAAAACTGAGAACCAAGAAATCTTCTGAAATGATGGCCTTCAGAGGATCACAATGGAAAGAATTCATGAAATGCTTTGGACGGGTATAAAAGAATTCCTCACAATCGGAACAATAATGAGGATGGCATGAAGCTAGAACCACGAATCTTGCAAGAACGGATAAGGATTCAAGAGGAACTCGTCTTCGGGTCTTCAAAATCTGAGAAGACAATGAGATACACCACCATGAATTGTTGAGGCACTCTGGAATGAAGAATTTAAAAGGTTGAAACAATGGTGAAAAGAATTGAACGCGATCTTGGAGAAGGTATATGACTGATGTAATCCATTCTTACGTCACATTTCAAAAGAATTCTCCGGAAAAAGAAGAGTCAGGTAAGATCCTGGGAAAAGACCTATGGGTTAGGGCCCACTCAAAAGAAATCACCGTTGAAAAAGATTGCTTAAGAGATATTGCACCGGTTGAATTAAATGGCTTGAGTAAGATGACAATCTCAAAATAGTTTGAACGGATCATGAATTGAAACACAAATCTTCCGAGCTATCTCGAACACTCTGGATAGGAATTAGATAGTTGAATAAGCAAGAGAGACTTTGGATAAGAATTCCCACTTTGGAAAACATATGAAACAAGAGGCACGGATATGATCAATACGAAAGCTTGGATTTAGTCCACCAGAGAAGAATATTAGAATTAAGAATGATGAACTTGAAACTCTTGAGCATCTTCACGATAAATCACCGGATAAGAACATTGAAGGAAAAGAATGAAGAAACATCACACGAATAATTGGGTATTTCATTTGAGAATTTCTGTCTCCATAAAGAAAAAGGGTGGGAGGGCGGGGAAAAACAAAGACAACTTGAGACGAACAAAATGGACACCGGTTGAAAAAAAAATTAACATAACCATCTTGATGATTAAGAAGGACTAGCACTCCCATAGAAATATGAGAACACCGATTAAGAAAGGTATGGAATTAACACTTGACATCGAAGCAACTCGAATACCAGAATCAAAACAAAAAACAACGGATAGACATGTTGCAACATAATCTTCACAATAACATCTGAACAGAGAATTGAACGAATGAATTCCGTAGGTACATCAACTGTCGAGAAGCCACTTGGGAGAACAAAAGGTAAATAAAAGCAACAAGGAGAAGATAGAACAAATACAAGATAGAAGCTTCGTCCCACATATTCGTGCTGGAAGCTCATGGAACATGTTACAAAAGGGTTTTGCAATCCCCGGATCAGCATAGCCAAGGACCCTTTAAGATGCAACTCCCGATTGGAACAACGCCCATAAAACCACTTCACTCAATGTAGAACCCCGAACTCCATATCATGCATTCGTTGGAAGAATGCCTACGAACTACTGGATGAACCCACCTATTAATTTCCGAAAGTTTCCAGTTATGCAATCAGGTGTTGGGGATACAGGGGAAGCATCGCGCACTCAACTCTAATCCTACATCCAGCTGTATCCATCCTTCAACACATAACTAGTTATTTCCGGAAACCGTTTACCTCGGACCTTCGAAACGCATCTGCTATACAAGCTATGGCAATACTCCTGAACTACCTCCCCAGTACTGGGTGATGTCGGGGTTATCTTGCCACTAACCGCATAGGAGAGTTTTCGATGTCGGCCGTCTTAAGTATTCCAGAACTGATGTCATATATTTGTGACGACAACACCTCGGAGCTCAACTTCCCGGGACACTACCACAACCCTGATACGTCTCAAACGTATCTACTTTTCCAAACACTTTTGCTATTGTTTTGCCCTCATTCTTGCATGATTTGAACTAAACTAACCCGGACTGACGCTGTTTTTAGCAGAGCTGACTGTATGGTTTTATTGTGTGCAGGAAAATGGATTTTTAGGTGTCTCAGAAAATTCCAAGAAAAATCACAGAAAATCCACGCACCCGAAGGGCCATTGTGCTAGAAGTGGGCCAGAGGGCAGCCAGGGGGGCCCCAGGCGCCCTGCTGGCACGGCCCCACCCCTGGCCGCGTCAGGAGGCCGCCTGGGAGGGTCCTCCCCCCTCTGGTGCCCTACCTTGGCTCCTATTTATTCCCGTGGCGAGGAAACCCCAGAACAAAAGTCGTTTTTCCAGTTTCCGTCGCGGAGCCGCCGCCACCCTATGTTCTTCTTCGGGAGGGCTAATCTGGAGGCTGATTTGGCCTCCGGAGAGGGGAGATCGTCGCCATCGTCATCATCATCACCACTCCATCCTCCCTCCATGACTTCTCCTTCCATGTGTGAGTAATTCCCTGCTGTAGGCAAAGGGGGTGGTAGGGATTGAATGAGTTAGATCATGTAACAGTTTATCAGATTGTTGGGGCATGTTGCCTATCATCTACTTTGGTGTTTATCATCTTTGCTTCAACTTGTTGCTCTTAATGCTTGTCACTTTGGGCCCGAGTGCCATGTTTTCATATCTGAACCCTATGTGTTTGCATGAATATATTTGTGTTCTTGATCCTATCTATGAGTTGATTGCACCTATTATGGTCCGGAACCGGCGATCCCAAAGGTGACAGCTTGGGACACCAAAGGGGATGGTCCATAATTTGAGGATTCCATGTATCCATTGAGTTTATTGCTTTGTTCCGGTGCTCTTTGACAGGAGCACCTTAATCTCCATAAGTTCCTTTTGGCCCCGTTCGTAGCGGGATGGTAGGACAAAAGATGTTGTGCAAGTTCTTATTGCAAGCACGTACAACTACCTGTGGGATACATGCCTAATGTTTGATATTTGCCTAGATGATCATTACTTTTCTGTGTGCCTTGCCCCAAGTTAGATTCATGATGTATCTCATCCATGCAACGCCCAACCATCCATCTCCCTAGCCTACATCGTTTCAATCCTGCTGGTTATTAGTTGTTACTTTTGCTGTTTACTTTTGCTGTCACCGCCATCACTATCATATCACCGTTACCACTTATCTTTTGTTGCAAGTAAGTATATTTTAGGTGCGGTTGAATTGACAACTCAACTGTCAAAGCTTATAAATACTCTTTGGCTCCCCGTGTGTCGAATCTATAAATTGGGTTATTCTTACCCGCGAAGACTATCTCGATCCCTTACGGTTGAGGGTTATCAAGTACCGTTTTCTGGCGCCATTGCCGGGGAGCATAGCAATATTTACAAGTCTACTTGAAGTATCCTACCTGCTGCACTTCATCCGCTATGGGTAAGAAAGGAGACCCCAAGGTTCCGATCTTACTATCCACTACAAGAAGAGGTACTGTTCTGAACACTAGTGCTACACTTGATTCACCTTCTGTTATGAGTAAGTTTGCCTCACCACCACCACATGATGCTTCTACTGAATTTGTTACTATGTCCGATACTTTTGATGATGCTTCTACTACTCTTGATGATATTGGTTCACTTGGTTATGCTCTTGAGAAACAGATCGCTGCTGTAAAAAAAATCTGGAATTGAAATTCCTGTTTCTCGCTACCCTATTGGTGGAACTTATGATTATCCTGATTTGAGTAAACTCAAGGAGAGACTCCTTGATGATGATTGCATTATGCTTGATGATGATTTATGCAGGGAACTGACAGAATTTGCCGACTCTGGCCCTGAAGCTATTAAGAAGCTACTTGAAAAACACTCCTTGAAGAACAAGACTGTTCCTGATCCTGAATTTGCTACATCTCCTATATGCATCAATGATCCTGATTATGATTTCTCTGTTGATCTTTCACTTATATCTATGGTTGAATCTGACCCCTTTTATGGCAGAGAAAATGATGATGCTATTGCACACCTGACCAAACTCACTGAGTTGGGTGGCTTGTTTACCACGAATGAAAAGATACGAAACTTTTATGTGACTAAGCTCCTTCCTTTCTCTTTGAAGGAAGGTGCTAAAACATGGTATGATGCACTACCATGTGGTTCCATTAAGAGTCCTCAAGACTTAGCTCACTCTTTTGTTGATAAGTACTTTCCTGCTCATATGCAACATGCTGCTTTACAAAGAATTTATAACTTTAAACAGTTGCAGGATGAGCACCTCCCTAAAGCTTGGGGGAGGTACTGTAGTCTGATCCAGGCTAGACCAGGACATGGAGTCCCTAAGAATGAATTAATCGATATATTTTATGCTGGTCTAACTGATGAATCCAGGTCCTATTTGGATAGTTGTGCTGGTTGTGTTTTCAGGAAAAGAACACCAGACGATGCAGAAGAATTGATGGGCAGGATTGCCAAAAACCATGAAGATTGGTCCGTCCCTGAACCACCTCCACCACCAAAGAAGAGGGGCATGCTTGTTCTAAGCCCCGAAGATATGCAAGAAGCAAAGAAGTCTATTAAAGAGAAGGGTATTAAAACTGAAGACGTGAAGAATCTACCCCCTATTGAGAAGTTGTGTGAGCCTACCACTCACCCTCCTATGGTAGAGGTACACTCTCTTTTAGATTTCAATGCAAGTGACATCCCTCATGGTAAGCCTCCTGATCAATGTTTAGATGAGCTTGATAATTTTATTATGAAGCAAAGTCATTTTAATGAGAGGATACAAAGTCAATTGCATGATAATTCCCTTGCTATCAAAAGTTTGCTTGATGTTCTAGGTAGAACAGTTAATGATGTTAAATGTCTTGTGAAGCATTTTCATATGGTTCAAACTCAGCTTGAACAAATTTCTAATGTGCAAAAAGATTTGCTTGCTAACAATACCAAACAAGATGATTTACAGGCCTTCGGGATTAAGACCCGAGGAGGAACTAGCACTCAAGATCCTCTCTATCCAGAGGGGCATCCGAGGAGAATCGAGCAAGATTCTCAAATGCAGGAAGAAGAAATTGTTGGCTCTCCAAAGAAGACCGACAAGAGGCATGGCCTCAACTCTATAGAAAATATCGAGATCGTGAACATTGGAGAATGGGATTGTCCACTACATGTGCACCACAAATACAAAACTATTATGGTGGGGACAATGTCCATTAAAGTAAAGGTGCAATGATCACTTCGTAAGAGGTGGGACTTTTTGCTCTATATATTGCCGGTTTGTTGGTAAGACTTGATCAACCTTACTAGTGAGCATGTTTTATATAGGTAAAAAGTTGAGCTTGTTATGTTTTCATTTGTTTTAGCTTTTGTTCTCCTTGCTGTACCAAGTGTTTGTGTTTTTGAAGCTTCACAATTCTAATCACTGCTTTAAGTTTTCAGAAAGTTTTGCAGCTTTTTGAACTTCGAAAAAATTTCAACAGTGAAGTTTTTAGAAAAAATCCAGAAAAAATAAAATTAAAATTTCCATGCCGGGAGTGACCCAGAGGCACCTGGGGCTGACCAGGGGGGCCACCAGTGGCCCAGGCGGCCAGCTGGCGCGGCCTGCCCCCTGGCCGTGCCCATAGGGTGCCTGGGGCCCACAGGTCCCACCTCCAGGTGAGTCTTCTTCCTCTCTCTCTCTCTTTCTCTCCAAAAACATGAGTTCTGCACCTGTTCTTGCATTCTTGCTGTTCTTGGAGGCAATTTTCGATCTCTCTCTACAGCCTATCATTCGAGCTGAGATTTTGAACAAATACTCCCTGGTATGTAACTCCTCCACCCCTCCAATTAGATTTTTGTTGGTGGCTTCATTTGTGAGTATTTAGTAGTTCTTGGTGCTGTGTAGATGAGCTTGAATGCATGTCTAGAAATTTATTTTCCAAGTTTTGATGCAAGTTTATGCCTTAGGTAAGTGAGCTGAGTAGTTTGCCTTAACCCACTTTGTTTAAATCCTTGTTTTTGTAATTTGTCAAAAATTTCAGAAATGAGTTTGTTAGGAAGGGCAAAGGGGTGGCTTGAGAAGAAGAAGCCCGCGCGCTCCGATCGAGTTACTAGAGCCGCAGCTTCACCCTCGACTGCTAGGGTGAGCTACAATGAAGATCATGTGCCCCTAGAGTTGTTGGAAGACACAAATCCAGCACGTGCGATGATGTTCCCATGTGATGAATTCCTTGAAGCTGTAGGAATTAAGGATGAGTTTTATAACCTTTGTGCTAATGCAGGTCTGACATGGCTCGTCACGTGCCGTGTTGCTCAGTATCAAAAACTCACCTCCGGTTTCATTAACAGTTTTAGATATAACCTTGATACTGGTTCTATTGAGTTAGAAATTTACAATAATCTTTTGACCATGCCCTTGGAAAAGTATTGTGAAATAATAGGTGTGCCAAACGTTGGGCGGACGGCGAAGACAACCTCTCAGCCCTCCGAGCTGAGAACCGTCTTCAACTCTCTCTGCGGCATGGAAACGAGGGATATTCATCGGTCAAAAATCTCCAGCATCTTATTCCCTCACCTCAGGTATTTTGCGTATTATGTTGCTAGAGGGGTGTTAGCTCGTGGCAACACGAGCAACATTTCTGCGCCGGATATTGCTATCCTGGCAACCGCCCTCTCAGGGAGGTTTGATTATAATGTGGGTGCCTTAATTGCTCGACGCCTTGCTATGAACGGTAACAAGGGAGATTTATTTGGTGGCGTTTATGCCACACTTATCTTAGAGTATCTTAAAGGCACCCCACACCCTGATGATAAGCCTTTTACTTATTTAAGTTTTGATCTTGCTGTTATGAAAAGGCATAAGTTTGTTACCATGACTTCTGAGTTTGGTAACCTTGTTTATATCTTGCGTTTCGGAACTACCGCGGAACGCAAGATCCGTCTACCTGCACCTCTTTTGTTTGATTTTTCTCGCAGGAACGGATGGTCCTTTGATGTTATCCAGTTCGATGAGTTCATGGTCCAGCATCAGTTTCATAACCCCATGGAGGGGGTTGTGCCCGACGAGGAGGAGCACAGTGAGTTACCACCTTTTCAGGGGGAGACCGTCACCCAGTTTGGTGAAGTGTCTTCCTCTGCTTGGAGTGTGGACCCTTCTTTGTGGGAGGATCCGAGGACTTTGGTGTACGCGCCGGAATCCTTATACGACCCTTGGACTCACCAGTACCACCCCGGAGCAGGAGGCTCCTGGGGGCAGTAGCTACTACCAACTTAGGCCAAAAGCCAAAGCTTGGGGGAGTACGTACCCTTCTCACTTTTCCATTGTATTATCCGTTTTATTTTTGTTTGCTTTGATCTTTTCGAAGTTTTTGCCCGGTCTTCTTGGTTCCTTCTTTGCAAAAACAACAAAAAGATTTTCTCTTTCTTTTGCTTTCGTTCAACCTTTGAAAAAACCCAAAAAGATTTCCTTTCTCTCTTTAGTTTGCTTTGTTTTCAGAGTTCAGCTCGAATCCGTGATGGCATTTAATTATATTTCCTACGTTCGATCGTGCAAGTGACAAGGCAGTAATGACGAAGATCGACAGAAGGGAAGCAACAAGGAAAACCGGTATGAACTCTTCTTGTTTCTACTTTTGTACATATGCCTGTACTTATGATCTAGAGACCAGCTTGTAGCGACATAGTGCTATGTTTACAATGATTTCCCAGTGGTTCATGCTTTCCTTGTGGCTAATCTCAAATAGCTAGAGTATATAATGTGTTATTGAAATGATTTACATGCATTGCATTGTTCATGGTTTGGCATACTAAGGTGGTATTTCCCTTTGGAGAATTCTTGGATTTACTTGGCACATGTTTACACATGTTTAAGACTAAAAAGTCTGCTTTGCCTTGATGATCTTTGAGTTTCAGAATAGTTATATCACTTTCATGCCCAATTCAATGTTGCTTTGTCGCTCTGCATGATTATGACCGTTATTGCTCTCTAGTTGGTCGCTTCCCAGTCTCTTGCTAGCCTTCGCTCGCACTAAGCGGAATTCTGCTTGTGCATCCAAATCCTTTCAAACCAGTTATTCCATATGAGTCCACCATACCTTCCTATGTGGTATTTACCGGCCATCCTAACGAAGACTTTCTTGTACCATCTCGAAATTATTCAAATTTACTCCTGTTCTGTGCCTCTGTTTTAGCTCATGAGGAAGTAGTAGGTAATTCATGATCTTCTTATGTTGGACATGTTTTATCCCGGGATTGCATGTCTAATCTGCAAACCCCTGATACGAGGAGGGACTGGCATGAGTGCGCCCAGCTCACAAAGTATAATCACAACCAACAAACCCTCCTTCACGCTTTGTTTATGAGAAATCAGAAAACTTTGGTAGTGATAAACAAAGGAGATTAAGGGGATGTGATCGTCCCCATCTTGGGAGCCGTTCCTTGAAACATGTCTAGCATACGAAGTAATTGGGTTGTCTACTAGCATTCGTTGACGAAATATGCACCTCCCAAAATCATTTTTACCTCTGTTTTCAAACTAAGAGCTCTGGTACATGTTTAGTCTTTGCTTCCAACCACGGGTTTTCAACCTCGCCATCAAATTCCACGGTTCGAGAGTCTCCACGTTCTTTCTTCAAAGCACCAACTAGGAGAGCATAATTGTCATTCTGAGTGTAATGTGCATTGTCCCAAACTATTACATTATCTTTTGCATGCTTGTGGTATTATTTATTCTGAAATTCTTAGTTCTAGTCTCCTTTAAAACTCTGGAGGAGTTTCTGCATTTATGTTTTGCTTCACTCATGGAGGCTAGCGAGATACCACTCTAGTATGTTCAAGCTATGTGCAATGTAATCTTGTCTTGATTTTCAGTAGCATATTATTTACTTTTAGTTATTTGTGATTGGTCACTTGAAAGAAGGATTGCTTCATGCATTGTCCTCATAGCATTGTTTCAATACTTGCTAGACTCTTTTCGTAGTACATGCTTATATACATCTAATGAAGCAAAAGAGTTTGTCAAAGTTTTCTTTGTCGCGTCCAGTTCGTTGAACTGAATTGCTTGAGGACAAGCAATATGCTAAGCTTGGGGGAGTTGATACGTCTCAAACGTATCTACTTTTCCAAACACTTTTGCTATTGTTTTGCCCTCATTCTTGCATGATTTGAACTAAACTAACCCGGACTGACGCTGTTTTCAGCAGAGCTGCCTGTATGGTTTTATTGTGTGCAGGAAAATGGATTTTTAGGTGTCTCAGAAAATTCCAAGAAAAATCACAGAAAATCCACGCACCCGAAGGGCCATTGTGCCAGAAGTGGGGCCAGAGGGCAGCCAGGGGGGCCCCAGGCGCCCTGCTGGCGCGGCCCCACCCCTGGTCGCGCCAGGAGGCCGCCTGGGAGGGTCCTCCCCCCTCTGGTGCCCTACCTTGGCTCCTATTTATTCCCGTGGTGAGGAAACCCCAGAACAGAAGTCGTTTTTCCAGTTTCTGTTGCGGAGCCGCCGCCACCCTCTGTTCTTCTTCGGGAGGGCTAATCTGGAGGCTGATTTGGCCTCCGGAGAGGGGAGATCGTCGCCATCGTCATCATCATCACCACTCCATCCTCCCTCCATGACTTCTCCTTCCATGTGTGAGTAATTCCCTGCTTTAGGCAAAGGGGATGGTAGGGATTGGATGAGTTAGATCATGTAATAGTTTATCAGATTGTTGGGGGCATGTTGCCTATCATCTACTTTGGTGTTTATCATCTTTGCTTCAACTTGTTGCTCTTAATGCTTGTCACTTTGGGCCAGAGTGCCATGTTTTCAGATCTGAACCCTATGTGTTTGCATGAATATATTTGTGTTCTTGATCCTATCTATGAGTTGATTGCACCTATTATGGTCCGGAACCGGCGATCCCAAAGGTGACAGCTTGGGACACCAAAGGGGATGGTCCATAATTTGAGGATTCCATGTATCCATTGAGTTTATTGCTTTGTTCCGGTGCTCTTTGACAGGAGCACCATAATCTCCATAAGTTCCTTTTGGCCCCGTTCGTAGCGGGATGGTAGGACAAAAGATGTTGTGCAAGTTCTTATTGCAAGCACGTACAACTACCTGTGGGATACATGCCTAATGTTTGATATTTGCATAGATGATCATTACTTTTCTGTGTGCCTTGCCCCAAGTTAGATTCATGATGTATCTCATCCATGCAGCGCCCAACCATCCATCTCCCTAGCCTACGGTGTTTGAATCCTGCTGGTTATTAGTTGTTACTTTTGCTGTTTACTTTTGCTGTCACCGCCATCACTATCATATCACCGTTACCACTTATCTTTTGTTGCAAGTAAGTGTATTTCAGGTGCGGTTGAATTGACAACTCAACTGTCAAAGCTTATAAATACTCTTTGGCTCCCCGTGTGTCGAATCTATAAATTGGGTTATTCTTACCCGCGAAGACTATCTCGATCCCTTATGGTTGAGGGTTATCAAACCCCTAAATGACAGGAGGCATCGAGAACAATGTTCTCGTCACAAAGACATCGGAACAATCCAAACAATACTCGCGTGATCCTAAAAAAAATTGGTGAATTTTTGAGAGTAGAAGAGATAAGCAATCGCCAGGAGTCCTCACCAGAATGAAAAGGGATGAGGAGTAAAAAGAAATCCTACTCTCCGATATACATATATAGGACTCAAAACATTTTAAGTGTGTGCCTAGACTCAACCGTCAACGATTCGATCAATCAGTGGGGGCTTCTAGGTCGGAGAAGGCTTTGATACCAACTTGTAATGCCCAGGATGGGACTATACCTCCTACGTGTCGAGGCACGACTTAAAGGTATAAGCCCATTCTGGAATGATCTCAAGTTTGGTATCTTTGCACGACTCATGTAAAAATAGGGATGAAATTGCAAAAGGATAGTTGGCTTACACTCGCCACGTCACACAATACATTACATAAGCAAATCATCATCCAAAACATCACAACCCGACTATGGGCGAAGATCCAAAAGAAAGATACCAAAAACATAAAAGCCACAGGTCTGAATCGCTCCTAGTAGAAACCACTACTGATCGTCGAAAACGTCTCAAGCATACGGCCACGCTCTTCATGCAACTCCCAGAAGTTTTGACCCATCTCCTGCATCAATCTCGGCTGAACCTGCATCTGGTGTTATAGTATCTGTGAGCCACGAGGACTCAGCAATCCCATAACCATGGGTATCAAGACTAGCAAAGCTTTATGGGTAGGAGGAGGTAAAGTGGTGAGGTTGGAGCAGCGGCTAAGCATAATATGGTGGCTAACTTATGAGTACAAGAATAAGATGAGCATCTACGCAAACGGTCGCAAACTAGTAGTGATCGGTAATGATCCTGAACTACCTACGAGTCAAACATAACCCCACCGTGTTCTCTTCTCAAAGTGGAAAGAGACAGTCACGGTTACTCACACAGTTGTGTGTTTTACTTCGGATCCTCTATCAAGTTTTCTACAACCGGACATTAACAAATTCCAATCTGCCACATAACCGCGGGCACGGCTTTCGAAATATCATAACCCTGCAGGGGTGTCCCAACTTAGCCCATCACAAGCTCTCACGATCAGCTGAAGTGATAAATATAATATCATCACCCCTTATCTTAGGAAAATCCGATCAGGCTCGGCATCCCTGTGCACAAGACATTTCGACAATGGTAAAACAAGTCCAGCAAGACCTCCCGGTGTGCCGACACCCTGATAGTGGCCGCGCGTATCTCGTCTCAGGCCACGACCGGATGAGCACAACGTACAGCAGCCAAACCCCAAGTTTCCAAGGGGGGGCGCCGCAAACGACTCTATTTGGGACCAACACCATCAGCACTGGCCCCCTGCTATGTAGAAAAGAATCTCCAAGGAGCGTCCCCCTTATGCAAATTAATTAATTAATTAAGTTATTATTATGAGGCAAATTAAAACCAATGTTGGGCCTTGCTGGAGGAGTTTTATTCAAAGTCGAGGTGTCAAGGGGTCCCCATATACCCATCGTGTAAGGAACGCAAAATCAAGGAACATAATGCCGGTTTATCGGCGCCTAAGGTGGCATGAGTGGAACAAAACACCGAGCAAAAGGCCAAGCCTTCCACCCATGCCCAGTATATAGGTGTGTTAATAATAATAATAGATATTGTGATATACCAACAACAAGTTCCCACCTGGAACGATCTTCATATTCACCTGCAACTAACAACGCTATAAGAGGGGCTGAGCAAGCGGGTAACATAGCCAAACAATGGTTTTGCTAGGAAGGTTTCATAGGTTAGAGGTTTCATGGCAACAAGGAGAGGCTGACCTAAAAGATGGGTAGCGCGACATGTAACGATAGCATTGAGACAACTAAGCATGGCAATGGTAGTAAAGGTATCCAAGGGTATGGCCATCATGCCTGAGATCTCGCAAGGAAGAAGAACGAATCCAAGAAGTAATCGAACAATCCTCACAACTTCGGAACGAACCCGAAGCTAACGAGGGAAGCAAACCGGAAAGAAACAAGCAACACGGTAAACACACCACACGAGACATGACAATGTGCTCAAACAAGTATGATGCAACACAAGTCTACATAGGAAGCACAACAAGTCTATATAGGAAGCAAAACATGGCAAGGTAGGAAGCACAGAAAAACAACACAAGTCTATATGATGCAATACATGGCAAGGTATGATGCATGACAAGTCTATACAGGAAGCATTACATGGCAAGGTAGGAAGCACAGAAAACAACACAAGCAACATGTCAATATGCTCCACCAAGTAGGATGCAAGACAAGTCTATATAGGATGCTAAACATGGCAAGGCAGGAAGCACTCAAAAACAACACAAGTCAACAAGTTTAAATGAGGCCGGAAACTACAACAACAATTCCGAAGAAAAAAAATCCCCATATGCATGTTTAGCAATTTTTTAGCAAACAACAATTCACACCTTTTAATGTTGTTAACATGATGCGGATGACATGATCAAGTTTTATGCAATTTTTAGTAAAAGTTAATATGAAGATGATAAGAAGTATTTGTCGCCGTGGTGGAAAGAAAGGGGCCATGGTAGCAAATCCGAAAATGATGCCACGCAACATATCGGTACCGGTAGCTCGTTGAGAGTCCGGTGCAAAAGATGGCGGAGAGAGTGACATGCAAAAGAGATGGGGTGAACCCGGTTGCCCGGTTCCCACGGGTCGGTGACAAGGCAAACGAGGGTCACAACGGACACGAGCAAACATCCGATACATCTCATACAACACAACAAGCATACGCCCACAGTTCATCGTCTCGGGGTATACCTTCGGCATGTTCGTTTCGGGGCGGTTCGAGGTCGTAGGGGAAGTAGTGGTACTCGCGGGTCGTGGTACACGTTCGTAGAGGGAAGTAGTTGTTCCGTTCGTAGATGTACATGGGGCGTCTGGGTCGTCGTTGACATAGAGGTACTCGTTCCGTTTCGGAGAGGTACTTGACGAATCCATCGTTTCCGGGGCGACGGTAGTCGTTCACGTTGGCGTCTTCGTTCACGGTCGTCGTACACGTTCTGTAGATGTTCATGTTTCCGTAGAGGTACTTGTCGCATCCACCAAGTGTAGTCGTACTCGTTGGCGAAGATGAACTTGATCCGATGCCTTCGGGCGTCATGGTACTTGGTATCTTGGCGAAAAATAACAGCAGCAACAAGGAGACGGCAACACGGCAGAGTAGCTGCGGCCTTGGCGAAACAACAACAGCAACAAAGGGAGGTCTCGGACACGGAGGCGACGCGGCTGGGGAAGACGGCGCGACGGAGCAGCTCCAGCGGCTTCGGGCGATGGGGACGGCGCGAGGCTGCGGCAAGGAGGAGCAGGGCTCGGCATACTCGATGAGCAGCACGACCGCGGCGGACTTGGCGGCTGCGACGAGGAACTCGGAGCGCTGCAGAGCTCCTGGTGGTCGCCGGCACTAGGCGTCGAGACCACCGGAAGGAGGAGGCGTAGTTGTGGTGAGTCGGTGGCATGAAGGACGGCGGGGAAAGGGAGGAGCAAGTGGCACGATGGCGCTCGCCGGGGCTTGGGACGGCCCTGGCACGAGGTGCTGGTGGAATGGCCTCGGCGATGTAGGCGGACGGCGCGCGGGGACGAGAGGGCCATGCACGGGATGGAGAACGAGCGAGGGCTCGGCGCCGGGGCAGTGGCTCGCCGGGCAGAGCAGTGCAGCGAGGCGTGGTGGTAGGAGGGAGGCGAGGCAGGGCGCTCGAGGTGGCAGACGCGGGGACGGGATCGCTCGAGGGGGTCGGGCTCCTTCCCCTGGTCGCGATGAGTGGCGGCGTGAGGGAGCGGACGAGCGAGGGAGAGATGGAGGGGATAGAGGGGAGTAGGGAGATCGGGCTGCGGGGTTAGGTGCTCGCTAGCTTCCTGGCGGCGCAGGAGGGAAAACGAGAGGGAGAGCGTGAGGAACGAGAGCGGCTAGGGTTAGCGAGCGAGAGGGAGACTGGGCCGCGGATGGGCCAGGAGGTGCGGTCGGCCTGGCTAGGCTGCCGGCTGGGCCTCAGCTCCTTTCTCTCTATTAATTTTTTTGACAAAAAAAAGAAGAAAGATGGAAAAGAAAGGGAGGCTTAGAGAAAGATTTTAGGGCATGAGGTTAATTTCTCGGGTCTCACAAAATTGAGTCTGATCCCAGAAAATAAAAAGTGGCATGATCAAAAGATATAAATTCAAACCCAATTGAATTTAATTCAAATGGTTTGAACTAGGACATGGTTTTCGAAATGTCCAAAAATGTTCGAATTTTTGGAGGAGCCTCGATAAAACGGATAAGAATTATAGACAAGGTTTTGATGGTGAAACTTGAAGTAGAAAAGGCATGGGGAATATATGCAAGTGTGTTTGGGTTAATTCCAAACAAATGGAATATTTATTTATAATAGCTCCATAAATATTAGGAGGATATGTTATAAAGAGAAGTCATCCTTCCCTCGATTTAAATAGATCAAAAGATCTATGCAATTTATTTAGTTGAGTTTTAAAATTAAAAGACTTGATGGCATGATGACATGATGCAATGCAAAATAAATAAAGCAAGCACAAATTAAACACACGAGAGAACCCGGAACATCTGGAATCTTCTGGGACGTCGGTCTTCGGGCGTCACAGATTGGCAAGCGATTCAGGAACAAAATACATAGTAAGACCATTTGGGCATTTGGTCTTGCGCCCTACAAGTCGTTTTAGGTCCCCAGCAATAGCATCTGACGCCTTAGATTTTTGGCAAGAGACCTTTCCCTGCAAGAGAAAGTTAATTCTTCTTAACCACCAACATCTCCAGGGGTGGCTTAGAAGGAATGAGTCTAAGAGCAGCATCTGAGAATTTTGGCTTTGGAGCCCTAGCAAATAATCTTGCAGTAGGAGAATAATACTCATAAGAATAAGCAGAAAAGTTCTTTGTTTTGTGAATATAGCGGTTTGAGGAAACACGCTCATATTCATGGGTCTGAGTATAATTTCCCTGCAAAACATTCGCGTTAGGGTGACTCAGGTGAGTCCTCTGTCTATATGAAGCCTTAGGACCGTATGAAGCCTTTGGTCTGGGGTTTGTCTTCTTCCGAGGTGGTGTCATGATGACATTTACTGGAAGCTTCTCAAGACAACCCTTGGGAACCCAGATCCTCTTCATAGGCGGCCCATTCCTGCAGTTAGTACCAATATGCCTGGCAAACACTTCACCATTCTGATTCTGAAACAGTTTATAGTTTGCATCAAAGGATTCATCTATGATAATAGGATTAGCGCAAGTGAAGCCAGATAAGGTAGACGGATCTACTGAAGGTTCCTTTGCAGAAACCCATCTGGTTTTGGGATACTCCCCAGGCTTCCAGTATGAACCATCAACATTCATTTTACTCTCGAACCCTACACCCTCTTTCCTAGGGTTTCGGTTCAGTATCTGCTTTTTGAGGACATCACATAAAGTCGGATGCCCTTTGAGGATTTTGTACATCCCTGTTTCAAGCAAAATCTTCAACCTAGCATTTTCATCAGCAATAGTAGTGGTATCCTCAGCAGAGGGGTTAGTTACCACATTAGTAGTTGAAGATATTGCAACAGTGGCAGCAGTAGAACATTCAGCAACAGATGTAGCGTTATCACGCTCAATGCATTTTAGACATGGTGGTTCAAATCCTTCCTGAGCGGAGCTGATCTGTTGAGCGCGGAGTGACTGATTTTCTTTTTGAAGATCTTCATGAGCCGCTTTCAATTTCTCAAGTTCTCGCTTCCTTTGAAGATAATCATGGGAAAGCTTTTCATGAGTTGTTGAGAGCGTTTCATGAAGACTTTCTAGTTCCTCGTACTTAACATGAAGATTTTTTATGTCTTCAATTAAGGACTGAGAACGGGTCATTTCCGCATCCAACAGGTCATCGCTTTTGTCTAACAGTTTTTGAATATGTTCCATAGTTTTCTGTTGTTCAGTGGCAATTTTAGCAAGTGTTTTGTAACTAGGTTTGGATTCACAATCTGAGTCATCTTCACTGGATCTTTGAAAGTAAGCATCGCGTGATTTTACCTTGGCACCGCGTGCCATGAAGTAGTAGGTGGGAGCAGAGTCGTCGTTCTCATTATCATCAGTGTTGGTGACGGTGCCATTGTGTTCAGTGTTGAAGATGGACTTGGCAACGTAGGTTGTGGCTAGAGCCAGACTTGCAGCACGAGAATCGGACTCCTCCTCAGACTCCGCCTCCGCTTCTTCTAAAGCAGATTCCTCCTCTAAATCCATCTCCTTGCCAACAAACGCACGAGCCTTGCCAGATGAATTATTCTTGTGTGATGAAGACTTCGATGAAGACTTGGAAGAAAACTTTGAGGACTTCTTCTTTTTCTTGTCATCAGAATCATATTCCTTGCTCTTCTTCTTCTTCTCATTGTCCAATTGAGGACACTCAGAGATGTAATGACCAGGTTTCTTGCACTTATGACGTGTTCTCTTCTTGTAGTCATTGGTAGAAGCTTCATCATTTCTTCAGCTGGATCATGAAGACTTTCTGAAGCCTTTCTTTTTGGTGAATTTCTGAAACTTCTTCACAAGCATGGCAAGCTCCTTTCCAATGTCTTCAGGATCATCAGAACTGCAGTCGTATTCTTCTTCGGATGAGGAAGCAACCTCTGCCTTCAAAGCGTGAGATCGGCCATAGTTGGGACCATAGATGTCACGTTTCTCAGATAGCTGGAACTCATGTGTGTTGAGCCTCTCAAGTATGTCAGACGGATCGAGAGTCTTGAAGTCAGGGCGTTCTTAAATCATCAGGGCAAGAATGTCAAATGAGCTGTCAAGTGATCTTAGGAGTGTCTTGACGATTTCATGTTTGGTGATCTCAGTGGCCCCAAGTGCCTGAAGCTCATTTGTGATGTCAGTGAGGCGGTCGAATGTGTGCTGGACATTCTCATTGTCGTTTCTCTTGAAGCGATTGAAGAGATTGCGAAGGACACTGATCCTTTGATCTCTCTGGGTTGAGACGCCTTCGTTGACCTTAGAGAGCCAGTCCCAGACTTCCTTTAACGTTTCTAGAGCACTCACACGACCATACTGTCATTTGGTCAGATCGATCAGAAAGAATAACTTTGAGGTGGTTTCGTACCCTACAGTAATCTCTTCGTTTGTTCTCCGCTATTAGTAACTTTGGAGTGACTCTTTGTTGCATGTTGAGGGCTAGTAATATGATCCAATTATGTTATCCTTGTTGAGAGAACTTCCACTAGTGAAAGTATGAACCCTAGGCCTTGTTTCCTATCATTGCAACACCGTTTATGCTCACGTTTACCACTTGCTACCTTACTGTTTTTATATTTTCAATTTACAAAAACTTATATCTACCATCCATATTGCACTTGTATCACCATCTCTTCGCCGAACTAGTGCACCTATACAATTTACCATTGTATTGGGTGTGTTGGGGACACAAGAGACTCTTTGTTATTTGGTTGCAGGGTTGTTTGAGAGAGACCATCTTCATCCTACGCCTCCCGTGATTCTGAAGATCTTTATATCGATTTCGACCGGAATCTTTCTGAAAGTGTTGTATATCAACTAGAGGGGGGGTGAATAGGCGATTTTTATGAAAGTCTTCAAAACATGAAAGTTTCGAAGACAAATCATAGAACCGATCCTATTTATATGCAGCGGAAGGTAGACTACACTAGACAAGCCATAGTCAAGTATTCAATGAAGTGAAAGCATGAAGACTAATAGCAGCTAGGCAGTATGGATCAGGATGGAAGATTGTATGAAGCCAATCAGAACAAGTAGTCACACAGTGAAGTCAAACAGATAAGGCAAGCAGGCAATGACTTCACAACGTCATACAGTAAGTAAAGGGAAAGAAGGGATAGAACCAGTAGCTTGGGGAAGACAGTGATTTGTTAGACCAGTTCGAGTTGTTGTGACAATTGTACGTCTGGTTAGGGAGGCTGAGATTTAACTCAGAAGACCGCGTCTTCACCTTATTCCCCTTGAGCTAAGGCACCTAGTCCTCGCCCAATCACTTTGGTAAGTCTTCAAGGTAGACTTCCAAACCTTCACAGACTTCGTTCACCGGCGATCCACAATGACTCTTGGATGCTCAGAACGCGACGCCTAACCGACTGGAGGAAACACAGTCCTCAAGTGTAACAAGTCTTCAGGTCACACAGACAGAAAGACTTCAGTGATGCCTAACACTCTTTGGCTCTGGGTGTTTGGGCTTTGTCCTCGGAAGGATCTCTCTCTCAAATGCTTCGGAGGTGGGTTGCTCTCAAACGACAAAAGCCGTGTAATAACTCTGAGGAGCCACCAATTTATGGTGTAGGGGTGGGCTATTTATAGCCACTGGGCAACCCGACCTGATTTGTCCGAAGTGACCCTGGGTCACTAAGGAACTGACACGTGTTCCAACGGTCAGATTTCAAACACACACGGCAACTTTACTTGGGCTACAAGTAAAGCTGACTCATCCAGCTCTGGATAAGGTTTGCTCTCATTGTCTTTGCTCGAAGACATAGGATTTGGTTGAGCATCACTTCAGTCCCTCTGACTTTGTTCACTTGGACCCCACTTAACAGTACGGTGGTTTGTATGACTCAACAAAGAAGAAAAGGAAACGACGAAACATCTAAGTCTTCGTGCTCCATAGTCTTCACACAATGTCTTCTCTTGTCATAGTCTTCAATATGATTATCTTCATACGCCACCATTGTCATCAATGTCTTCATACATTTTTAGGGGTCATCTCCGGTAGGTAAACCGAATCAACGAGGGACTACTACCTGTGTTATCCTGCAATTCTCACAAACACATTAGTCCCTCAACCAGGTTTGTCGTCAATACTCCAAAACCAACTAGGGGTGGCACTAGATGCACTTACACTTTCAATCTATCTAGTGACATGATTGATTTGCCAAGATCTTGCCCACACCCATCATGTCTTCACATGTCCTTCTCGGTTTCATCTCCTTACTTACCGGTAGCTCCGTAGCATCATACTTGCATCTCCCTTGCATAGCATGTGTTCTTGTTTTGTCAAGTGTGTTTATTTGGATGCTTGTTTATGTTGGGTAGCACCGGGAGACGAGTTCGAGTCCGAGGTCGAGACAGGCGCTGAGTATGATTACAAAGAGGAAGGTCTCGCTAACACTGAAGACTTACCAGGCAAGATGACCATTCCTTGATATCACCTCTATTGTTGCTATGCTAGATGCCTCGCTCTATTGCTTTGTCGCGTTACCTATCCTTTTGCATGTCGGCCCCCACTTTGTCATGAACCCTCTAACTACCCACCTAGCAAACCATTGATTGGCTAAGTTATGCTTTTGCTCAAGCCCCCTCTTATAGCGTTGCTAGTTGCACGCGAAGATGAAGTTTGCTCCATATGGATTGGGTTTTTGGGAATAACATAATATCTATTATTTACATTAATGCACCTATATACATGGCAATGGGTGGAAGGCTTGGCCTTTTGCTCGGTGTTTTGTTCCACTCATGCCTCCGTAAGAACCGATAAACCGGTGTTATGTTCCTTGATTTTGCATTCCTAACGTGGTTGGGTATATGGGGACCCCTTGATAGTTCGCTTTGAATAAAACTCTTCCAGCAAGGCCCAACTTTGGTTTTACCATTTACCTAATAACTAAAACTTGCATAGGGACCGGCTAGCACACGGGGACTTAATTAACAACCCGGGCCAGTGCTCCTCATGAGTGTTGGTCCAAACTAGAGCACTGTGCGGGGCCACCACGGGGAAACTCGAGGATTGGTTTTACATGTACACGTCGCTTATCCGATCGTGGCCTAATTCGAGATACGCGCGGCTCCTATCAGGGTGTCGGCATGTCCGGAGGTCTTGCTGGACTTGTTCTACCATTGTCGAAATATCTTGTACGTCGGGATTCCGAGTCTGATCGGGTAGTCCCTAAGATAAGGGGGTTTTACCTCTGTTGATCGCGAGAGCTTGTGATGGGCTAAGTTGGGACACCCCTACAGGGTTATGATCTTTAGAAAGCCGTGCCCGCGGTTATGTGGCGGATTGGAATTTGTTAATATCCTGTTGTAGATAACTTGACACAAAACCTCAAACATAATACACTACCGTGTGAGTAGTCGTGATGGTCTCTTTTCGAGGGAGTTCGGGAAGAGAACACGGTTGGGTTATGGATGAATTGTAGGTAGATAGGATCATCTAGTGATCATGACTTAGTTCACGACCGATGGCTTTCACCTCTCTTCTCGCTCTGTTGATACGTAAGCTAGCCACCTCATCTACGCTTAGCACTTGTAGCAGCCACTTATACACTTTCTCCTTACCCAAAGGCTTTGATAGTTTTGATACCCGGGAATGGGATTGCTCAGTCCTCGTGACTCACATTTTACTACAAACACAGGTGCATGTACAACCGAGTACGATTCAGTTGATGTCTGTGAACTCAAGTGGGAGTTCGATGAGGAACGTGGGCGTATGTATGTGACGTTTCTCGACGATCAGTAGTGGTTCCTACTAGGGCCGATCAGGCATAGTGGGTGATTATCTTCTTTTCATTTGGAGTTGTCCGTAGCTGGAGCATAATTGTACTTGGATGAATGTATGACTTATTTATGCATTGTGTGAAGTGGCGATTGTAAGCCAACTATGTAATTTTTTTCTCTTGTTCTTGTACATGGGAATGTGTGAAGATAACCTTCTTGCGATCATACCAAAATGCGATTATGCCTCTAAGTCATGCCTCGACACGTAGGAGATATAGTCGCATCTTGGGCATTACAAGTTGGTATCAGAGCCTTCCCTGACCTTGGATCCCCTGCTTGATCGAACCACTGTCGATGCTGAGTCTAAAATTTTAAAAAAATTGAGTCTTAGGATTATATATATTGGAGAGTAGGAATTCTTTTTCTCCTTTTCCCCTTCGTCGCTCTGGTGAGGACCCCTGACGTAGAAGTTTTGACTTCCTACCCTCGTTTCCACTATTTTTTAGGATTGCGCAGGTATTATTGGGATCGTTTTGATATCTTTGTGACGAGAACATTGTTCTTGGTGCCTCCTATCATTTAGGGGTTGTGGCAGTGTCCCGGGGAGTTGAGCTCCGAGGTGTTGTCGTCACAATTGTATCATTGTAGTTCTGGAATACCAGAGGTGGCCGACATCGAAAACGCTTCTATGCATGTCTGGTGGTGAGATAACCCCGACGTCACCCAGTACTGGGGGTAGTTCGGGAGTATTGCCACAGCTAGTATAGTGTATGCTTTTCGAAGGTCTAAGGTAAACGGTTTCCGAAGGTGCCTGGTTGTGTGTTGACGGATGGATACACCTGGATGTAGGACTTATTAGTTGTGTGATATGCGGTGCTTCCCCTGTATCCCCAACACCAGATTGCATAACCAGAAAGTTTCACGAATTAATAGGTGGGAATTAAAGTAGCTCTTAGGAAATCTTCCAACGGATGCATGATATGAGGTTGGGGTCTATCATGTATTTGTTCCATATGTTACCTTGTTGGTTTATTATTCAATATATTCATGTGGCTTCTCAACAAGTTGATGTGTCATTTAAGCTTATGGAGTTCATTCGTTCATTTCTCTGTTCGGATGATGTTGTGTAGATTTATATTGCAACATGTCTAGCGTTTGATTCAGCTTGTCTATCTTGCAATTGGGATTCTAACGGTTGTCGTCATCTCTAGGATGGCACCTAAAAGAGTTCCTAACCAGAACCCGGAGGTTGATGATGAACCACCACCATCCCCTCCTCCTCCGCCTGAGGCATGGCGGGCTGTGATGCAAAGCCACCACCGCCAATACTCAGATGATGCTTCAGATGATGCAAGCTTTTCAAGCTATTTAGAACAACCAGAACAATCAAGGGAATCAAGGCCAAGCTAACTTCAACAACTAGCCTCACTTTGCTACTCTTAATTCCTTGTAAATCAGCCCATGTCCTTCAGCTACTGTGTCGATCCGCTCGATGCCGAGGATTCGCTCACTGACATCAACAAACACTTTGAGTGCAGTAATGTCAGACCTGAGGATTATGTCAAGTTTGCCATTCCAACTCAAAGACCAAGCTGCAGATTGCTGGCAACAGTACAAAGACTCTAGGGAGGGTCAAGTGGTCAGCTAGACTGACTTTCATCGTGATTTTCGTGTGCACCACATCCCTACCAGTGTCATTGAAGGCATGCGTGAGCAGTTCCGCAACCTCAAGCAAGGCAACATGTATGTCTATTAGTAGAATGTCAAGTTCCAGAATCTGGCCTGTTATGATAAGCAAGACATTCCCGATGCCCAGAGCAAGATCTACCAATTCTGAGGTGGTCTGAAAGATGAACTCCGGCTTGCTCTCACTCTCTTCGAGCCAGCCGAATTTGATCAATTCTACAACATGGCTCTCAAACAAGAAGCTGCCTAGCTCAAGTGTGAGGCTTCAAAGAAAAGAATCAGAGATCCAGTCAGCTCCTCTTCCTCCTCACAAGTGGTTGCTAAACATCAGAAGTACTGGCTTCCGCCACCTCCAGTGTTATATCCTCCAAGTCAGAACAAGCACTCAGGTGGTCGTGGATCTTCCCAGCCACCCAACCCAAGCAGCAGAACAAGTTTCAGCCTTAGGCTTCAAGGTCAAGTGCTCCTCCTCCTCCTCGCCCAGCTTCAGAGGTTACTTGCTACAAATGTGGTCTAAAGGGCTGCTACTCCAACAAGTGCACCAACCAGAGGCGCCTTCCACCGCCTCCTCCTATGAAGCCGTCAAGCAATGCTATTGTCAAGCACGTTCCCAAGTCTGCAAGAGTGAACCTAATGAACACAACTCAAGCTGAGGATTCCTCACAAGTGATCATGGATACACTTCCAGTTAACTCTATTCATGCAAAATTATTATTTGATTCGGGTGCATCGCATTGTTTCATGTCAAGGCCGTTCTTTGCAACGCATGATTTCATTTTGTCTCATCTTGGAGAATCTTTGCGTAATGTGTCAACGGGGAAGTTGATGAGCGCCAACTCAGTTGTTTTGGATATCTCCATTAAGATGGGCAATTATAAATTTCTAGCTTCCCCATTGTTCTCGGCAATTCGGACATTGATTTCATGCTTGGAGTGGATTGGCTCTCTAAGCATGATGCTCTTCTTGATTGTGCAAACAAGGAGGTCAATCTAAATCATCCTTCCAAAGACGTGATTATCTTTGTAGCTCAAGATAACACAATCAAGCTATTCTCTCTCAATGACAAGGGCGAGATTAATGCCATATCTCAGATTCTGTTGGTTTGTGAATATGAAGACGTATTTCATGAAGAATTGCCAGGGATGCCTCCCAACCGTCCAGTTGAATACATCATTGAACTTGAACCTGGTATGGAGCCAGCCTGTCGGCGTCCGTACAAGCTATCTCCTAAAGAGTTGAAGGAATTGAAGAAGCAACTCGATGAGCAAGAACGCTTGGGTCTCATCAGACCGAGTTCGTCTCCTTGGGGATGTGGTGTTCTTTTTGTCAAGAAAAAGGATGGCACATAACGGCTATGTGTCGATTACCGTCCATTGAACAAGAAGACAATTAAGAATAAGTACCCTCTCCCCAATATCAATGAACTGTTCGAGCAGCTCAAAGGAGCCAAGGTTTTCTCGAAGCTTGATCTCCAAATGGGCTACCACCAAATTCGTATCCCTGAGCAAGATATTCCCAAGACCGCATTCAGGACAAGTTATGGCTCCTACGAGTACACAGTCATGTCCTTCGGGCTTGCAAATGCACCTCCTACCTTCTCTCGGATGATGCATTTCATATTAAACCCATACACCTATGAATTCGTCCTCGTCTACCTCGATGGTATTTTGGTATTCTCCAAGACAAAAGAAGACCACGCCAAGCACCTCTGTTTGGTTCTTGACAGGCTCAGAGAGCACCGCTTTTATGTGACATTCTAAAGTGTGAAGTCTGGCTTGATGAAGTTCTCTATCTGGGTCACATTATCTCTACCAAGGGCATTTCAGTTAACCCTAAGAGGTTGAAGCTATTGTTAAGTGGGAACCTACTCAAAACGTCAAGCAACTCTGAAGCTTCCTCGGGCTTGCAAGCTATTTTGGAAAGTTTGTCGACAACTTCTCCAAGATTGCCAAGCCTCTGTCCAACCTGTTGCAAAAGAATAATAAGTATTCTTGGACTCCTGAGTGTGATGTGGCATTCAATACACTCAAAGAGAGGTTTGTCTCAGCTCCAGTCTTAACTCCTCCTGATGAATCAAAACCATACCAAGTGTTTTGCGATGCCTATTTGCAAGGTTTGGGTGGTGTCCTTATGCAAGAGAAGAAGATAGTGGCATGCACTTATCGGCAGCTCAAGCCAAACGAGAAGAACTACCCCACTCACGATCTTGAGTTGGCGGCAGTTGTCCACGCCTTGATCACGTGGAGACACCTCTCGTTGGGCAGGCAGGTTGACATATTCACCGATCACAAGAGCCTGAATTATATCTTCACACAACCAAACCTCAACCTCCGTCACACTCGTTGGGTCGAAATGATTCAAGAGTACAACCCAAGCATTGAGCACACTCCTGGCAAGGCCAATGTGATTGCAGACGCCTTGAGCACAAAGGCTTATTGCAACAGTCTCATCCTCAAACCATTCCAACCGGATCTCTGTGAAGCATTCCGGAAACTCAACCTTCAAGTTGTCCCGCAAGGATTTCTTGCAAACCTTCAAGTCGCTCCTACCTTGGAAGATCAAATCCATGAAGCTCAACTTCTTGATGCTATGGTGAAAAAAGTGAAGCATGGTATTGCCAAAGGTACTCCAAATTACAAGTGCTACCGCATCGATGACAAGAACACCTTATTCTTTGAGGACCGGATTGTGGTTCCAAAAGGTGACCTACGAAAGGTCATAATGAACGAGGCTCATAATTCCCTTCTCTCGATACATCCGGGCAGCTCCAAGATGTATCATGACCTTAAGCAATCATATTGGTGGACTCGTATGAAAAGATAAATTGCTCAATTCGTCAATGAGTGTGATGTCTGCCGCAGAGTCAAAGCAGAACATCAACGTCCGGCTGGACTTCTCCAACCTTTGCATATTCCCGAGTGGAAATTCGATCACATTGAGATGGATTTCGTCACCGGCTTCCCCAAGTCCAAGCGAGGGAATGATGCTATCTTTGTGGTTATTGATAAGCTCACAAAAGTGGCTCAGATTATTCCACTCAAGGAATCCATCAACGCAGCCCAACTGGCAGAGCTATACACCTGCATAATTGTCTCTTTGCATGTTATCCCTCAAGTAATCTCCTCAGATCATAGAAGCTTGTTCACTTCCAAATTCTGGGATTCTTTCTGGTCAGCTATGGGTACCAAGATTCGCTGCAGCACAGCTTTCCATCCTCAGTCAAGTGGTCAATTCGAAACAGTGAACCAAATTCTTGAAGATATGCTCGGGGCATGTGTAATATCCTTCGGTATGAAATGGGAAGGTTGTCTTCCATTTGCCGAGTTCTCCTTCAACAAAAGCTTCCAAGCAAGTTCAGGCAAAGCACCATTTGAAATTCTCTATGGTAGAAAGTGTCGTACCCCTCTCAACTGGTTCGCGACTGGTGAACGTCAACTCCTTGGCAATTATTTGATCTCATAGGCCGAAGTAATGTAGAAAGTCATACGTGAGAATCTCAAGGCCGCGGAATCACGCCAAAAGAGCTACTATGACGGGAAGCATCATGATGTGGCTTTCAACATTGGAGATTGGTTCGGTATCAAGGGCAAGCTAGCTCCAAGATACGTGGGTCCTTTCAAGATTGTTAGGAAAAGAGGCGACCTCGCCTACCAACTTGAGCTTCATCCAAACTTCTCCAACGTGCACGACGTGTTCCATGTGTCACAACTTCGCAAGTGCTTCAAGATGCCCGAGCGCACCGTCGCCTTCGAAGAAATTGATCTTCAAGCTGACTTGTATTATCAGGAGCACCCCGTTGCTATCCTTGGAGAGATCGAGCGCAAGACTCGCAGCAAATCAATCAAATTCCTAAAAGTGAAGAGGTCACACCATACCGATCAAGAAACTACGTGGGAACGCAAGGATCACCTCCGTTCCGAATATCCGGAGTTCTTTCAGTCCTAGATCTCGGGACGATGTCTTTTCGTAGTGGAGGAGATTTTGTAACGCCCCAAATCTAACAATTCCATTTATGGCAATATATTCATCGTTGACTTAATTAATTCCATTCTGGGCTCCTCCTTCATTTCGGGTTTTGTGTTTTTTCTTGAGCATGTGTTGCATATCACCATGTAATTTCCATCATGTCCATTGCATTGTCATAGTCTCACTTGCATCTGTGTGTAGGTGCATCGTCTCCGTCCTCTCCGTTGTCCGTTTCGGTTTCCGACTCTCTCACATGACACACGTCGCACCTCTCAAGCCTTGTTTCGTGAGCGGGATACAAACATCCTCAAAATGGGCCAAGAGTTGTCGAGTGGTCTTGGTATATCGCCAGTAGACCGCCTGTCAAATTTCGTTCCATTTGAGGTCGTTTGATGCCCCAATGGTTAACCGCGTTAACCGCCGGAAGCCTTTTCTCTTTTAGCCCAGCACCCATTCTCAACAGCCCACTAGCCCATCTAAACCCTCTCCATGCTCTTCGCCGTTGGATCATGATCGTGTGGGAGAAAACCGCACCTCATTTGGACTCTCCTAGCTCCCTCTACCTATAAATATGTCCCTCTCCCCAAAATCCCGGATGAACCCTAGATCTCTTCCACCTCGCGCCACCGGACGTGTCCACACCGCGTCGGACACGTCCAAACGCCGCCCCTCGACCAATCACAAGCCGACACGCCAGCGTGCCATCGGCCTCTCCAACCTCCACCGCACCGGGCCCGACGAGCCCACGGCCGGCCCGCGGCCGAGCCGACTCGGGCCACTCCGCCACCGCGCCAGCCCGCGCCTCCGCTGCCTCGCTCACCGGATCGCCACCGCCGTCGCTCCGCCACGCCGGAGCCGACCCGCACCACCGTTGCCCGGTCCTACCTCGCCAACCGCCGCCGCCTGGCCTCGCGCGCCTCGCCGCCACCGCGCACCTCGCCGCCGCAAATCCCGCCGGCCCCGAGGACCGCCGCCGTCGTCGCTAGATCCGCCGTCGGCCTTGTCCAGATTCGGATCGGGGCAGGGTGGATCAGATCCACCTGGCCCCCGAACCAAACGCCTCCCTCCGCCCCGGGATCTCTCTGTCCCGGTTCCTCCTCGTCCGTTTTTGGAGGGTAAAATTCTACTAAGTCCCGAAATTCTCATATTATGATACCCTCTTTGCCATGTCATATCTTCGTGCTCGTAGCTTCGATTTACGTGTATCATATATGGAATTGTTCGTTTCAGAGTGCTCTGCATGTTTGTGTCATTTGTATGCATGTTAGGGTTCATCAAGGTGTCTTAATCTTTGTTGCCAAACTGCTATGTGATGTTACTGGTCAGCTCTAGTTGTCTGTCAACAATATGTTAGCATGTTTGTGAGGTCGTATCTTTGTGCATGTGTGTCCAAATGAAGTGTATGATATGTCAAAATGTTCGTCCTGTGATGATATTCACGATGGTTGCATTTGCATACATGTTAGGTTGCATTATGCCATTATTATCCCTGTTACAAAAGTGCTTGTTGTTGTTAAGTTGATGAAATTGTTATAACTTGTTGTTTTGTCTTTTTCGTAGCATTTTGTGTGATTTTCTTTTGAGCCACATGTCAACATGTTTCGGAAGTATAATCATGTTATGTTTGTAGTTGTGTATTTGGTTTTTCATGATATGCACAAGCTTGTAAACATGCCATGTCAATGTTGCCATTTTTACACTTCGTAAAAAACTGCTAAGTCTGAAATCTGTTATAACATGTTGCCATGTAAAGTTGATGCCACAATATTTTCCATGCATGTTTTGGAATAACTAGTGAGAATGTGTTGATGTCCATGTATTTGTCTATCAATTCATGCCTTGTTTGCATTTATGCCCTGCTGTAGCTTGTTGTTATCTTGCCCTCAAAATACTTGAAATCTGAACTGTCAGCCTGTTAACAGAACATTCATTTTGGCAAAGCTCATGTTAATCAACCCTTGCATGGAATGAATTGTTTCTTTGGATGAATTGGAAGTATTTTATGTCTTCTTCTTGCTCATGTAATTTTCATGCTTGTTACAATTGTTTTGCTTGATGTTGTGTACCTCCAAATGCAGCAACATATCGTTCCTCGTTGCATGTCCAGTAATTTTCACTAGGTCCGAAAACGTGTTAACTTATTGAATCTTGACATGCTTGTTTAATTGTGTTCCAGTAAGTTTTATGTGTGCTCTGAGTTCATACTTGTTGAGAATCATGTCTACTTCACATCCATGCATTTTATCAACATGTTTGGGTGTTGTAGCATATTTAAACCTTGCTCCAAAGTTTCCATGTTAATGTTAACTTCAGTTTTGCATTGCATCTTGTTTTGTTTGCCATTTGCAAATTATGCATCCGATTCCGATGATCTTTATATCGATTTCGACCGAAATCTTTCAATCTATTCATTGGCATGCTTGGTTTACCAAGATCTTGCCCACACCTATCATGTCTTCACATGTCCTTCCCGGCTTCATCTCCTTCCTTAGCGGTAGCTCCGTAGCATCATACTTGCATCTCCCTTGCATAGCATGTGTTCTTGTTTTGTCAAGTGTGTTTATTTGGATGCTTGTTTATGTTGGGTAGCACCGGGAGACGAGTTCGAGTTCGAGGTCGAGACAGGCGCTGAGTACGATTACGAAGAGCAAGGTCCCGATAACATCGAAGACTTACCAGGCAAGATGACCATTCCTTGATATCACCTCTATTGTTGCTATGCTAGATGCCTCGCTCTATTGCTTTGTCGCGATACCTATCCTTCTGCATGTCAGCCCCTACTTTGCCATGAACCCTCTAACTACCCACCTAGAAAACCATTGATTGGCTAAGTTACGCTTTTGCTCAAGCCCCCTCTTATAGTGTTGCTAGTTGCAGGCGAAGATGAAGTTTGCTCCATGTGGATTGGGTTTTTGGGAATAACACAATATCTATTATTTACATTAATGCACCTATATACAGGGCAATGGGTGGATGGTTTGGCCTTTTGCTTTGTATTTTGTTCCACTCATGCCGCCTTAAGAACCGATAAATCGGTGTTATGTTCCTTGATTTTGCATTCCTAACATGGTTGGGTATATGGGGACCCTTTATAGTTTGCTTTGAATAAAACTCCTCCAGCAAGGCCCAACTTTTGTTTTACCATTTGCCTAATAACTAAAACTTGCATAGGGACAGGCTAGCACCCGAGGACTTAATTAACAACCCGGGCCAGTGCTCCTCATGAGTGTTGGTCCAAACTAGAGCACTGTGTGGGGCCACCACGGGGAAACTCGAAGATAGGTTTTACCTGTACGCGTCGCTTATCCGATCGTGGCCTGAGACGAGATACGCGCGGCTCCTATCAGGGTGTCAGCACGTTGGGAGGTCTTGCTGGACTTGTTTTACCATTGTCGAAATATCTTGTACACCGAGATTCCGAGTCTGATCGGGTAGTCCCTAAGATAAGGGTTTTTTACCTCTGTTGATCGCGAGAGCTTGTGATGGGCTAAGTTGGGACACCCCTGCAGGGTTATGATCTTTCGAAAGTCATGCCCGCGGTTATGTGGCGGATTGGAATTTGTTAATATTCGGTTGTAGATAACTTGACACAAAACCTCAAACATAATACACCACCGTGTGAGTAGTCGTGATGGTCTCTTTTCAAGGGAGTTCGGGAAGAGAACATGGCTGGGTTATGGATGACTCGTAGGTAGACAAGATCATCTAGTGATCATTACTTAGTTCACGACCGATGGCTTTCACTTCTCTTCTCGCTCTGATGATACGTAAGCTAGCCACCTCATCTACGCTTCGTGCTTGCAGCAGTCACTTATACACTTTCTCCTTACCCAAAGGCTTTGATAGTTTTGATACCCAGGAATGGGATTGCTGAGTCCTCGTGACTCATAGTTTACTACAAACACAGGTGCAGGTACAACCGAGTACGATTCAGTTGATGGCCAGGAACTCAAGTGGGAGTTCGATGAGGAACGTGGACGTATGTACGTGACGTTTCTGGACGATCAGTAGTGGTTCCTACTAGGGACGATCGGGCATAGTGGGTGGTTATCTTCTTTTCATTTGGCTTTGTCCGTAGCCGGACCATGATTGTACTTGGATGAATGTATGACTTATTTATGCATTGTGTGAAGTGGCGATTGTAAGCCAACTATGTATTTTTCCCTTTTGTTCTTGTACATTGGAATGTGTGAAGATAACCTTCTTGCAATCATACTAAAATGCGATTATGCCTCTAAGTCGTGCCTCTACACGTAGGAGATATAGTCGCATCTTGGGCGTTACAGGAACTTGGCGTCGTAGTGGAACTTGGCGCATCCAACGTCTTTGGGAGTAGAGGTACTTGCGAAAACCGAGATGGTCTTGACGATCCGGTGAAACAACGTGGTTCGGGGCGGTCTGGGTCTTGAAGGTCCTTGAGTCCAACAATTACTAGGTAGTCTTGGCGTCCATGATTGGAAGCAAAAGGGTGTGCACGGGATGCAACAGAAGGTGGTGGTCGCACACACGGGGTTACAGCCTGGAGCGGCAGCTCGAGAAGTACGGCAGCGTTTTGGAGACGAAGGAACCTTGGTCGGAGCAGGAGGCGGGGCACCCGGTCCAAGCAGCGGCAAACCCACAGCCAAGGTGGTGCAACGAATGTATTTGGTCAAAGCTGCAAGGAGGCCGGCACGGTCGCGCGCGTGCGGCCCGACGAGGTGGCGCCTCGGTTGTCGTGGAGGGAAGGACGGTGAGCAGGACGGGTTCAGGTGGTGGCCGCGGTCAGGCGAGCAGCGGGGCACGGCAGTGACGCAGGAGGCTGCAGGCATCGGGGCCATGGGGATCGGGCGCGAGGAAGAGAACGAGAGGAGGGGGAGATGGGGATCGGGCGCGAAGCCTTCCTAGCAGCGCGAGAGGAATGAGAGGGAGTGGCTGCGGGAGCAAGGGGATAAGGAGAGGTCCAGGTGGGCTAGTGCTAGAGGCAAAGGTGTCCCGTCTTTCGATGAGATGGTGATTATCGCTTTCGGAGGAGTAGACTTTGACGATCCGACTATGAACGTGCGAAGACGTCGTGCCTTAGCAATCGCAAAACCAACTCCGAGAGGTTATTGACCACGCCAGAGCACGATCAACCTGACCACGAGGGTCTATCTCCTGCAAGAAAACGAAGAACAAGCAAGAAACTAAGATTGCAATCTAGATATTGCGAATATAAGAGGAAAGCTTTATTGATCAAGGTGGGGTTCTGTGACGTCTTTGTCTGGTCGTTGAACACAAACGAATTACGTGAAGTTGCAGCTATGGCGAACTTTAATCTAAACAAAACCCTAAGTCTAAAAGACGCCCTAAGGGCTGTATATATGGAGAAAGAGAGGGGCAATTTCGTGGCCCCTTGGAGAAGGGGTCTGAAACCAACCCTAACTCTGTTTTCCCCACACATACGGACTCTAAAAATAGCCTATACTTTACTATTTCTAAATTACATGGTTCTGGCCCAATAATAAGGAGACGCGGCACCAATAATAGCCTCTGGACGAAATCTATGAAGTGGCATCTTGTATATTTCGTCCAAGGCTTCTCGCACTCATTATGGTGGCTTCAAAGTCTTGAAATCATCACTTGTAACTCCGTTCTTGCTCCCCTTGCGCATGCCATCATCTCCATGCTTGATCTTGCTCCAATGCTCATCTTTCTTGTCCAAGCTAGGCCCTTCATTTGTAAGCAAGACAAATGTATCCAATTTAGGCAGCATCATATTCTCATGAACATTAGAATCATTACCAAGAAACGAAAGTACCTAGTAATTTAATTAGCATGCGTGAGCTTTAGTAATTGGTCATGTATATGTATCAGCTGGGGCTATAGTTGTAACTCTGTTAGTGATGTCCTCATCATCCTCTCCTTCTTGAATTGAAGTCATCCTCGACGGAAACTCATCTTCCTCACCCAAGTAAGGCCTCAAATCTGCAATGTTAAATGTAGCACTAACCCCAAAATCTGCAGGCAGCTCAAGTTTATATGCATTATCATTTATTTTCTCTAACACCTTAAAAGGACCATCAGCACGTGGCATTAGCTTTGACTTGCGCAAATTAGGAAATCTATCGTTACGCAAATATAACCAAACAAGATCTCCAAGTGCAAAGACAACACGTTTTCTACCCTTATCTCCAACAATTTTATATTTAGCATTCATACGCTCAATATTTTCCTTAGTTAACTCATGCATTTTTCAGATCAATTCAGCACGTTGTTTAGCATCAAAAGTAACCTTCTCCGAAGATGGAAGAGACAACAAATCAATAGGTGCATGAGGTAGGAAAATATATACAATTTCAAAAGGGCACATTTTAGTAGTAGAATGCAATGAACGATTATAAGCAAATTCAATATGGGGCAAGCATTCTTCCCACATTTTCTTGTTATTCTTCAAAACAGCCCTAAGCATAGTAGACAAAGTTCTATTGACTACTTTAGTTTGTCCATCAGTTCGGGGGTAACAAGTAGTACTAAAAAGCAGTTTAGTCCCCAACTTAGCCCATAAACATCTCCAAAAGTGGCTAAGAAATTTAGTATCACGATCTGAAACAATAGTATTTGGTACACCATGCAAGCAAATAATTTCACGAAAGAACAAATCAGCAACATTAGCAGCACCATCGCTTTTATGACATGGTATAAAGTATGCCATTTTCGAGAACCTATCGACGACAACAAATACGCTATCCCTCCCCTTCTTTGTTCGAGGTAAACCCAAAACACGGTCCATAGATATATCTTCCCAAGGAACACTAGGGACAGGCAAAGGCATATATAAACCATGAGGATTGAGTCGTGACTTAGCTTTTTGACATGTAGTGCAGCGAGCAACAAAACGCTCAACATCCCGTCTCATCTTTGGCCAAAAGAAATGTGTAGCAAGTACGTCCTCCGTCTTCTTCACGCCAAAGTGTCCCATTAATCCTCCTCCATGCGCCTCCTGCAACAACAAAAGATGAACAGAGCTAGCTGGAATGCATAGCTTGTTAGCACGAAACACAAATCCGTCATTAACGACGAACTTGTTCCAAGTTCTCCCTTCTTTACAATTCTGCAATACATCATTAAATTCAGCATCATGCACATATTGATCTTCGATGGTCTCCAAACCAAATATTTTAAAGTCAAGTTGCGAAAGCATAGTATAACGACAAGATAATGCATCAGCAATAACATTTTATTTTCCCTTCTTGTGTTTAATAACATAAGGGAAAGTCTCTATGAATTCAACCCATTTAGCATGTCTACGGTTCCGTTTTGCTTGACTTTTAATGTGCTTCAAAGATTCATGATCAAAATGTATAACAAATTCTTTGGAACATAAATAATGTTGCCCTGTTTCCAAAGTCCAAACAAGAGCATATAATTCCTTATCATAAGTAGAATAATTCAGACTAGGCCCACTAATTTTTTCAGAAAAATATGCAATAGGTTTACCATCTTGTAATAACACACCTCCTAACCCAATTCCACTAGCATCACATTCGAGCTTAAAATCAGGAAGTTGGAGTAAAGGAGCATGTGTCAATGTATCTTTCAATACCATGAATGCTTCTTCCTGTGCAGTACCCCAAACTAAAGGCACATCCTTCTTTCTAAGCTCATTGAGAGGTGCAGCAATGGTGCTGAAATCTCTCACAAAACGCCTATGGAATCCAGCGAGGCCAAGGAAACTCCTCACGCGTGTGACCGTTTTTGCCTGTGGCCAACTCTCAATAGCTTAAATCTTGGCTTTATCAACCTCAATTCCCTGTGGAGTAACAACATAGCCAAGAAAAGATACTCGATCGGTGCAAAAGGTGCACTTTCCAGGGTTACCAAACAAACGTGCATCATGTAGAGCAATAAAAACAGCACGTAAATGTTCCAAATGTTCCTCCAAAGATCTGCTATAAATCAATATATCATCAAAGTAAACTACCACAAATCGTCCAATGAAAGCACGTAAAACTTCATTCATTAATCTCATGAAAGTACTAGGTGCATTAGTTAACCCGAAAGGCATGACTAACCACTCATATAATCCAAACTTAGTTTTAAATGTTGTTTTGCATTCATCTCCCAATTTCATACGAATTTGATGGTATCCACTACGCAAATCAACTTTGGAGAATATTGCAGAGCCACTCAATTCATCAAGCATATCATCTTGCCTAGGAATAGGATGACGATAACGAATAGTAATATTATTAATGCCTCTACAATCAACACAGATATGCGACGTACCATCCTTTTTCGGCACTAGAATAATAGGAACATCACAAGGACTAAGGGATTCGCGTATATAACCTTTGTCGCGTAGCCCCTGTACTTGACGCATAATCTCCTTCGTCTCCTCTGGATTCGTACGATATGGTGCGCGGTTGGGTAGCGGTGCATCGGGAATTAAGTCAATCTGATGCTCAATCCCTCGAATAGGTGGTAATCCCGGTGGCATGTCTTGTGGAAAAACGTCCGCGAACTCCTACAAAATGTTAGTGACAGCAGGAGGCAGAGAGGAAGGCACGTCCTCGAATGAAAATAATGCCTCTTTGCACACAAAAGCATAGCAAATAGATTTGCTGAAATCTAGATCATCAATATCAGATTTGTTGGCAAGTAGACATCCACTTTTTAATTTTATTTCAGATGCAACATGAGATGATGGTGTGTTATTAGGCTTCATTTGTTGCTCAAATTCTTTTGCCAAAATCTGATTTTTACTCTTATTTTGCTCATGTTTTGCTTTATTAGCTCTATTAATATCATCTGACAAAATGGAATCAGGAGACATATGAAGCAAAGTAATATGTTTATCCTTATGAACAAGAGTATATTGATTGTGTCTACCATGGTGTACAGAATTTTTATCAAATTGCCATGGTCTACCAAGTAATAAGGAACATGCTAGCATGGGTACCACATCACAATCAACATAATCAACATATGTGGAGATACTAAAATGCACACGAACAGTACGTGTTACCTTAACCTTGCCGCTGTTGTTGAACCATTGGATGTAGTAAGGATGTGGATGTGGTCTTTGTGGTGAGAGATAGCTTCTCCACCATCTCCATGCTAGCCAAGTTGTTGCAGCTCCCTCCATCTATGATGACGCGAACAGAACGTTCCTTCACTACTCCCTTTGTATGGAACAAATTATGCCTCTGATTTTGCTTTGCTTGTGTGACCTGCACACTCAAAACACGTTGAGGAACTAAACATTCATACATGTCAGCGTATTCAGGAGTCATGTATTGTGTCTCATTTTCAGAATCATCTCCACTGTGTTCTTCACGTGTAATAAGAGCAAAAATCTCCTCATCATAGTCACTAGCGGACTAATAGCCACCATCCTCAGTAGCAATCATGACACGCTGAGATGGGCATTTGCTCGCATAGTGACCACGACCAGTGCAAGGACGACATATAACATCATGTGTTGGCCCTGTGGATGCCATGGATGAAGAAGAGCTCTGCGCAGGACCGGAAGGTGTACTCCTGGTTGATGGTGGTGGTGCCTGTTTGCTTTTATCACGGCTAGAAGTGACGGCTGAAGTAGGCTGTGGTGCAGCCGGACGTGTCGAAGTAGATGATGCACGTGGTGTCCATGATGAAGGTGGACCTGCAGAAAAATTAGTTTGCGCCAAGGCCTGTCGATCCTGCACTTCACGTTCAGCTTTGCAAGCAAGATGGAATAAACGAGTGATATTATTATACTCCTTATGCTCTAGAATTGTCTGAATCTCTCTATTTAAGCCACCCATAAAACGTGCAAGCATAGCCTCATTATCCTCAACAATACCACATCTGATCAGGCCAGTTTGTAATTCCTCATAATATTCCTCTACATAAGTTTTTCCTTGTCTTAAACGTTGCAATTTCTGAAGTAATTCACGTTGATAATATGGTGGAACCCAATGAGTACGCATAGCAGTTTTCAAAGCAGCCCAAGTAGTTGGAATATTATCCAGATATAATCTACAATATTCAGACCACCACACACAAGCAAAACTAGTGAAAGCACAAAGAGCAGCAGCAACACGTCTCTCCTCGGGATATTTTAAACATGTAAAACGTTGTTAGATTTCTAACTCCCAAGTAAGATATATATCAGGAACATATCTACCCTCAAATGGTGGAATATTCAATTTTAGTTTAGGGAGATGGTCATGATCTTGTACCTGAGGGTGTGGTGCAGCCCTACTGATGGCTTCTCGCCCCTCGTTGGTTTCCCCAAGTGGAAGGTTTGAGATGCAGTGTAGCGGAAGTTTTCCCTTGGCAAAGATACCAAGGATCGATTTCCCTGAGACTCCCAGTTTCAATAAGAAGGTGTCAACTGCTAACGGCGCCAGATATTAGCAATCAACGTGGACCTGCACACAGATACAAATAACTTTGCTCCCAACGAGTATAGAGAGGTTGTCAATCTCTCCGGCCTTGTAGTTTACAAAGGATCAAACGCAAGTGATAATAGTGATAGGTAATGCTGCAAATAGTAAGTAAAAGCGGAAAGTAAATAGCGGATGTGATCAATGATGGTAATATGGACCGGGGTCCCATGATGTTCACTAGTGATGTCTCTCTCCCAAAAGACGATAAAACAGCTATGTGAGGTAAACGAGTTACAGCTGGGCAATTGACAGAATTATGTGCGCAAACCAATGCTAACTATGTTACAATAAAGGTAGAGGTTCAAAGCATGGGCGGTACGCCAAGGCAAGTAGACCAAAATCCATCTGCATCTACTACTAATCATCCACCTTGAGATATCTATCCGGAACATCTCGCTCGTATTAAGTTGCGAGTCCCACCCATAGTGTAAACTCAAAGCAACATACAACTGCATTAAAAGAACTTTGCGTAAAGTAAACAATCCTTGCACCCGCGGGCACAAGCACCGTTGTTTTCCCCCTTGTGGCAACAGCACATCCCCTAGACTCATGTTTCTGTCACTCAAGCTAGTCATCGAGGGGCATGAACCCACAATCAAGCATAACGTTCCCTCTTGGAGTCACTACCTACTACTTGGCCAAAGCAATAAATAACAATAGAGAACATGCAAGAATTACTTACAAACATAAATATAAAAGAGGAAGATCAAATATATTACTCAAACACAATCTGAACATAATCTCACAATCCATCGGATCCCAGCAAACTCATCATAGCAATAGCATAAGGATTACATATGTGCCTCGATCATGTAGGGCAGCTCACGAGGACTAATTAGTGAAGCACAAGAAGGGGAGGAGAACATCACATAGCTACTGGTCATGGACCCATGGTCCAAGGGAGACTACTCACAACTCATCTGGGAGGCGTCCATGGTGGTGGAGAAGCTCCCGGTGGTGATCCTCCCCTCCGGCAGGGTGCCGGGAAGAGTTCTCCTCGTGCTCCCGATCTTGGAAGCGCGGCGGCGGCGGAACAGAGATGAGATCGCGAAAAAGGGTTCCCGTCTCGAGGGTTTCGGGACACGATATAAATATATGCCAAAGGGGGGCATCAGCGGAGGCCTGGGGGGCCCAGGCGCCCCCCCCCCCC
>LR738714.1:331416397-331434594 GCA_902687465.1 Secale cereale | reverse complement strand
CAAAAAAAAAACAAAAAGGAAAAAGGGGTTGCGCGGCGCTGCGGCGCTGGAAAACAAGACGGGCGGCAGGCTGCTGCTGGAGGGGCGCCAGGCAGGGGCGTGGCTGCTGGACTCCTGGAGGACGAGGCCGGCGACCTGGTGCTCGAACTGCTGGAGACGGCCGGCACGCGGGCGAGGCGCGGCTGCAAGGCGCGCTGGCTGGCCTCGGGCGCGGCGAGGAGGAAGTGGCGCGGGGTGGAGTCGGGGCGAGGCAAACCCGATCGAGGGAGGAGGCGCGGCCAAGCGAGGCGTTGCACGGGAAGGGAACCGGGAGGAGGTCGGGGGGACGAGGCCTCCGGCCTGGTGCTGCTGGAGGACGGGAAGGCGACCACGGCGCAGGGCGGCCAGCTGGTCGGACGACCGGGGCACGGCTGATGCGCGCGTCTGCGGCCTTGGTGCGGTCGCGTGGCTGGAGGGTTCGCGGCCTCGGGGCGGCCAGCTCCTGCCAGAGGAGGAGGGGCGCTCGGGCCTGGGCGATGAGGGAGATCGGGCTCGAGCGGGGGGGGAAGAAGAGCGAGGGAACGGGGCGATGGGATGGAGGCTCGGTGGCGCGGGCCCTGGGCTCGGGGAGAGGCGAGATCGAGGCGACGAGAGGAAAAATCGGGTGCTGGGGCCTCGGGAGAAAGAGAGATCGAGGGAGAAACGAGGGAGGAGGGAGCGGGGTCGGGCAGAGAGAGAGAGATCGAGAGGGAGGCTGCGGCGGCTGAGGGGGACGAGGGGAGATGGACTGCTGCGAGCTAGGGTAGGGTTTCGGTGGAGAGGAGGCCAGATGGGCCAAAGGGACTGGGCCAGGGAGGAGAAGAGGCCTGGTGGCTGTGAGGCTCTCCTTTTTCTCTCTTCTGCTATTTCTCAAAACAGGAAAAAAAATAGAAATGAAGGAAAAGAGAAGAAGGAAGGGGAAGAATTTTGGGCAAGAGGATAAACTTCCCGGACTCACAAAAAATGTCAGGAATTTAAATAAAATGGCTGGAGGGTTTTGGAAGGACCTCGAACAACGGGAAGAATTATAGGGAGGGTTTGACGGTGAAACTTGAAGGGAAAAAGACATGGGGAAATATTGCAAGTGTGTTGCGGGTAATTCCAAATAAATGGAATATTATTATATAGCTCCCTAATAATATTGGGATGATATGTTTTAAAGAGAAGACATCTTCCGTCGATTTAAATGGACCGAAGGTCCACACAATTTATTTAGGTTGAGATGCAAGATAAAATATGACATGATGGCATGATGACATGATGCAATGCAAAAAATAAATAACACAAGCTCAAAAGAACACACGGGCAACCCGGAACATCTGGAATCTTCTGGAATCTTCTGGGACGTCGGTCTCGGGCGTCACAACTCTCCCACACTAACAGAGGATCTCGACCCGAGATCCTAGAGATATCACCGGGTAAAAACGGAAGAGGAAGAGGTAAAACAAAGTTGCTTCTTTGACAGACGAGTGAAACCAAAGAACCTTGAGAGGTTAAACAAGTTGAAAGAAGAATACAACAGAGAAGAACGAAGATGAAAAACACTCCGTTAGAAAAGAGGAACCAGGAGCATTATGAGAACCTTGTAGGTTGAAGGACATGAAACAAGAGCTCACGGACCAAAAGAATAAGAAACCGCAAGGGTATAGCCAAGGCATAAGAATGACAGAATTTGGACAGCACTCCGTCTGAAAATGGAAGGAACTGAACAAGAACTAGAGAAGATGGAGTGATACTTGATGAAAAACAATATATTGCCTCCGAAACAATTAAAAGAATGGCACAAGGTTAAGAAGAATTCAGACAGCACTCCGGTTGAAAAGAGTGGATAAGCTAGATAAAAGATGGAACTTGAATGAAGAATACAACACTCTGGTTAAATGATAAACAATGAAAGAATATGATCTTGATATGACAAGATGATGGGACGAAGGGAGCAACATTACAATGCCTCCGGAATGAAAGAATAGCATATAAATCAACGAAAGAAATGAATGGAGAAGAAAAATGACAACTTCTCCCAAAATTGAATTTGAAAGAGCATCCTTACAAAGAAGGGTTGAACGGAGTTGTTGGAAAAATCAACAACGAAACAAATAAGCTCGTTGTGGGCTTATGGAAAACATCGCAAAATTATGAGGTGATAACCAGCCACTAACGGAAACATTTGATTTGATTGAGATCAACAAGGAGATGAAAAAACTTATTTCACCGGAAGGATAAATGAAGAACTTGGGTCATTTATAAGCACCATAATAGCAACAATCCTTAGGGAAAGCTTTTAGGTGAAATACAACCCAAGATAACTCGAACGAATAATTGAAGGGGTTGAAAGGATCTCCTAAACAAGGAAAATGATGGTTTTAAATATCTCATTCCTGACAACTCGTGAATCATGAAACATGAAGGAATTAACAAGAATGACATAATACCATCTCAAAGATAAGGTAGAATGGATTGCAATTGGAAGCATGATGAAGAATGGATGAGCTCCAACAAGAATCTTGATGAAGACCTCGAGGATGAATTAAATGATGATGAACCACCATGAGAACTCCGGTAATGAAAGCATGAGAAGTGAAAGATGAAAAGAATAAGATTCAAGGCTTGCGATGAATTAGGTGGAGCTTGAAATGATAATTGAAATGACTTGGAGCTCCGGAAAACAAGATGAACAACTTAGAACCGAGAATATGATATGATGAACAAACTCCGAAGGAAGGAATTAAATCACCTTGAAGGAATAAGAATAAGAATTATGTCATGCATCTCCTTCACCAATTTAAATTGATGACAACCAAAGGATTTGGCATACTACTTATTCTCGTTGGAAAGAATTAAAGAGAGATCTAGCACAAGCTTGTGTAAATCTTCAACGAACCACCGGTAGGATTAAGAAAAGAACAAATGAATTAAAACGATAACAACGGAAGGGTAATCTTGAAATAACCACCGTAAAATATTGAGACGAACGAAGAGACATCAATGAAGAATATTTGGAGGACGAAGTTGAAAACTGAGAACGAAGAATCTTCTGAAATGATGGCCTTCGGAGGAACACAAAGAAAAGAATTCATGAAATGCTCCGGATGGCATAAAAGAGTTCCTCACAATCAAAACGATAATGAGGATGGCATGAAGCTAGAACCATGAATCTTCAAGAAGACGGGTCAAGGTTGAAGAGAATTTTGAGATACTCCGGACGAATGACAAGAGGACGGTGGAGCAAAAGATGGAAATAATTGAAAGCAAGCTTGGAGAAGGCATGTAACTGATGGAAATCATTCTTACGTCACATTTTGAAAAGAATTTGAGTATATCTCCGGAAAAAGAAGAGTCAGGTAATATCCTGGAAAAAGACCTGTGGGTTAGGGCCCACTCAAAGAAATCACCGTTGGAAAAGATTGCCTAAGAGATATTGCACTGGTTGAATTAAAAGGCTTGAATAAGATGACAATCTCAAAATAGCTTGAAAGGATTAAGAATGGAATTATGAATCTTCAGCACTCCGGATATGAATAGCAAGAGGAGAATGATTAATTGGTGCACCGGAATAAGAAAGCATTGTGAAATGAGGAAAAAGGATAAGATCAACACTGAAATCTTGAATTACATCCACCACAGAATTCGAGAACAAAAGAATGATGAACTAGAAGCTCTTGAGCATCTTCACGATAAATCACCGGATAAGAACATTGAAGGAAAGAATGAAGAAATATCACATGAATAAAATGGATACTTCATCTGAGAATTTCTGGCTCCAAGAAGAAAAAGGGTGGGAGGGTGGGGAAAACAAAGACAACTTGGGATGAACAAAATGGACACCGGTTGAAAAAGAATTTAACATGACCATCTTGATGATCAAGAAGGACTAGCACTCCCATAGAAATATGAGAACACCGATTAGGAAAGGTATGGAATCAACATTTGACATCGAAGCAACTCGAATACCAGAATCAAGACAAGAACAAAGGATAGATGTGTTGCAGCATCATCTTCACAATATCATTCGACAGAGGATTGAACGAATGAATTCCGCAGGTACATCAGCTCGACGAGAAGCCACTTGGAGAACAAAAGATAAATAAAAAGGAACAAGGATCAGATAGAACAAATACAAGATAGAAGTTTCGTCCGACATCTTCGTGCTGAAAGCTCATGGAACGTGTTACAAAAGGGTTTTGCAATCCCCGGATCAGCATAGCCAAGGACCCTTTAAGATGCAACTCCCGATCAGAACAAGTCCATAAAACCACTTCACTCAATGTAGAACCCCAAACTTCATATCGAGCATCCGTTGGAAGAATGCCTAGAACTACTAGATGAACCCACCTATAGATTTCCGAAAGTTTCCAGTTATGCAATCAGGTGTTGGGGATACACGGGAAGCACCGCGCAATCAACTCTAAACCTACATCCAGGTGTATCCATCCTTCAACACATAACCAGTCTTTCTCGGAAACTGTTTACCTCGGACCTTCGAAAAGCATCCACTATACAAGCTATGGCAATACTCTCGAACTACCTCCCCAGTACTGGGTGATGTCGGGGTTATCTTGCCACTGGCCGTATAGGGGAGATTTTCGATGTCGGCCGTCTTAAGTATTTAGTACTGCCGCGATATGCTTGTGTCAATGATACCCCGAAGCTCAACTCCCCGGGAACAGGAGGCATGGAGAACAATATCCTTGTCACAAGAACATCGAAACAATCCCAGAATACTCGCGGGATCCTAAAAAAAATTTGGTGCAATTTTGAAAGTAGAAGAGGCAAGAGTAATCGTCAGGAGTCCTCACCAGAATGAAAAGAGATGAGGAGCAAAGAAATCCTACTCTCCGATATATATATAGGACTCAAAACATTTTCAAGTGTGTGCCTAGACTCAACCGTCAACGATTCGATCAAACAGTGGGGGCTTCTAGGTCGGAGAAGGCTCTGAATACCAACTTGTAATGCCTAGGATGGGCTTATACCTTTAAGTCGTGCCTCGACACGTAGGAGGTATAGTCCCATCCTGGGCATTACACACTTAAGCATTCCAATGCGTGGTAGTAGCTTTTTCATTGGACAACTTACACAAAACTCAGTTCTTAAGGACGGTTCCAGTGAGACAACCCACCATGTACTCCTACATGGCCTCTCCCCACTACCTTTACCAAATCGTGTTCACACACTTAGCTCACACACAGTAGGACATGTTCATAACTTCCCAATTCATCCCCGATGAATCAGACCTGGCTCAACTCTAAGCAATAGCAGGCATAACCAGAAAGCATGAATGAGTAGGCACAACATGGCTCAAACAACTCTACTCATGCTAGTGGGTTTCAACTATTTACTGTGGCAATGACAGGTCATGCAGAAGAAAGGGGTTCAGCTACCGCAGCAAAAAGCAGTTCAATCGTTGTTGTCCTAATGCAGTAAAAGAGAGCAAGAGCGAGAGAGTGGATTGTATCGGAATGAACAAGGGGGTTCTGCTTGCCTGGCACTTCTGAAGATATTAATAGCTCTTCATCGGTGTCATCGAACTCATCGTCGGAACGTCGTCTACTGAGAGAGAACAAAACCAGCAAACAGAGAAAGAACACAATCAATGCAATGCGACAATATGATGCATGATCATGACATGGCAATATGTTGTTGGTTGAGCTAATGCAACTAGCAACACAATTAAATGAAGTTGGTTTGAACCAAAGGTTCAAATTCAAACCCCATATGTGATTATTCAAATGCCATTTATTCAAATTGTCCTAAACATTGGTTTTAAGTTATTCAAACATGCTTGAAAATGCCATAAACATATTCCTTGGATTTTTCTGATCAATTTTCATATATAAATTATTTTCATCTGAGCTACGGTTGATTTTATATGATTTTTAGAAGTTTAAAGCATTTTCTGGAATTTCTAAACCTTTTCTGATTTATTTTAATTCCAGAAAGACTTTATTGCGTCAGCACTGCGTCAGGATGAGGTCAGCAGGTCAACTGACCGGCCAGGGTCAAACCTGACGTGTGGGGTCCACACGTCAGTGACATATGGACTAAACTCGGTCAAAACCAGCGCTGACTGGGGTTTGACCAGGGCTAGGGCCCACTGTCAGTGGCTGTGAGCGTGTACTAATGGTGATTAGTCCCTAACTAAGTGCCACGTCGGCGGTCACCGGAGTTCGGTCGGCGGCGACCAAAACTGCGGCGGAAGCTCGCCGGACTTGCGTTAGGGACGGCCGTTCGTCGCGCTGCTGGCACCAGGGAGGAGCCCTTGCTCGTGCGCATCCAATGGGCCAGGCAGGGGGGTCGCGGGGCGGCCGGAATCTCGCCGGCGACGAGATTTGGCGGCAACAGAGCCACGGGCTCGAGGTAACGACGGCTGCAGTGCATTATACGGGGTGTGGACCATCGTTTTGGGTTGCTGGGAAGGTGCTGAGCACAGTGGCATGCTCGGCTGCGAGGCGCAGGGCCTGTGGCCACGGCGACGACATGGCCGGCGGCGGGATGCTCGCGGGCGCGATGGCTAGCAGGGCTACAGCACGGCAAAGACCACGAGGGGGGAGGGGAACATCGAAGGAGCTCACAGCGGTGTCGTGGGGGTGCTCTGCGGCTCGGGTGAGGTGTCGAAGAAGGCGGGCAATCGCCGGCGGTCTCGGGCAGCCGAGGTTGAAGACGGTGATGGCGATAGCGTTGCAAGGCCTTCGGCATCGCGTAGCTCAGTGGAGAGGACGATGGAGACGTGGCGGAGCTTCTGGGCGCGTTGGCGAGGCGTGTGGTGGCCGGTGGCCGCGGTGGTTCAGGGCGGCGGCGACGTGCTCCGCTCGGCCGAGCTCGAAAGCGAGCGGGGAGAAAGAGGAGGTGACTAGAGAAAGAAGGGAATCGCTGCGGGGCTTCGTCCACGTCTCTTGGCGCCTGGAATGGGTCGAAGGGGAGCGCGACACGGCGAAGCAGGAGGTGGCCGCCGCTCGGCCGTGCGCGCGCCACGCACCGTGCCAGTAGGCGCGGGGAAGACGACAGAGGGGTGCTGCGGTGGTGGGCTGGGCCAGTTCCTGGGCCGCACTGGTAAGCTACAGGTAAGTCCTTCTCTCTTTCTCTCTAATTATTTCTGTTTTCTATTCTTTTGCCTTTGTTTTGATTTAGTTTAGACACTAAATCATTTTGTTAAATTCTGATAAAATAGTGGGTGCACAAAGAACTATTCCAGAGACCCTCCACAATTTTCAGAATTTATTTGGAGCTATTTAAAAAAAATATAGCATTTAAATGGCCCCAATTCAAATACTTATTGATTTAATTCAAAGCCCAAAAATTCCCCAAAAATGTTCAATATTTTTGGTTTGGACCAAAACCCTTGCCAAAACTATCAAACATTAATGAAGGCAATTATTTTGGATTTATTGAAAAGGATTTTTTTTTTTATTTGAACCTAGTTGAGTTCATTTAGTGCTAGGGTTTGATCAATCCCCAATTCCAGTTTAAAGAAAAGTTTGGACATGATGCAACAACCAATCTAGCACTAGGCAGACAGAAGCTAGGGATGTGACAACTCACCCCCACTAAAACAAGAATCTCGTCCCGAGATTCAAGCGTAGGGTAGGAAATCAAAGGGCACACAAGGCCATCACAATCTTCACGATCCAATTTTCCTTCTCAGAGATGTTGATTTATTGCATCATATTGATCTTGTCATCCTTGCTTTGAGATCTTCATCCAACCAGATGATAACGGAGACATACTCTGTAGAAATCGATCTTCCCGAAGATCGAGGAACTCAAGATCAACTTATGGAGTGAGACATTGAAGCATCTCTTGAGCTGAGACACGGAACACACATCCGAAGGGGTAGAGTGAAACAGATGATGAAGGTCCACTTGGCAGGCACTAATTCCACACCTAAGAAGATGGTGATTAATGCCACCAGACGGTGCACCTTAGAGAAGGTGACTCGTAGAATTACTCCTTTAAGTGGCAAAAAGAATTACTTTTGATATAGAGATCATTGAAATTCCCTATACCAGCCTAAGGCAATCACAAACGATCATTTGTCGGAGTTCGAAAGAATGACATTCTTGGGCCAGAATGGATGATGTGGACTACCTTGTTGGAGACAACACAAGGGATGATTTTGGTTATCACCGGGAATGGATGGGACCCATGGTGAAATGACACATTGGCGGTGCAAGCTGGGAACAAAATGCAAATGCTGGGATGATTCTGGTAACTGGGGTGAATCCCAACAGTAGAGAGTAAATCTACTCTTTGAGAGGTTATAGCATAACCAAGAACACTGTGAGCAATCCCGGTTAGTGTCGGTGATAACACCTAGTGCTTGTGCGTGCTCTCAAGAACTTGAGAATTCCCATATCCATCAAGGTTTTACCAATATCCGTGCCAATGGTGCTGACAACACAACATACGACCATGTTGAATAGTGATGGACGATGCGGATGCAAAGGAAGATAACACTTTCTCAGATTTCACCTTAGCGGAGTCAAAAGGCAAAATATGGATGATCGACCGAGAGACATTTAACACTCCGCTTCTAATGTTCTCCTTGATGTGTTAGCGTAATCCATTCATAGATATGTTTGGTATCTTGAACATCAAGTAAAGGTCGGACTTCAGGAGCACAAAAATCCATAAGGAACAACTAGGGAGTAAGTCCTATGAAGTCCTTATGGGGAGGTGGCCAACTTCTTCAATCAAGATTCTACAACAATAGGTCTTCCGGCCGGGTGTGTTGGCCACGACATCCACCTTACCGGTTATCGAGAGACCATTATTATAGATCTTGGGAAATGCTCCAACCATCATATCTGCCTGAGATTCAGTTCTGGTTTGTGTCAAAATATTCCAGACTCATCGAGTCTAGAAAGAAAGATGAAAGTTTGCAACACAAATCGACGAGACGGCGTTGCGAGATTCTCAGGAATGAACTACGATAGCAGCTCCAAAACATGAGCTGGTTCTGCTACAAAACCTGTGAACACGTTGTCTCAGACAAGGATGACCACGTAGTAGTCTTATAATAAAGCACTACCGAGTTCAGGTGGGGAACCATCATTGAGGATACCGAAGTCTCTATGCAAGTCCATGGATTAGATCCCAAGCATAGACTTCTCTTCCTTGAACAAATCAGTCGGTGGCTTGATGTGCTAGGGAATACCGATAGGATGGAGGTAGCTAATCTCTCAAGCCATAGCATACTTCGCACGTGCATGACTGACTTGGAATGATTCCGGAGGAAGCAAAACTAACTTTCTCGAATTCATGGCGGCAACTTGCACCTAATGCACGTGAACTGGGAGAAAGTCACTTCTTGCACCAAACATATACTTCATGAACAGGACATGAAGATAACTCTTATAAAAGTTTCCAACACTAGCTGGAGGTTCAACGAAATCATGGAGAAGATAAGGATGTTGTCGATGGGCTCAACAATAACTCATCCAGGTTTCCATATAGATGGAATTCCATAACTATGTGAACAAAGTGGTAGCATTGGTCAGACCCAAAAGATATAATGGTGTATGCTCAAGGGAACAACCCTGAGTAAGACAACATTACGAATATTGTTGGTTCTGATTTGACTTGACGATAACCCATACTCAAATCAAAGTTTTGGACAAGACAATAGATCCAACAATTGATCACAAGGATCAACCGATCAAGATATCATATTTCTTCAACACACACACACCAAAGATGTCCCTTAGAAGGAACTAAGTCAGGCAAGCTCTTATCTTCCAACTCTCCAAGTTATTGTTTTAGCTTAACCAACCAGTTCAGGGTATCCAACACAGATTCTTGGAGAAGTGGTGGTTTATAAGGAACCAACTTGATCACGAACTCAACATAGCGGTCAGGTGACAACCTGGTAATACTTCCGAGAAGATATTCGGAAAATCACGAACCACCGATATGTTACTAAGCTCGAGAACAATCTTGCTTTTCAGGGCAAAACGATATGATCAAATGAGCGAGGGCTTAACAAAATCCTAACTCATCAATCAAAGAGTGCACCAAGAAAGTGGACTATGTAGCATAATCAATCTTAGAATGATGATTTAGTAACCAACACACTAAGAATGAAATTTTTCAACGAGACTGTTAGGAGTATTGATTTCACACATCATGGTTCATTTGTCGGTATTCCAGTTACAACAACACGGAGACCGAGGAATAAACGACGATGGCGAGAGGTATCACTGTATCAAGGGTTCGTAGGAGGTTGTGCCATTCCCATGACATTCTTGATATAAAGATAGTAATACTCCAAGATAGAACAGATTAGAAGCTGGATTAACATTCTTCATCTGCGGAGTACAACTTCTTTGACCCAATCCTGGATATGGATAAGGTATTGGATGGTTCTCCTAGTCATTCCAGAATAGAATGGCTTGACAGACCACAAGAGTAAAAGGCATCGATGAACACGAGTGCACAACTACTCCTGACTATCAATTGATAGACGAGGATCGGAATATAACTAAAGGGGGACAACTCGGGGAACATAAGATTGTCTGAGTTGTAGATGCATAGGTTAGTATGTCGAACGAGTTCCACATATTTCTTCCGGATAACCCATGCAGAAAAATAGAATTGGCAGAGTCACAATGTGGAATTGTGAACTCATCATGAGCACTCTGGTTGTGATCTTTTGGTTCGGAAGAACTTCTGCCATAACGGTTCATGGTATTGGAAGAACGATTCACCACGGACCTCGAGGACTATCACAAGGTTACTAATATCCTAAAGGAACGAGCAAATACTATCAACATGAAGTAAGTAGAATGAATCTAGGGTTCAAGAGAAAGCCTAGTTCTTAATCCACAATTAACGTGATCCTGATAGACAGAAGAGAAAGCCTAGTTCTTAATCCCCGTAGAAAGAAGAAGGTGACTCAGATCAGAAGGCCATAGGGTAAAGGAGTAAAAAGAGCCTTACGTTCCCTTCCACAATCAATTCCCTTAATATAAGTAAAGAGTTTCTAGACACAACTTCGACCAGTTTGGCTTACTAATCCTACAGGCAGTCAGGCTCTGATACCAAAGCTGTCGGGACCCCGATCCTAAGTCACACAGGTCTAGCCTATAACACATCATATCACTTTGCGGCCTCACGCACGGTATCCCCACGGGTGCCACCTTACCTGGCCCGGGACCGTTTGCGCATTTTGGCACACGTATATGATAGTGTCGCTAGCATCCATATGACAGAGAACCCGGGCCGACATGACTAGTTATAAACAAAAGTGGCACTAAATTACAGAGACAGTCATACATGACCAAAAAACGAACGTGTCGGTCATCAACGTATGAACCCAAGTCGTAGCAAGCTACAAGGACTTAAAGGAACAACGCGTGACATTTCCCCTAAGGGACAGACACGGGAACGAAGAAGGACACATGCCGGCCAGCCTAAGTGTTCCGGAGCAGTAGCAAGCTACCAAGGCTCAGTGGAAGCACTAGGAGACATTTCCCTGTAAGATAGGCTACCAAAGTTAAACAACTAGGTGTCAGATCCCACACATAGCAATACATATTACACGTACGCATAACATGCAGGTATGTGTTGTACAACATGGCATCACAACATAACTCAAAAACTCATATAGATAAAGGCCCAGAAGAGCCATCATAGCATTTATTACAAACAGAGGTCACATGACCCAACATACAGAGCATACAGGCAACGGAAGCATAACATGTCTGAGTACAGACAACTACAAATGGAAAAAGGCTGAGAAGCCTGACTATCTACAAGACCCTCCCAAGGGCACAAGACCGTAGCTGAGGTAACAAGCTAAACGTCGAAGTCCACGCGGAACCACTAGCGAGACTGAAGTCTCTCTGCAAAACATAAATTAAGCAAACGTGAGTACAAAGGTACTCGGCAAGACTTACATCAGAACTAACTACATATGCATCAGTATCAACAAAGGGGCGGTGGGGTTTGACTGCAGCAAGCCAGCTTTGACTCGGTGGCTATCCTAAACTACGACTGCAAGTAACTCTTTTGAGGTGGCGCACACGAGTCCACATATTCACCAAACAATACACCACTATGGATCCGCTCCCGTCTCCCTATGAGAAGGCCATCCATAGCACTCACGCTTATCTTGCGCGCTTTAGAGTATCCACTTTCACTTGTCTATGTACCACGTAAGCATCCAAGAAGTCCATATCCGCGGACCCGGCTATTCGAATAGATCATGTTAACCCTGCAGGGGTGTACTTCTTCACACACGCTCTCGCCACTTACCGCCATGTACACGTCGTGTATCTCGGCAACCTTCAAGCGGAGGCCTGGCGAGGGTGTCGGCCATGACCTGACTAACCACACAAGTCTCTCGTCCAGGTTTATCGCCTATTCGGGTTCCATCCGTGGGGAGATCCGGCTGGGGTGTCGCTCACGGCCCCAAATGATGTGCGCAGGGTTCCCAAGCCCACCTCGACGGATGGATCTACGCTTGGTACACCGTGCCACGGTGCCTAGTCTGCCCCAAGCCCACATGTACCGTGTGCCACTTGGTAGACTACTAACACTACCTACAAACACCAGAAACTAGTTGCAACTCCTGGACAGAGATTGAGTTGATTAATAAGTCGAGAGGGGCACTTAAGCATTCCAATGCGTGGTAGTAGCTTTGTCATTGGACAACTTACACAGAACTCAGTTCTTAAGGACGGTTCCAGTGAGACAACCCACCATGTACTCCTACATGGCCTTTCACCACTACCTTTACCAAATCGTGTTCACACACTTAGCTCACACATAGTAGGACATGTTCATAACTTCCCAATTCATCCTCGATGAATCAGACCTGACTCACCTCTAAGCAATAGCAGGCATAACCAGAAAGCATGAATGAGTAGGCACAACATGGCTCAAACAACTCCTACTCATGCTAGTGGGTTTCAACTATTTATTGTGGCAATGACAGGTCATGCAGAGGAAAGGGGTTCAGCTACCGCAGCAAAAAGCAGTTCAATCATTGTTGTCCTAATGCAGTAAAAGAGAGCAGGAGCGAGAGAGTGGATTTTATCGGAATGAACAAGGGGGTTCTGCTTGCCTGGCACTTTTGAAGACATTAATAGCTCTTCATCGGTGTCATCGAACTCATCGTCGGAACGTCGTCTACTGAGAGAGAACAAAACCGGCAAACAGAGTGTGACGCCCGAGACCGACGTCCCAGAAGATTCCAGAAGGTTCCAGAAGATTCCAGATGTTCCGGGTTGCCCGTGTGTTCTTTTGAGCTTGTGTTATTTATTTTTGCATTGCATCATGTCATCATGCCATCATGTCATATTTATTTTTTGCATCTCAACCTAATTAAACCGTGTGGACCTTCGGTCCATTTAAATCGAGGGAAGGTGACTTCTCTTTATAACATATAAAAGCCTCTCAATATGTAGGGAGCTATATTAATATTATTCCATTGCTTCGGAATCACCATAACACACTTGCATTTTTCCCCATGCTTCTTTACTTCGAGTTCACCTTCTAAATCTTGCCAATAATTCTTTTCCGTTGTTTCGAGGTTCCTCCAAAAATTTGAACATTTTTGGACACTTCTTTATTCAAGTTTTAGTTCAAAACCATTTGAATTAAATTCAAATATGTTTGAACTAATTCCGATCTGGCCTTTTATAATTTTTCTCCGGTCGTGCTCTTTTTACGTGCCCGAGAAAAAAATAGCCGCTTGCCCCCTCCTATCTCTATCTTCCTTCTCCTCCTCTTCTTCTTGTTTTTTTTCTGTTTTATTTTGGGGAAAAACAGCAGAAGGAGAGAAGCAGCCGCACCAGGCCTCTTCCGTCCTCTCCAGGCCCAGCCGGCCCAAAACCTCCCTCCGGCCCGTTGTCTTCTTCCTAACCCTAGCCCGTTACTCTCCTCACCCCTCGTCCGCTCACTCCTTCCGCAAGCGCCGCCAGGATCGATCCCCAATCGCCTCGGCCGACCGCACCCCGTCTCCTCGCACTTCCTCTATGGCCAGAGACCGCGGCCCCCGAGCGCTCTCCCTGCTCGTGCGCCTCCTCCTCCTCCCATCGATGCCCAGTGCCCCGACGCCTCCCTCGCGAGCACCCCCCTCCTTCTCCAAGCGCCCAGCGGCCAGGCAGAGCTCCCCCTCGACGCGCCCTTCTCCTGCGTCGCCGTCGGCCGACCTCCCTCCCGCCGGTTAAGAGCTGCAGCAACTCCGCCTCGCCAGCGACGTCCTCGGGTGCCCGCGGCCAGAGCGCCCTCGAGGCTCTCTCCTCCGCGGCCTCACCTCCGCCTCGCCCCTCACCCTCTTCCTCGCCGGCCAGGAGCGCCGCTCCTCCCCAGCAGCGCCAGCGACGCCCCGGCCCGAGGCCGCGGCCTCCCTGCATCCCGTCGCTCCCTCACCACCAGGGGTCGTGCCCGGCCTCGATCCCCCCTGCTCCGCGGCCCCTCCGTCCTCAGGCGAGCCGGCCTCCACCTCGTCCTCCCGTGCGGCGCCTCGTCCCAGCTCGCCAAGACCGGAGGATGCGGCTCCCTTCTCCAGCGCCTTGGAGCTCTCCCGCGGCCAGGCCGCCTCCGGCCGTCCCGTCGGTTGCCTCGTCAGATCCCGAGCAGCCCGGCGGCCAGGAGCCCGTCCGCGCGTGGCCCCTCCAGCACTTCAGCGCCGGCGACCTCCTTGCTGTCGCTGCCGCCATGTTCTTGTTTTTTTTTGTTTTGTTGCTGTAATGTTAATCTCAGATAACTATGGAGATGCAAGTATTACTACTTTTGGGCCCGAACGTCTACCGTCGCCGAGACCCCCCCAAGTACCTCGACGAACCGAACACCTACGGAAAAACAAGCTCGTGAACGGCTACGGAACAAGTACCACTACTTCCACTACGAACGCCGACCGCGACGAGTACCACTACGCTCGAAGACCACGTGTACCTCTACGGGAACGACTACTTCCTCTACGAGTTGCGAGAACGACTACTTCCCTCTACGGAACGACTTCTTCCTCGTCGGACACGTGAACGACTTCTTCCTCTACGCCTCGAACCGCCCCGAAACGCACGCTTCGAAGGTATAACCCCGAGACGTGACCCGTGGATGCATGCTTGTTGTGTTGTATGAAATGTCTCCCTTGTGTGTGCTCGTGTCCGTTCCGACCTTTTGTTGAGCTCCTCGGTTGCCTCGTCGCCGACCCGTGGGAACCCGGCAACGGGATCACCCCATCATCTCGTTTGACTCGCTTCGTCACCTTTTGCACCGGTCTCTTAACGAGATACCGGAACCGATATGATGTGTTGCATCATTTTCGGATCATTGCCGTGGCACCTTTCCATCCACCACGGTGATAATACTTCTTATCTCTTATGTTAACCTTTTAATAAAACTTGCATAACTTAATCATGTCATCCGCATCATGTTAACAACATTATAATGTTTAACTGTTGTTTGCTTATAATTATTAAACATGCTCATGGGGATTTTCCGGATATGTTGTTGTTATTCTCCGGCCTCATTTAAATTGCCTAGTTAGTATAGTTTTATTATGCTTCACCTCTTGCCATGTTAAAAACATTTAATCTTGTCTTGTAAATAACGAGAGTCAACTAAATAATTAATATGTGGTGTTTCGTCAATATGCAACTCGTTGCATATTGGTCTCCACTTAACTTGTAGTGTTGTTTGTGCACTTTGCCATGCCTTGCATATTTAAACCGGACATGCATCATATTTGGATGTGCATCGTATGCCATGTTTATGATTGTGTGTTTACCGTGTTGTTTTCTTCTTTCCGGTTGCTTCTCTTGTTAGCTTCGGTTTCGTTCCGGAGTTGTGAGGTTTCCGCTCGTCTGTTGCTCCGTCTTCTTCTTGGATCCGTTCTTCTCCCTTGTGGAATCCCAGGCAAGATGACCGAACCCGGATACCATTACTATCTTTGCCTATTGCTAGTAGTTCCGCTCTATAGTTTTGCCTCGATGCCCATGTCTTCTTGTCAGCCTCCTACTTGTAACCAATTGCCATGTTTAACCACCCTACCTATGCAAACCGTTGCTTGGCTAAGTACGCTTCACTCAGCCCCTCTTATAGCATTGCTAGTTGCAGGTGAAGATCGAAGATGCTTGCTTCATGTTGAAGTTTGGTTGGGTTATATCACACTATATAAATGCTTAAAATGAAATCATCTATATACTGGCAAGGGTGGAAGGCTAAGCCTTTTGCTTGGTGTTTTGTTCCACTCATGCCGTTAGGAACCGTATAAACCGGTGTTATGTTCCTTGATTTTGCGTTCCTAACACGGTTGGGGTGTATGGGACCCCCTTGATAAACCGCTAAGTGCTAAGTCTTTTCCAGCAAGTCCCAACCTTTGGTACTATTTGCCTAATAACAAACTAATAAAAACTTGCATGTGGACTAGCTATCCCTTTTATTTTTAATTCAACAACCCCGGGCCAGTGCTCCACATGAGTGTTGGTCCGAAACGGGGAGCCTGCGGGGCCACCACGAGGCAACTCGAGGTTTGGTAAAAACCCGTAGCTTCGCCCATCCGGTCGTGTCCTGAGACTTAGATACGCGCGGCTACTATCAGGGTGTCGACACGCCGGGAGGATTTGCTGGATTAGCCTTACCTTAGTTCGGTTTAACTTGAGCACGGGATTCCGAGAATACTCGGGTCTTCCCAACTATGGAGTTGCGACTCCGCGGATCGTGGGCTTGTAATGGGTCAAGTTGGAACACCCCTGCAGGGTTTGAACTTTCGAAAGCCGTGCCCGCGGTTATGTGGCAGATGGGAGCTTGTTAATTCTGGTTGTAGATAACTTGACACAATGTTTCCAATACACTACCAGCGTGTGTACCGTGACTGTCAATTTCCGAATAGGGATTCGGGAGTTGAACACGGTGGGGTTATGTTTGATCGGCTTTAGTTAGGATCACTTCGTGATCATCTTTCGACCGTTGCACTTCTCTTCTCGCTCTCTATTACGTAAGTTAGTGCTAGTTGCTGCTGCAGACTCTTGTTTGTTCCTTCACCTCATATTCTTTCTTCAGCCTTGTCCTCACCCAAGGCTTAAATAGTCTTGTTACCCGGGAACGGGATTGCTGAGTCCTCTGTGGCTCACAGTTACTTCACCACACCAGATGCAGGTTCAGCCGAGCTCGATGCAGGAGCTGGTTCAGTACTTCACCAGGAGCTCGATGAAGAGTTTGACCGTTTGCTTGTGACGTTTCGATGTTCAGTAGTGGTTTCTACTAGGATTCGATCCTGACCTGTGGCTTTATGTTGTTTTGGTATCTTTCTTTTGGATCTTCACCCGTAGTCGGGTTGTGATGTTTTGTATGATGTTTGTTTATGTAATGTATTGTGTGAAGTGGCGAGTGTAAGCCAACTATCTCCTTTTGCATTTTAATCCCTCTTTTACATGAGTCGTGCAAAGATACCAAACTTGAGATCATTCTAGGATGGGCTTATACCTTTAAGTCGTGCCTCGACACGTAGGAGGTATAGTCCCATCCTGGGCATTACAAGTTGGTATCAGAGCCTTCTCCGACCTAGAAGCCCCCACTGATTGATCGAATCGTTGACGGTTGAGTCTAGGCACACACTGAAAAACTTTTTGAGTCCTATATTATATCGGAGAGTAGGATTTCTTTGCTTCTCATCCCCTTTCTCTCTGGTGAGGACTCTTGACGATTACTCTTTTCTCTTCTACTTTCAAAAATTGCACCAAATTTTTTTTAGGATCCCGCGAGTATTCTGGGATTGTTTCGATGTTCTTGTGACAAGGATATTGTTCTCGATGCCTCCTGTTACCGAGGAGTTGAGCTTCGGGGTATCATTGTAACAAGCATATCGCGGCAGTACTAAATACTTAAGACGGCCGACATCGAAAATCTCTCCTATACGGCCAGTGGCAAGATAACCCCGACATCACCCAGTACTGGGGAGGTAGTTCGAGAGTATTGCCATAGCTTGTTATAGTGGATGCGTTTTCGAAGGTCCGAGGTAAACAGTTTCCGAGAAAGTCTGGTTATGTGTTGAAGGATGGATACACCTGGATGTAGGTTTAGAGTTGATTGCGCGGTGCTTCCCGTGTATCCCCAACACCTGATTGCATAACTGGAAACTTTCGGAAATCTATAGGTGGGTTCATCTAGTAGTTCTAGGCATTCTTCCAACGGATGCTCGATATGAAGTTTGGGGTTCTACATTGAGTGAAGTG
>LR738714.1:331393535-331415566 GCA_902687465.1 Secale cereale | reverse complement strand
TCAAGTATCCATTTATTCATGTGATGTTTCTTCATTCTTTCCTTCAATGTTCTTATCCGGTGATTCTCAGGAAGATGCTCAAGAGCTTCTAGTTCATCATTCTTTTGTTCTTAAATTCTGCTGGTGGATGTAATTCAAGAATTCGGTGTTGATCTTATCCTTTTCCTCTTTTCACAATGCTTTCTTATTCCGGTGCACCAATTAATCATTCTCCTCTTGCTATTCTTATCCGGAGTGCTGAAGATTCATAATTCCATTCTTAATCCGTTCAGCTATTTTGAGCATTGTTATCTTATCCAAGCCATTTAATTCAACCGGTGTATTATCTCTTAAGCAATCTTTTCCAACGGTGTTTCTTTGAGTGGGCCCTAACCCACAGGTCTTTTCCCAGGACCTTACCTGACTCTTCTTTCCGGCGAATTCTTTTCAAAGCGTGACGTAAGAATGATTTCCATCAGTCACATGCCTTCTCCAAGATCGCTTTCAAATTCTTTTCTTCATTGGTTCAACCTTTTAATTCTTCATTCCGGAGTGCTCAACAATTCTTATGGCATTTCTCGTCTTCATTCTCAGTATTTGAAGACCGGAGAAGTGTTTCTCTTAAATCTTGGCCCGTTTTCTTGAAGATTCGTGGTTCTAGCTTTCATGCCATCCTCATTATTGTTCAGATCGTGAGGAATTCTTTTATAACCATCCGAAGCATTTCATGAATTCTTTTCTTGTGATCCTCCGAAGGCCATCATTTCAGCATATTTCTTCATTCTCAGTTTTCAACTTCGTCCTCCAAATATTCTTCATTGATGTCTCTTCGTTCGTCTCTTAATTCTTACGGTGGTTCATTCAAGTTACCCTTCCATTGTTATCGTTTTAATTCAACTGTTCTTTTGACAATCCTACCGGTGGTTTGTTGAAGATTTATCCAAGCTTGTGCTAGATCCCTCTTTAATCCTTTCCAACGAGAATAAGTAGTATGCCAAATCCTTGGTTGTCATCAATTTAAATTGGTGAAGGAGATGCATAACATAATTCTTATTCTTATTCCTTCAAGGTGATTTAATCTCTTTCTCCGGAGCTTGTTCATCATATCATATTCTTGGTTTTAAATTGTTCATCTTGTTTTCCGGAGCTTCAAGTTATTTCAATTATATCATTTCAAGCTCCATCTAATTCATCACAGGCCCTGAATCTTATTCTTTTCATCTTTCACTTCTCATGTTTTCATTACCGGAGTTCTTCACGGTGGTTCATCATGTTTTAATTCATCCTCGTAGTCTTCATCAAGATTCTTGTTGGAGCTCAAGCATTCTTCATCATGCTTTCCAATTGCAATTCTTTATACCTTATCTTTTCAGATGGAGTTATGTCATTCTTGTCAATTCCTTCATGTTTCATGATTCACGAGTTATCAAGAATGAGATATTTAAACCCATCATTTTCCTTGTTCAGGAGATCTTTTCAACCCTTCAATTTATCCCTTGGAATTATCTTGGGTTGTATTTCACCTAAAAGCTTTCCCTAAGGATTGTTACTAATTATGGTGCTTATAAATGACCCAAGTTCTTCTTTTATCATTCTGCTGGGATAACCCTTTCGTCTCCTTGTTGATCTCAATCCAATCAATGTTTTCGTCAGTGGCTGGTTGTCACCTCTTGATTTTGAGATGTTTTCCATAAGCCCACATCAAGCTTATTTGTTTCGTTGTTGATTTCCAACAACTCCGTTCAGCCCTTCTTCGTAAGGAGGACTTTTTAATTCATTTGCCGGAGAAGTTGTCTTTTCTTCTCCATTCTTTTCTTTCGTTGATCTATATGCTATTCTTTCATTCCGGAGGCATTGTGATGTGCTCTATCCAAACCATCATCTCGTTTTATCGAGATCATGTTCTTCCCTTTGCTTGTCCTTTTTAACTGGAATGTTGTGACCTCCATTCTAATTCTCTCATCTTATCAAGTTTTTCCTCTCTTTTAACCGGAGTGCTGTCTGAAATCTTTCTTAACCTTGTGCCATTCTTTTAATTGTTTCGGAGGCGATATGTTGTGTTGTTGTTTTCATTAAGTATCTTCCATCTTCTCTAGTTCTTGTTCAATTCCTTCCATTTGCAGACGGAGTGCTGCCGAAATTTCGTCATTCTTATTCCTTGGCTATACCATTGCGGTTTCTTATTCTTTTGTCATCCATGAGCTCTTGTTTCATGTCTTTCAACCTACAAGGTTCTCATAAGGCTCCTTGTTCCTCATTTTACCGGAGTGCTCTTAACTTCGTTCATCTCCGTTGCATTCTTTCTTTCAACTTGTTTAACCTCTCAAGGTTCCTGGTTTCACTCGTCTATCAAAGAAGCAACTTTGTTTTACCTCTTCCTCTTCGTTTTTACCCGGTGATATCTCTAGGATCTCGGGTCGAGATCCTCTGTTAGTGTGGGAGAGTTGTGACGCCCGAGACCGACGTCCCAGAAGATTCCAGAAGGTTCCAGAAGATTCCAGATGTTCCGGGTTGCCCGTGTGTTCTTTTGAGCTTGTGTTATTTATTTTTGCATTGCATCATGTCATCATGCCATCATGTCATATTTATTTTTTGCATCTCAACCTAATTAAACCGTGTGGACCTTCGGTCCATTTAAATCGAGGGAAGGTGACTTCTGTTTATAACATATAAAAGCCTCTCAATATGTAGGGAGCTATATTAATATTATTCCATTGCTTCGGAATCACCATAACACACTTGCATTTTTCCCCATGCTTCTTTACTTCGAGTTCACCTTCTAAATCTTGCCAATAATTCTTTTCCGTTGTTTCGAGGTTCCTCCAAAAATTTGAACATTTTTGGACACTTCTTTATTCAAGTTTTAGTTCAAAACCATTTGAATTAAATTCAAATATGTTTGAACTATTTCCGATCTGGCCTTTTATAATTTTTCTCCGGTCGTGCTCTTTTTACGTGCCCGAGAAAAAAATAGCCGCTTGCCCCCTCCTATCTCTATCTTCCTTCTCCTCCTCTTCTTCTTGTTTTTTTTTTCTGTTTTATTTTGGGGAAAAACAGCAGAAGGAGAGAAGCAGCCGCACCAGGCCTCTTCCGTCCTCTCCAGGCCCAGCCGGCCCAAAACCTCCCTCCGGCCCGTTGTCTTCTTCCTAACCCTAGCCCGTTACTCTCCTCACCCCTCGTCCGCTCACTCCTTCCGCAAGCGCCGCCAGGATCGATCCCCAATCGCCTCGGCCGACCGCACCCCGTCTCCTCGCACTTCCTCTATGGCCAGAGACCGCGGCCCCCGAGCGCTCTCCCTGCTCGTGCGCCTCCTCCTCCTCCCATCGATGCCCAGTGCCCCGACGCCTCCCTCGCGAGCACCCCCCTCCTTCTCCAAGCGCCCAGCGGCCAGGCAGAGCTCCCCCTCGACGCGCCCTTCTCCTGCGTCGCCGTCGGCCGACCTCCCTCCCGCCGGTTAAGAGCTGCAGCAACTCCGCCTCGCCAGCGACGTCCTCGGGTGCCCGCGGCCAGAGCGCCCTCGAGGCTCTCTCCTCCGCGGCCTCACCTCCGCCTCGCCCCTCGCCCTCTTCCTCGCCGGCCAGGAGCGCCGCTCCTCCCCAGCAGCGCCAGCGACGCCCCGGCCCGAGGCCGCGGCCTCCCTGCATCCCGTCGCTCCCTCACCACCAGGGGTCGTGCCCGGCCTCGATCCCCCCTGCTCCGCGGCCCCTCCGTCCTCAGGCGAGCCGGCCTCCACCTCGTCCTCCCGTGCGGCGCCTCGTCCCAGCTCGCCAAGACCGGAGGATGCGGCTCCCTTCTCCAGCGCCTTGGAGCTCTCCCGCGGCCAGGCCGCCTCCGGCCGTCCCGTCGGTTGCCTCGTCAGATCCCGAGCAGCCCGGCGGCCAGGAGCCCGTCCGCGCGTGGCCCCTCCAGCACTTCAGCGCCGGCGACCTCCTTGCTGTCGCTGCCGCCATGTTCTTGTTTTTTTTGTTTTGTTGCTGTAATGTTAATCTCAGATAACTATGGAGATGCAAGTATTACTACTTTTGGGCCCGAACGTCTACCGTCGCCGAGACCCCCCCAAGTACCTCGACGAACCGAACACCTACGGAAAAACAAGCTCGTGAACGGCTACGGAACAAGTACCACTACTTCCACTACGAACGCCGACCGCGACGAGTACCACTACGCTCGAAGACCACGTGTACCTCTACGGGAACGACTACTTCCTCTACGAGTTGCGAGAACGACTACTTCCCTCTACGGAACGACTTCTTCCTCGTCGGACACGTGAACGACTTCTTCCTCTACGCCTCGAACCGCCCCGAAACGCACGCTTCGAAGGTATAACCCCGAGACGTGACCCGTGGATGCATGCTTGTTGTGTTGTATGAAATGTCTCCCTTGTGTGTGCTCGTGTCCGTTCCGACCTTTTGTTGAGCTCCTCGGTTGCCTCGTCGCCGACCCGTGGGAACCCGGCAACGGGATCACCCCATCATCTCGTTTGACTCGCTTCGTCACCTTTTGCACCGGTCTCTTAACGAGATACTGGAACCGATATGATGTGTTGCATCATTTTTGGATCATTGCCGTGGCACCTTTCCATCCACCACGGTGACAATACTTCTTATCTCTTATGTTAACCTTTTAATAAAACTTGCATAACTTAATCATGTCATCCGCATCATGTTAACAACATTATAATGTTTAATTGTTGTTTGCTTATAATTATTAAACATGCTCATGGGGATTTTCCGGATATGTTGTTGTTATTCTCCGGCCTCATTTAAATTGCCTAGTTAGTATAGTTTTATTATGCTTCACCTCTTGCCATGTTAAAAACATTTAATCTTGTCTTGTAAATAACGAGAGTCAACTAAATAATTAATATGTGGTGTTTCGTCAATATGCAACTCGTTGCATATTGGTCTCCACTTAACTTGTAGTGTTGTTTGTGCACTTTGCCATGCCTTGCATATTTAAACCGGACATGCATCATATTTGGATGTGCATCGTATGCCATGTTTATGATTGTGTGTTTACCGTGTTGTTTTCTTCTTTCCGGTTGCTTCTCTTGTTAGCTTCGGTTTCGTTCCGGAGTTGTGAGGTTTCCGCTCGTCTGTTGCTCCGTCTTCTTCTTGGATCCGTTCTTCTCCCTTGTGGAATCCCAGGCAAGATGACCGAACCCGGATACCATTACTATCTTTGCCTATTGCTAGTAGTTCCGCTCTATAGTTTTGCCTCGATGCCCATGTCTTCTTGTCAGCCTCCTACTTGTAACCAATTGCCATGTTTAACCACCCTACCTATGCAAACCGTTGCTTGGCTAAGTACGCTTCGCTCAGCCCCTCTTATAGCATTGCTAGTTGCAGGTGAAGATCGAAGATGCTTGCTTCATGTTGAAGTTTGGTTGGGTTATATCACACTGTATAAATGCTTAAAATGAAATCATCTATATACTGGCAAGGGTGGAAGGCTAAGCCTTTTGCTTGGTGTTTTGTTCCACTCATGCCGTTAGGAACCGTATAAACCGGTGTTATGTTCCTTGATTTTGCGTTCCTAACACGGTTGGGGTGTATGGGACCCCCTTGATAAACCGCTAAGTGCTAAGTCTTTTCCAGCAAGTCCCAACCTTTGGTACTATTTGCCTAATAACAAACTAATAAAAACTTGCATGTGGACTAGCTATCCCTTTTATTTTTAATTCAACAACCCCGGGCCAGTGCTCCACATGAGTGTTGGTCCGAAACGGGGAGCCTGCGGGGCCACCACGAGGCAACTCGAGGTTTGGTAAAAACCCGTAGCTTCGCCCATCCGGTCGTGTCCTGAGACTTAGATACGCGCGGCTACTATCAGGGTGTCGACACGCCGGGAGGATTTGCTGGATTAGCCTTACCTTAGTTCGGTTTAACTTGAGCACGGGATTCCGAGAATACTCGGGTCTTCCCAACTATGGAGTTGCGACTCCGCGGATCGTGGGCTTGTAATGGGTCAAGTTGGAACACCCCTGCAGGGTTTGAACTTTCGAAAGCCGTGCCCGCGGTTATGTGGCAGATGGGAGCTTGTTAATTCTGGTTGTAGATAACTTGACACAATGTTTCCAATACACTACCAGCGTGTGTACCGTGACTGTCAATTTCCGAATAGGGATTCGGGAGTTGAACACGGTGGGGTTATGTTTGATCGGCTTTAGTTAGGATCACTTCGTGATCATCTTTCGACCGTTGCACTTCTCTTCTCGCTCTCTATTACGTAAGTTAGTGCTAGTTGCTGCTGCAGACTCTTGTTTGTTCCTTCACCTCATATTCTTTCTTCAGCCTTGTCCTCACCCAAGGCTTAAATAGTCTTGTTACCCGGGAACGGGATTGCTGAGTCCTCTGTGGCTCACAGTTACTTCACCACACCAGATGCAGGTTCAGCCGAGCTCGATGCAGGAGCTGGTTCAGTACTTCACCAGGAGCTCGATGAAGAGTTTGACCGTTTGCTTGTGACGTTTCGATGTTCAGTAGTGGTTTCTACTAGGATTCGATCCTGACCTGTGGCTTTATGTTGTTTTGGTATCTTTCTTTTGGATCTTCACCCGTAGTCGGGTTGTGATGTTTTGTATGATGTTTGTTTATGTAATGTATTGTGTGAAGTGGCGAGTGTAAGCCAACTATCTCCTTTTGCATTTTAATCCCTCTTTTACATGAGTCGTGCAAAGATACCAAACTTGAGATCATTCTAGGATGGGCTTATACCTTTAAGTCGTGCCTCGACACGTAGGAGGTATAGTCCCATCCTGGGCATTACACAGAGAAAGAACACAATCAATGCAATGCGACAATATGATGCATGATCATGACATGGCAATATGCTGTTGGTTGAGCTAATGCAACTAGCAACACAATTAAATGAAGTTGGTTTGAACCAAAGGTTCAAATTCAAACCCCATATGTGATTATTCAAATGCCATTTATTCAAATTGTCCTAAACAGTAGCTGTAAGTTATTCAAACATGCATGAAAATGCCATAAACAGATTCCTTGGATTTTTCTGATCAATTTTCATATATAAATTATTTTCATCTGAGCTACGATTGATTTTATATGATTTTTAGACGTTTAAAGCATTTTCTGGAATTTCTAAACCTTTTCTGATTTATTTTAATTCCAAAAAGACTTTATTGCATCAGCACTGCGTGAGGATGAGGTCAGCAGGTCAACTGACCGGCCAGGGTCAAACCTGACGTGTGGGGTCCACACGTCAGTGACACATGGACTAAACCCGGTCAAAACCAGCGCTGACTGGGGTTTGACCAGGGCTAGGGCCCACTGTCAGTGGCTGTGAGGGTGTACTAATGGTGATTAGTCCCTAACTAAGTGCCACGTCGGCGGTCACCGGAGTTCGGCCGGCGGCGACAAAAACTGCGGTGGAAGCTCGCCGGACTTGCGTTAGGGACGGCCGTTCGTCGCGCTGCTGGCACCAGGGAGGAGCCCTTGCTCGTGCGCATCCAATAGGCCAGGCAGGGGGTCGGGGGCGGCCGGAATCTCGCCCGCGACGAGATTTGGCGACGACAGAGCCACGGGCTCGAGGTAACGACGGCTGCAGTGCATTATACGAGGTGTGGACCATCGTTTTGGGTTGCTGGGAAGGTGCTGAGCACAGTGGCATGCTCGGCCGCGAGGCGCAGGGCCTGTGGCCACGGCGACGACATGGCCGGCGGCGGGATGCTCGCAGGCGCGATGGCTAGCAGGGCTACAGCACGGCAGAGACCACGAGGGGAGAGGGGAACATCGAAGGAGCTCACAGCAGTGTCGTGGGGGTGCTCTGCGGCTCGGGGGAGGCGTCGAAGAAGGCGGGCAATCGTCGGCGATCTCGGGTGGCCGAGGTTGAAGACGGTGATGGCGACGGTGTTGCAAGGCCTCCGGCGTCGCATAGCTCAGTGGAGAGGACGATGGAGACGTGGCGGAGCTTCTGGGCGCGTTGGCGAGGCGTGTGGTGGCCGGTGGCCGCGGTGGTTCAGGGCAGCGGCGACGAGCTCCGCTCGGCCGAGCTCGAAAGCGAGCGGGGAGAAAGGGAGGTGACCAGAGAAAGGAGGGAATCGCTGCGGGGCTTCGTCCACGTCTCTTGGCGCCTGGAATGGGTCGAAGGGGAGCGCGACACGGCGAAGCAGGAGGTGGCCGCTGCTCGGCCGTGTGCGCGCCACGCACCGTGCCAGTAGGCGCGGGGAAGACGACAGAGGGGTGCTGCGGTGGTGGGCTGGGCCAGTTCCTGGGCCGCACTGGTAAGCTACAGGTAAGTCCTTCTCTCTCTCTCTAATTATTTCTGTTTTCTATTCTTTTGCCTTTGTTTTGATTTAGTTTAGCCACTAAATCATTTTGATAAATTCTGATAAAATAGTGGGTGCACAAAAAACTATTCCAGAGACCCTCCACAATTTTCAGAATTTATTTGGAGCTATTTAAAAAAATAGCATTTAAATGGCCCCAATTCAAATACTTATTGATTTAATTCAAAGACCAAAAATTCCCCAAAAATGTTCAATATTTTTGGTTTGGACCAAAACCCTTGCCAAAACTATCACACATTAATGAAGGCAATTATTTTGGATTTATTGAAAAGGATTTTTTTTTTTATTTGAACCTAGTTGAGTTCATTTAGTGCTAGGGTTTGATCAATCCCCAATTCCAGTTTAAAGAAAAGTTTGGACATGATGCAACAACCAATCTAGCACTAGGCAGACAGAAGCTAGGGATGTGACACTAGTGAAGTCACACAACTTGGTGTTCTCGGTGGAACCCATAGTGGCAAGCAAGCAAGATAACTATTTTTGTGATTTTCGATAAAATATACTAAAGCAAAAAACTGAAAGGTAAACTAACAAGACTAAAAAGCAAAGGTAAAAGATAGCATGCAACTCCCCTATCCTGAAGAGTGGAGTCCCCAGCAACGGCGCCAGAAAACTTTGCTTGATGGCTTCTCGCCCCTCGTTGGTTACCCCAAGTGGAAGGTTTGAGATGCAGTGTAGCGGAAGTTTTCCCTTGGCAAAGATACCAAGGATCGATTTCCTTGAGACTCCCAGTTTCAACAAGAAGGTGTCAACTGCTAATGGCGCCAGATATTATCAATCAACGTGGACCTGCACACAGATACAAATAACTTTGCTCCCAACGAGTACAGAGAGGTTGTCAATCTCTCCGGCCTTGTAGTTTACAAAGGATCAAACACAAGTGATAATAGTGATAGGTAATGCTGCAAATAGTAAGTAAAAGCGGAAAGTAAATAGCGGATGTGATCAATGATGGTAATATGGACCGGGGTCCCATGATGTTCACTAGTGATGTCTCTCTCCCAAAATACAATAAAACAGCTATGTGAGGTAAACGAATTACAGCTGGGCAATTGACAGAATTATGTGCGCAAACCAATGCTAACTATGTTACAAGAAAGGTAGAGGTTCAAAGCATGGGCGGTACGCCAAGGCAAGTAGACCGAAATCCATCTGCATCTACTACTAATCATCCACCTTGAGATATCTATCCAGAACATCTCGCTGGTATTAAGTTGCGAGTCCCACCCATAGTGTAAACTCAAAGCAACAAACAACTGCATTAAAAGAACTTTGCGTAAAGAAAACAATCCTTGCACCCGCAGGCACAAGCACCGTTGTTTTCCCCCTTGTGGCAATAGCACATCCCCTAGACTCATGTTTCTGTCACTCAAGCTAGTCATCGAGGGGCATGAACCCACAATCAAGCATAACGTTCCCTCTTGGAGTCACTACCTACTACTTGGCCAAAGCAATAAATAACAACGGAGAACATGCAAGAATTACTTACGAACATAAATATAAAAGAGGAAGATCAAATATATTACTCAAACACAATCTGAACATAATCTCACAATCCATCGGATCCCAGCAAACTCATCATAGCAACAACATAAGGATTACATATGTGCCTCGATCATGTAGGGCAGCTCACGAGGACTAATTAGTGAAGCACAAGAAGGGGAGGAGAACATCACATAGCTACTGGTCATGGACCCATGGTCCAAGGGAGACTACTCACAACTCATCCGGAAGTCGTCCATGGTGGTGGAGAAGCTCCCGGTGGTAATCCTCCCCTCCGGCAGGGTGCCGGGAAGAGTTCTCCTCGTTCTCCCGATCTTGGAAGCGCGGCGGCGGCGGAACAGAGATGAGATCGCAAAAAAGGGTTCCCGTCTCGAGGGTTTCGGGACACGATATAAATATATGCCAAAGGGGGGCATCAGCGGAGGCCCGGGGGGCCCAGGCGCCCCCCCGGCGCGGCCAGGAGGGGGGCCGCGCCACCAGGGCGCCTGGAGCCCTGGTGGCCCCCCTCTGGCTGTATTTTGGCAGCCGGGAAGCTTCTGGAACGCTGATTTTTTATATAATTTTTCCGGGATTTTTCTGGCAGTTTTCGTAATGGGAAAACCTGAAATACAAAAACAGTAGAAAACAGAAACTGGCACTGGGGTGCACTGAGTTAATAGGTTAGTCCAAATATGATCAAAAGTGTATGGAAGTGTATAAATATCATAGCAATATCAACCAAATGAGGCATGGAGCAAGCAGAAATTATAGATACGTTTTGGACGTATCACCTACCATTGCGAATATTTGCATGTGGACGACTTGGTGGTTGTTGTGCTGGTTCTTGTACGTAGTTCTGATTTTGATCAACCTCATCCTCGTAATCTCCCGCGTAATCGTCCTCCTCCTCAGTAGCAGCAGGAGCCACAGAAGTATCAACAACAGCACGAACAGTTTGGCCAGGCTGAAGAGCGACACGGCTTGCTTTGCAGACGATTGTTTCGCGACATGAAGGTGGTTGTTGTTGTTGTTGCAATGGTGCAGCGGGTGGAGGTAGATGCGCAAGCACTTCAGCGAATTTGGCATCCAACTTGCTGTCAATTGACTTCTCAATGCCATCCATCCTCGCTAGTGCGTCGCCAAAACTGGTCATCACATCTTCTACCTGTTGACCCATCATTTGCTGAAATTTATCATGCAACTCCTTGTTTGTCATGTTCTCACAGTCAGTATCGTCGATTTGTGATCCTGGCATGGTTAGCAGCAATAGAAACACACAAAAATATGATCCTACAGACTACTAGAAAATGGTGGTGGTGGGGCGTCACAAATCCGTCAAGCAAATCTCAAATTCTTACTAGTTCTTACCCAGCAGCAGGTGGTGATCGGCAACCGTGGTAGTCGAAACTCTCGAAGCTTGGATAAAGCGATTACCAGGGAGAGTCAAACGCACGACATAGATATATGTGGAGCTGGGAAGGCTTATAATATGGTAGCAAAAAGGGTCGGCAATAATCAATTCAGATATGCAAAATTGAATAAACGCTCAATGACGGTACTGTGCTGGTCCTAGGCTAGACCGTACTAGAGACGCAAGCCTAGAACACTAACAAAATCACGGCGCTGCACGTAATCAAGGGAAAAGCACACTCTAAAAAAATCGCCTCTTTTTTTTTGCGCTCCTCCTTTTTTTGTCGAAAATCACTATAATGGCGAGTGTCTCAAAACTCTTCCCAAGTCAAACTAAGAAGATAGGCACGGATTTTTTTTTGACTATTTTTTCGGAAATCAGGGCAGCGACGACCAAAAAGTGTGGTAAAAAACAGTATGATGGCACGTGTCTCAAAAGACTCAAAAAAACCTAAAAACAGGATAGGGAAAAAATATTTTCACCTGCCAAAATTTTGGCCTAAAAACTGCCCGGGGGTCTCCAGATTTTTTTTTCGAGACCTACTCACGCAAGGAAACGTGAAACCGAAACTAGATCGATCTCGAAAACAAACTGTAACACCCCAGATGTAAAACTTCCCTTTATGGCAATATATTCTTCGTTGACTTAATCAATTCCATTCTGGGTTCCTTCTTCATTTCGGGTTTCTTCGTTTTTTCCTTGTGCGTGTGTTGCATGTCACCATGTCATTTGCATTATGTGCATTGCATTGGCATAGTCTCACTTGCATACGTGTGTAGTTGCATCGTCTCCGTCGTCTCCGTTGTCCGTTTCGGATTCTGACTCTCTCGGACGGCACCCATCGCACCTCTCAAGCCTTTGTTTCGTGAGTGGGTTAAAAGCATCCTCGGAATGGGCCGAGAGTTGTCGAGTGTTCTTGGTTTATCACCGGTAGATCGCATGTCAAGTTTTGTCTCGTTTGGAGGTCGTTTGATACTCCAACGGTTAACAACGTGGGCTAAAAGCTCATTTCTATCTTAGCCAAGCACCCCTCCACAAGAGCCCGCAAGCCCATCCTAACCACCTCCATGCTCTCGGTCGTTGGATCGTAATCGTGTGGGTGAAAACCGCACCTCATTTGGACTCTCCTAGCTCCCTCTACCTATAAAACAGCCTCATCCCCCAAAATTTCGGGCAAACCCTAGCTCCACCTCCCTCCGCGCCGCCGGACACGTCCGTCGACGGCCGGACATGTCCGCCGCTGCACAGCCACGTCGTGCCGGCCAATAGCGCGCTGCCACATCACCACCGTCGCCGCCTCCAGCCAACCCGGAGCCGCCACCTTCTCTCCTCTCCTCCCTCCACCTCCCGCAGCCTGCCGGGCCCGCGCAGGTCCAGCCTCGGCCCGGAGCGCGCCGCCGTCGCGGCCCGCGGACCCGTCTCCGCACCTGAGCCTCCGGTCACCGGGCTCTCGCCGCTGGACCGTGTCCTCGCTCGCCGGTCGCCGCGCCCTCCGGCTGCCCCGCCGCCGAGCTTCGCCACCAGCGCCGCCTCCTGCGCACCGTCTGCCGCCACCAGGGTCGGGCGCCGCCCTCGCCACCCTCACCGGCGCGCCTCGCCGACCACCGCCACCGCCGCGAGCACCCGCCACCGCTCCGAGCCGCGCCGGCCACTTGCCGCCCCGCCGCTGGCCGGCCACGACCACCTCTTCCGCCGCCGGCCCCGCTCCTCCGGCGAGATCCGCCACCGCCGGGCCTCGCTCCGGGCAGATTAAACTGGGCAAGCTTATTGGTAATGGGTGGAAGGCTTGGCCTTCTGCTTGGTGTTTTGTTCCACTCCTGCCACCTTAGGACCCGATAAACCGGTGTTATGTTCCTTAATTTTGTGTTCCTAACACGGTTGGGGTTTATGGGCCCCCTTGATAATTTGCACTGTTTAAAGTTTTTCCAGCAAGACCCAACTTTGGTACTACATTTTCCTAACAACTAAAACTTGCATAGGGTGTTATAAACCCGAGTTCTTAATCAATAACACGGGCCAGTGCTCCTCATGAGTGTTGGTCCAAACTGGGCGGACTGCGGGGCCACCTTGGGGAGACCCGATGGCTGGTATATACCTGTAGGCTGACCTATCCAGTCGTGGCCTGAGACGAGATAAGCGCGGCTACTATCAGGGTGTCGGCACGCCGGGAGGTCTTGCTGGATTAGTTTTACCTTTGTCGAAATATCTTGAGCACGGGATTCCAAGAATACTTGGGTCTTCCCAACATGGAGTTGCGACGCAGATCGTGAGCTTGTGATGGGATAAGTTGGGACACCCCTGCAGGGTTATGAACTTTCGAAAGCCGTGCCCGTGGTTATGTGGCAGATGGGAATTTGTTAATATCCGGTTGTAGACAACTTGACACAATATCCTTAAGAATACACTACCTATGTGAGTACCGTGATGGTCTCTTTTTGAAGGGGTTTCGGAAACTGAACTCGGTGGAATTATGCATGATCGTGAGTAGCTAGGATCACTTATTGATCATCTTTGGCGACTGTTGGCACATATTCTCATCTTGCTCTAAATTCGTAAGCTAGTTGCTTAGTGCTTGCTGCAGACACTTTATTACCTCTCCACACCTAAAGACTTTGTTAGTTATGATACCCGGGAATGGGATTGCTGAGTCCTTGTGGCTCACAGATTACAACACACACCAGATGCAGGTACAGCTGAGAACGATGCAGGGGATGGATCAGAACTTCATTGAGAGGTCGATGAAGAGCGTGGTCGTTTCTATATAACGTTCCCGATGATCAGTAGTGGTTCCTACTAAGGGCGATCAGGACTTGTGGTTGTGGTATCTTTTCTCGTTTGGATTTCGTCCGTAGTCGGACCATGTGTTATTTGGATGAATGTATGCTATTCTATTCATTGTGTGATGTGGCGAGTCTAAGCCAACTATTTTACTCTTTCATCCATGTTCTTTACATGAGTTGTGCAAATATACCACGTTTGCGATGATTCCAGAATGCGCTTATGTCTCTAACTCGTGCCTCGACACGTAGGAGATATAGTCGCATCCTGGGCATTACAAGTTGGTATTCAGAGCCTTCTCCGACCTAGGAGCCCCCTGATTGATCGAACCGCTGACGGTTGAGTCTAGGCACACACACAAAATGTTTTGAGTCCTATATATATATATCGGAGAGTAGGATTTCTTTTTACTCCTCATCCCCTTCGTCGCTCTGGTGAGGACTCCTGATGTTGTTCTAACTGCACTATCCTCAAAATTTCACCAATTTGTTTTTGGATCACGCGGGTATTGTTTGGATTGTTCCGATATCTTTGTGATGAGAACATTGTTCTTGTTACCTCATGTCATTTAGGGGTTGTGGCAGTGTCCCGGGGAGTTGAGCTCCGAGGTGTTGTCGTCACAATTGTATCGTTGCAATTCTCTAATACCAGAGGCGTCTGACATCGAAAACTCTTCTATGCATGTCTGGTGGTGAGATAACCCCGACGTCACCCAGTACTGGGGGATAGTTCGGGAGTATTGCCACAGCTAGTATAGCGGATGCATTTCGAAGGTCTGAGGTAAACAGTTTCCGAAGGTGCCTGGTTATGTGTTGACGGATGGATACAGATGGATGTAGGATTTATTAGTTGAGTGATATGTGGTGCTTACCCTGTATCCCCAACACCAGATTGCATAACCGTAAAGCTTTGAGAATTAATAGGTGGGATTCAAATAGCTCTTAGGTAATCTTCCAACGGGTGCATGATATGAGGTTGGGGTTCAACATCTAGTGGAGAGGCTATCATGGGCGTTATTGCACTAGGGGGTGCATCTTAAAGGATCCTTGGCTATGCTGGTCCGGGGATTGCAAGGCCCTTTGTAACACGTGCCATGGGGCATTCAGCACGAACATGTGGGACGAAACCTCTATTATGTATTTGTTCCATCTGTTACCTTGTTGTTTTATTCTATCATTTTGTTCTCCCAAGTGGCTTCTTGGCAAGTTGATGTACCATTAAGCTATGGAATTCATTCGTTCAATTTTATTCGAATGTTCATTGTGAAGACTATATGTTGCAAATATCTAGCCGTTGATTCAGCTTATCTATTATTTGCTTCAATGGCTAACGGTTGTCATCATCATCAGGATGGCACCTAAGAAAGTTCCGAGCCAGAACCCAGAGGGTGAAGAAGAGCGTCCACCTTCCCCTCCTCCTCCTTCTGAGGCATGGAGAGCGATTATGCAGGCAACCAATCAAAACACTCAGATGCTCATGCAAATGATGCAGAGTTTCCAAGCAAATCAAGGCAATCAAGGTAACCAAGGCCAAGGAAATCTATTCAATCAACCTCACTTTGCGACTCTGAACCAATTCCTTGCCAACCAACCCAAGTCTTTCAGTTACTGTATTGATCCGCTAGATGCTAAAGATTGGATCACAGACATCAAGGAGCATTTCGAGTGCAGTAATGTTAGACCTGAGGATTATGTCAAGTTTGCCGCTTTCCAACTCAAATATCAAGTTGCAGGTTGGTGGCAACAGTACAAAGACTCCAGAGCGGGTCGTGAGATCTCTTGGGCTGACTTCTGCCGCGATTTCCGTTCTCATCACATCCCTACCAGTGTCACTGAAGGCATGCGTGAGCAATTCCGCAATCTGAAGCAAGGCACCATGTATGTCTACTAATACAATGTCAAGTTCCAGAATCTTGCCCGTTATGCGAAGCAAGACATTCCCGATGCCAAGAGAAAAATTTACTAGTTCCGAGGTGGTCTGAAAGATGAACTCCAACTTGCACTCACTCTGTTCGAGCCAGATGAATTTGATCAAATATACAACATGGCTTTCAAGCAAGAGGCAGCTCAGCTCAAATGTGAAGCTTCCAAAAAGAGGATAAGAGATGTTGTTCACTCCTCCTCTTCCTCTCAAGTGGTCGCCAAGCAGCTGAAGTTCTGGCTCCCGCCTCCTCCAGTGCTTCGTCCTCCGAGTCAGAACAAGCACTCAGGTGGTCGTGGATTTCCCCACCCACCCAACCCAAGCAACCAGAACAAGTCTCAGTTCCAAGCTCCAAGACCAAGCGGTCCTTATCATCATCCACTCTCAGAAGTTACGTGTAACAAGTGTACTCAGAAGGGTCACTATGCTAACAAGTGTCCCAACCAAAGGCGCCTTCCGCCTCCTCCACCTGTCAGCAATGCTATCGTCAAGCACAATCCCAAGCACGCAAGAGTGAACCTGTTGAACGCAGCTCAAGCACAGAATTCTTCTGATGTGATAATGGTAACCTCTCAGTTAACTCAATTCCTGTAAAAGTTTTGTTTGACTCTAGTGCATCACTCAATTTCATGTCAAGACCATTCTTTACCAAGCATGATTTCATTTCGGCAACCCTGGAGAAGGAGTTATCAATTATGTCTTCGGGAAAACACATGAATTCTAGCTTGTTTGTTCCGGATATATCTATTCACATGGGAGATTATAGTTCTCTGGTTTCCCCAGTTGTTCTCGGTAACTCGGACATTGATCTTATTCTTGGGATGGATTGTCTCTCTAAGCATGATGCACTTATTGATTGTGCAAACAAATAGGTGAATCTAACTCATCCTTCCGAAGACGTGATTATCTTCGCAGCTCGAGATAACACAACAGGATATTCTCTCTCAATGACAAGGGCGAGATTAATGCCATATCCCAGATTCCGGTGGTTTGTGAATATGAGGATGTATTCCCTGAAGAGCTTCCAGGCATGCCTCCCAACCGTCCAGTTGGATTCATCATTGAACTTGAACCTGGTACCGAGCCAGACTGTCTGCGTCCGTACAAGCTTTATCCTAAGGAGTTGAAGGAGTTGAAGAAGCAACTTGACGAGCAAGAACGAATGGGTCTGATAAGGTCAAGTACTTCTCCTTGGGGCTGTGGTGTTCTTTTTGTCAAGAAAAAGGATGGTACGGAACGGCTTTGCGTTGATTACCGGCCTTTGAACAAGAAGACAATTAAGAATAAGTACCCTCTCCCCAATATCAATGAACTGTTCGAGCAGCTCAAAGGAGCCAAGGTTTTCTCGAAGCTTGATCTCCGGATGGGCTACCATCAAATTCGTATCCGTGAAGAGGATATTCCCAAGACCGCATTCAGGACAAGCTATGGCTCCTACGAGTACACAATCATGTCTTTCGGGCTTGCAAATGCTCCACCCACTTTCTCTCGGATGATGCACTTCATATTTAACCCCTACACCAATGAGTTTGTCCTCGTGTACCTCGATGATATCTTGGTATTCTCCAAGAATGAAGAAGACCACGCCAAGCACCTCCGTTTGGTTCTTGACAGGCTCCGTGAGCACCGACTTTATGCGAAGTTCTCCAAATGTTAATTCTGGCTTGATAAAGTCCTCTATCTTGGCCATATTATCTCTGCCGAGGGCATTTCTGTTAACCCCTAGAAGGTTGAAGCTATTGTGAAGTGGGAACCTCCTCAGATTGTCAAACAACTCCGAAGTTTCCTTGGCCTCGCAAGCTATTGCAGAAGGGTCGTTGAGAACTTCTCCAAGATTGCCAAGCCTCTGTCCAACCTGTTGCAAAAGAATGTCAAGTACTCGTGGACTCCTGATTGTGATGTTGCATTCAATACCCTCAAAGAGAAGCTCACTTCTGCTCCGGTACTTACTCCTCCGGATGAGTCCAAGCCTTATGAAGTGTTCTGTGGTGCTTCATTGCCAGGTCTCGGCGGTGTTCTCACGCAAGACAAGAAGATCGTTGCATACACTTCGCATCAGCTTAAACCAAATGAGAAGAATTACCCCACACACGATCTTGAGATAGGAGCAGTTGTTCATGCCTTGATCATGTGGAGACACCTTCTATTGGGCAGAAAAGTGGACATCTTCACCGATCACAAGAGCCTGAAGTACATCTTCACCCAGCCAAACCTTAACCTCCGCCAGACTCGTTGGGTTGAAATGCCACAAGAGTACGATCCAAGCATTGAGTATACTCCTGGCAAGGCCAATGCCATTGCAGACGCCTTGAGCAGAAAGGCTTATTGCAGCAGTCTCATCCTCAAACCGTTCCAACCTGAACTTTGTGAATCATTCAGGAAGCTCAACCTCCAACTCATTCCGCAAGGATTTCTTGCCAACCTTGTCGCTCCTACCTTGGAAGATCAAATCCGTGAGGCCCAACTCAGTGATGCTATGGTGCAGAAGGTGAAACATGGTATTGCCAAGGGTACTCCCAAGTACAAGTGCTATCACATTGATGACAGAGACACTTTGTTCTTTGAGGACAGAATTGTGGTTCCCAAAGGTGATCTCAGGAAGCTCATAATGAACGAAGCACATGACTCACTCCTCTCGATACATCCAGGAAGCTCCAAGATGTACCATGACCTCAAGCAATCCTATTGGTGGACTCGCATGAAAAGAGAAATTGCTCAATTCGTGAACGAGTGTGATGTCTGCAGAAGAGTGAAGGCAGAGCATTAATGTCCAACCGGACTCCTTCAACCTCTACCTATTCCCGAGTGGAAATTCGATCGCATTGAGATGGATTTCATCACCGCCTTCCCCAAGTCCAAGCGAGGAAACAACGCCATCCTTGTGGTGATTGACAAGCTCACTAAAGTGGCTCATTTCCTTCCAGTCAAGGAATCCATCAACGCAACACAACTGGCAGAGCTGTATACCTCCAGAATTGTCTCTTTGCATGGTATCCCTCAAGTTATCTCCTCAGATCGTGGAAGCTTATTCACTTCCAAATTTTGGGATTCCTTCCAGTCAGCTATGGGTACAGAGATTCGCTTCAGCACAACTTTTCACCCTCAGACTACTGGCCAAGTCAAAAGAGTGAACCAAATTCTTAAAGATATGCTCAGAGCATGTGTAATCTCCTTCGGTATGAAATGGGAAGATTGCCTTCCATTTGCCAAATTCTCATACAACAACAGCTTCCAAGCAAGTGCAGGCAAAGCATCGTTTGAAATTCTCTATGGTAGAAAGTGCCGTACCCCTCTCAACTGGTCCGAGACTGGTGAACGTTAACTCCTTGGAAATGATTTGATCTCAGAGGCCGAAGAAATGTGCAAAGTCATACGTGAGAATCTCAAGGCCGCACAATCGCGCCAAAAGAGCTACTATGACGGCAAGCACCGAGATTTGGCTTTCGACATTGGTGATCATGTGTATCTCCGTGTTTCTCCTATGAAGGGCACTCAGAGGTTCGGTATCAAGGGCAAGCTTGCTCCAAGATACGTGGGCCCTTTCAAGATAATTGGCAAGAGAGGCGATCTAGCCTACCAACTCGAGCTTCCTTCCAACTTTTCAAATGTGCACAATATGTTTCACATGTCACAACTCCGCAAGTGCTTCAAGACGCCTGAACGCACCATTCCTTTAGAAGAGATTGATCTTCAGCAAGACTTGTCTTATCATGAGCACCCCATTGCTATCGTTGAAGAAACTGAGCGCAAGACCCGCAACAAGTCCATCAAATTCTTTAAAGTGAAGTGGTCACACCATACTGACCGAGAAGCTACATGGGAACGAGAAGATCATCTCCGTTTCGAGTATCCCGCTTTCTTTCAGTCCTTTTTGTAGTGGAGGAGAGTTTTTAACACCCCATATGTAAAACTTCCCTTTATGGCAATATATTCTTCGTTGACTTAATCAATTCCATTCTTGGCTCCTTCTTCATTTCGGATTTCTTCGTTTTTTCCTTGTGTGTGTGTTGCATGCCACCATGTAATTTTCATTATGTGCATTGCATTGGCATAGTCTCACTTGCATCCATGTGTAGTTGCATCGTCTCCGACGTCTCCGTTGTCCGTTTTGGATTCCGACTCTCTCGCACGGCACCCGTCGCACCTCTCAAGCATTTGTTTCGTGAGTGGGTTAAAAACATCCTCGGTATGGGCCAAGAGTTGTTGAGTGGTCTTGGTTTATCACCGGTAGACCGCCTATCAAGTTTCGTCTCATTTGGAGATCGTTTGATACTCCAACGGTTAACCACGTGGGCTAAAAGCTCCTTTCTATCTTAGCCCAGCACCCCTCCACAACAGCCCACAAGCCCATCCTAACCACCTCCATGCTCTCGGTCATTGGATCGTGATTGTGTGGGCGAAAACCGCACCTCATTTGGACTCTCCTAGCTCCCTCTACCTATAAAACAGCCCCATCCCCCGAAATTTCGGGCAAACCCTAGCTCCACCTCCCTCCGCGCCGCCGGACACGTCCGTCGACGGCCGGACATGTCCGCCGCCGCACAACCACGTCGCGCCGGCCAATAGCACGCTTCCACATCACCACCACTGCCGCCTCCAGCCAACCCGGAGCTGCCACCTCCTCCCCTCTCCTCCCTCCACCTCCCGCGGCCTGTTGGGCCCGCGCGGGGCCCGCCTCGGCCCGGAGCACGCCGCCGCCGTGGCCCGCGGACCCGTCCCCGTGCCCGAGCCTCCGGTCGCCAGGCTTCCGCTGCTGGACCGCGTCCTCGCCCGCCGGCCACCACGCTCGCCGGCCACCGCGCCCTCCAGCTGCCCCGCCGCTGAGCTTCGCCACCGGCGCCGCCTCCCGCGCATCGTCCGCCGCCACCGGAGTCGGGCTCCACCCTCGCCACCCTCACCGGCACGCCTCATCGACCATCGTCGCCAAGCTCTTCTACCACCGCGAGCACCCGCCGCCGCTCCGAGCCAGGCCGGCCACTCGCCGCCCCGCCGCCGGCCCCGCTCCTCCGGCGACCCTTTGACGAGATCCGCCGCCGCCGGGCCCCGCTCCGGCCAGATCTGACCAGACTATATCAGATCCACCGGCCCTGCCAACCAAGCACGCCCCGTGCCCGGATCCCTCCATCCCGGGACATTCTCGTCCAGTTTTCACGGGGTAATTTTTCACTAAGTCCTTGGATCCCGTTATTTTTATGCCCTCTTCATCATGTCATAACTCCATGCTCATAGCTCCGTTTCGCGCATATGATATATCAAAATGTTCGTCTCGAAGTGTTGTACATGTTGGCATCAGTTTTTTGCATGTTAGGGTTTGTCTAGATGTCTTAATCTTCGTTGCAAGACTGCTTCGTGATGTTACTGTTTCAGCACTAGTTGTCTATTAACAATATGTTGGCATGTTCGTGAGGTCGTAACTTTGTGCATGTTGGTCCAAATTGAGTGTATGATATGTCAAAATGTTCATCTTGTGATGCTCTTCATCATGGATGCATTTGCATACATGATAGGTTGCATTATGCCATGTTTGTCACTGTTGCAAAAGTTCTAAGTGTTTAAAATTGTTGTCATTTGTAATGACTTGCTCATTTGTCTTTTTCGTGTGAATTAATCCATGTGTCATATTGTGACACCCCGAGACCGGTGCGCGAGGTGTCAGCCAGCTATTCGTTGTCAGTGCCTTGTCATCTGCTTGCGTGTTGCATCATGCCATGTCATCATGTGTGTTGCATCAGCATGTTTTCAAAACTTGCATCCGCCCGAGTCCCCTCGTCCTTTCCGTTGTCCGTTCTGGGCCCAGACACACTCACACGCGCCCGCGGTGCCTCCGAATATTTATTTTGTGAGTAGCCGAAAAATGTTCTCGGAATGGGGTGAAACTTGGCGTGTGGTCTTATTATAGTGTAGACAGACCGCCTACCAAATTTCATCGCATTCGGAGTCCGTTTGATAGCCCAACGGATATATATAGCGGTACTAGTCGCCGGTTAATTCGTCGGACGTTTCGGTCTCCGAAAACCCCCGCGGGCCTCTCTCCCTCTCCTCTCACCTCAGCCCAAGGTCCTCTACACAGCCCACTAGGCCTTCCTACCTCACCTCGTGATCGGATCCGTCGGATCGCGATCGGAGGGTCCAAAAACCTCTCCAAACCCCCCC
>LR738714.1:331357878-331384910 GCA_902687465.1 Secale cereale | reverse complement strand
AGGGGGTCCCATACACCCCAACCGTGTTAGGAACGCATAATCAAGGAACATAACACCGGTTTATACGGTTCCTAACGGCATGAGTGGAACAAATCACCAAGCAAAAGGCTTAGCCTTCCACCCTTGCCAATATATAGATGATTTCATTTTAAGCATTTATATAGTGTGATAAAACCCAACCAAACTTCAACATGAAGCAAGCATCTTCGATCTTCACCTGCAACTAGCAATGCTATAAGAAGGGCTGAGCGAAGCGTACTTAGCCAAGCAACGGTTTGCATAGGTAGGTTGGTTAAACATGGCAATGGTTACAAGTAGGAGGCTGACAAGAAGATCATGGGCATCGAGGCAAAACTATAGAGCAGAACTACTAGCAATAGGCAAAGATAGTAATGTTATCGGGGTTCGGTCATCTTGCCTGAAGAGAAGTCGTTCGGATCGTAAGAAGGGTCCTCGTGCTCAACCTCGTTGGTAACCTCGTGCTCGTACTCGAACTCGGTCTCAGCTTCCGGCTCTAAACAAAACAATCACACCAAGCACAAATCAACAAGATGCAATGCGCACCCGAAAATGATGGATGCATGATGGATGCACTAAGGATGCACACGGAGCACGGAAAATAGCACTCAAGCAAAACACCTCAAAACATGATAACAATATGATATTATGAATCTACACAGAAAATTAATCAAGTTTCATAAAAGATTCGCTGAAATCGGAGTTACGGGCTAAAAGTTATGCCCGAAACAAGAAATGAGCGAAAGCTGAAAATTACAGCAACATAGCAACTTCGGAGCACAAAATAATTAAGCTACAGCACTCAAACAACATGGCAAAGGACATGAACACAAACTAGACATATACTACAGCAACTAAGTCCAAAGTTGCACCACCAAAGGAGCCACGGATCAATAGCAATAAGCCTGGACATATTGAACTTGACAATAAAATTCTGGCAGCAGAATTTTATTGAAACTTTGGAGCAAAAGATAAACATGCTACAGCCACTCAAATAGGCATGTGAGAACATGAATGGAAAACCAACAATATATACTACAAGGAACAATCAAGATCCACTCCAAAACTAACATGGTTTGTCCTAGAACATCACACGAACATGGCATCGGAACGTTTCAGATTTCAGATTTAGTGAAAAACCACTAAGTCCTAAAACAGCAGTTTCAACATGGCATCTAAAAGAGCAAGTTTAAGTCACCTCGAAACTAAACATGGCAAGTGGTAAGCACCTCATCAAAGTACACATGATGGTGATTCCGAAACACACAAGCATGCTTCAAGGAGATAAACACAACGATAGCAACGAGCTCAACAAGATGGCATTTCATAACAAGATCACAGCCACATGGCACTTTGCAACGATGATAAACATGGCAAGAATAAATCTATCATGCAACCTAACACATACAACATGTAGAGCATGGCAAGACGAACACGTGGACATGTCATTTGCATCATTCGGACAAACGAGCTAAAAGATATCACATGGCAAAGATGACATAAAAACATCACATAGCAGCAGTTTATATCACGATGCACTCTTGCAACAGCAAAACAAGCACCTAGATGATCTCTAACATGCATGACAATAAAAGATAAAATGTAGTGCTATTCACCACGAACGTCTGGACATGCTATTTGCGCGAATCGGACAAACACACTAAAAGATATGGCAGTCCTAAAACAGCATCAGACAACAATAACAACAAGGACTTAGGTAAAAATTTGCAACAACCTCAGATTGCAGAAAAAAAACAAGGGCCCGGGGCTTTGGTGGATCCGGCCCGACTGGTGGAAGGCGGCGGCGAACGGCGGCCTGGCTGGGGCGGCCCAGCCAGCTGGATCGGCGGCGCGGGCGCTGGGGATGGGCCGGCCTGGTCGCGGCGGCCCGCGCGGTGGAGAGAGTGCGCGGCCCGGCCTGGCGCTGGGGCGGGGCACGGCCTGGAGGCTGGCAGATGGCGAAGCCCGTGAAGGCGGCTGGCGCGGGAGGCGGCCTGGCGACGGTGGCGCGTCGGGCCGGCGGGAAGCCTCGGCCCGGAGGGAGGCGGTGCGGAGGCGATGCGGAGGCGATGGCCCGGCTCGGTGCAGGCCTGGTGGAGGGAGGCGGTGCGGTTGGCCCGCGGTGGCGAAGGGAGGAGCTGGGCCTGCAGTGGCGCGGAGCAGATGGGACGGCGGCGGGGTGATGTGGACGATCGAGGGAAGGGCCCAGGCGATGCGGTCCTGGCCTTCGGCGGCTGGCGACGAGAGGGTGTTGACCCTGGCCGCTTCCAGATCGGAGCAGGGGATCGAGAGGGCGGCGCGGTGGCTGGCTTGATCTGTAGCCCCGGCGCGATTTTTTGCGGGAGGAAGCTGCCAAGTGGCTGGTGGATCTGAGAAATTGAGGGGGAGGGATCTAGAGGAAGAAGCTAGATGCCCAAAATAGACTAGGGTCTAATATATAGCAGTTTTTAGGGTTTGGGGATTTGGGGGTGGAGGAGCCCTCCGATCGCGATCCGACGGATCCGATCGCGGGGTAGTTTAGATGGGCCTAGGAGAGGGTAGTGGACTGCTGGAGGGATGTTTCTGGGCCACAAGTGGAGGCACTTTGGACCCACGCGAATAACTGATGGGATAGCCAACGGAGTCCAAACGCGACGAGATTTGAGAGGCGGGTTGCACATAACAAAACAACAACACACACAACAACCTCGCGGCACACCGGTAACGTTACACGCCCAAACAACAAAGTAGGCCTACGGGACGACACGGACACATGAGGAAGCTTTGGAACGCGAAACGGACAACGGGAAGGAACGCGTGGAACCAGATGCAACCGACAACACAAATGCAATGCGATGCACATGTCTACATGATATGAATGAATGCCACACACTCACACAACAAAACGACGAAAACCCGAAAGGCAAAGAACCCGGAATGGAAATAGATGAAGCCGGAGACATATTATATACCCAAAAGGGAAAGTATTACATCCGGGGCATTACAGCGCCGCCGCCCGCCTCTAGGATCCGCCGCCGTACCCGCCGCGTCCGCCTCCAGCCGCCGGCGCTTCTACCTCGGCCTCGCCCTGCCGTCTTCAGCCGCCTCCGGTCAGATCTCGGCGAGGTGCGCCTGGGATCCGCCGGATCCGCCTCCCTCCGTCGTCCCCGCCGGCCCTCGTGCTCGCCGGAGACGCGTGTGCCGCCATCGGGGCCTCTGCCTCGCCCAGCCGCCGGCCGCGCCGGGCCAGACATCGTCCGTTGGAGATGGACATGTCCGCCCCCGCGTCGCTCCTCTCACTGCCACGAGGGCCCCACTCGTCAGAGGTGTCCGTCCACTTCGGACATGTCTGTTTCCTGAGGTTGCCCCTTTTTTCTGCTAAGTCCTCAGTTTTGCATATAATGTTGCTACTTTGCATAGTGATAACTTTTTGTGTGCTTATCCAAATTGAGTGTATGATATGTCAAAATGATCGTGGTGACATGTACTATGTTTTGTTCCATTGTGCCATGCATGTTTGAGTCCATCTAGATGTCTTAATCTTCATGAGAAGAGTGCTACTTGTTATAAACTGCTGCTATTAGTTGTTTTCATGCCATGTTTGATATGTGATAACTTGGTGCATGTTTATCCAAATGATGCAAATGATATGTCAAAATGTTCATCATGAGATGCTCTACATGTTGGTTGCTATAGCATTCTTGTTTGAGTTCATATTGCCATGTTTATCTATGTTGCAAAAGTGCATGCGGTTGTTAGGTTTTGTAACTTGTTACGAGATGCCTAGTTGAGGAGCTTGTTGCTATTGTTGTGTTTGTCCACATGTCACATGCCTAGATGTTTTAGAATCTCCATGATGTGTTCTTTGATGTGGTGCATTTAAATTTCCATGATATGCCTTGTGTTGACTTAAACATGCTTGCAAACATGCCATGTTGTTATTGTTGTTTTAACACTTAGTGAAATTTCACTAAGTCTGGAATCTGTAATATCCTGATGCTATGTTTGCTTGTTGTTCTAGGCAAATCCATGTTATTTTTGGGGTGGCCATTGATCATTCCTTATTGTATATGTTGTTGTCTATCCATTCATGCCTTCACTTGCTCATTTGACTTGCTGTAGCTTATTTAATTCTTGCTCCCAAGTTGCTATAAAATATTGCTGTCAGGTTTTTAGTGTCATGATCAAAATGTTGTAGCTTGTTGCTATTGATCCATGCCTCCTATGGAGATGCTCCAATGTAGTTGTTTGCTGTAGGATATGTTTACTTCATGTTCATGCTTCTTATCACCATGTTTGAGTGCTGTAGCTTATATTTATCATGCTCCAAAGTTGCTATGTGGCTGTTAATTTCAGCTTGTTGTTATTCTTGTTTCATGTGTATCTTTTAGCCCGTTGCTCCGTTCGGGGTGTTCCTTATATGAAACTTGTGTGATTTTGCATGTAGAATCATAATATCATCTTGTTTTCATGTTTGGAGTAAGTTTGGTTGATGTTTGGGTGCATATTGCACCGTGGCCATGTTATGCTTCCTGTATAGACTTGTTATGCTTCCTGTATAGACTTGTTATGCTTCCTGTATAGACTTGTTGTGCTTCCTGTTTAGATTTGTCATGCATCATATCTTGCCATGTATTGCATCATATAAACTTGTGTTGTTTTTCTGTGCTTCCTACCTTGCCATGTTATGCTTCCTGTATAGACTTGTTGTGCTTCCTGTATAGATTTGTCATGCATCATACCTTGCCATGTATTGCATCATATAGACTTGTGTTGTTTTCTGTGCTTCCTACCTTGCCATGTAATGCTTTCTGTATAGACTTGTTGTGCTTCCTATATAGACTTGTTTGCATCATACTTGCTTAAGCACATTGCCATGTTTCCTGTGATGTTTTCTATGCTTCCTACTTTGCCATGTTTTGCTTCCTGTGTAAACTTTATGTGCATCATAAGTAGACTTATTTTGCATCATACTTGGTTGAGCATATTGTTATGTTCTTGAGTGGTTTGTTTACCGTATTGCTTGCTTCTTCTCGTTAGTGCTTGTTCCGTTGCGTTCGAGAGGATTCGATCGTCTACCCGTGGTTCTTCTTCAAGGCTTCTTCTCCGTCTTCTTCACGGAACCGTTCTTCTTCCTTGCGGGATCTCAAGCAAGATGATCATACCCTTGGATACCCTTACTATAATTGCCTTTGCTTAGTTGTCTCGATGCTATCGTTATATGTCGTGCTACCCATCATTTATGTCAGCCTCTCCTTGTTGCCATGAAACCTCTAACCGTTGAAACCTTCCTAGCAAAACCATTGTTTGGCTATGTTACCCGCTTGCTCAGCCCCTCTTATAGCGTTGTTAGTTGCAGGTGAAGATGGAGATCGTTCCAGGAGGGAACTTGTTGTTGGAATATCACAATATCTATTATTATTATTAACACACCTATATACTGGGCATGGGTGGAAGTCTTGTCCTTTTGCTCGGTGTTTTGTTCCACTCATGCCACCTTAGGCGCCGATAAACCGGCATTATGTTCCTTGATTTTGCGTTCCTTACACGATGGGTATATGGGGACCCCTTGACAGTTCGACTTTGAATAAAACTCCTCCAGCAAGGTCCAACATTGGTTTTAATTTGCTCATAATAACAACTTAATTAATTAATTAATTGCATAGGGGGTCATGTCCCCGGGTTTTTAATTCTACATAACAAGGGGGGCCAGTGCTGATGGTGTTGGTCCCAAACGGGGGTTATGTGGGGCCACCACGGGGAAACTCGAGGATTGGTTTTACCTGTAGGATCACCCATCCGGTCGTGGCCTGAGACGAGATACGCGCGGCTACTATCAGGGTGTTGACACACCGGGAGGTCTTGCTGGACTTGTTTTACCATTGTCGAAATGTCTTGTGCACCGGGATGCCGAGCCTGATCGGATTTCCCTAAGATAAGGGGTGATGATATTATATTTATCACTTCAGCTAATCATGAGAGCTGGTGATGGGCTAAGTTGGGACACCCCTGCAGGGTTATGATCTTTCGAAAGCCGTGCCCGCGGTTATGTGGTAGATTGGAATTTGTTAATGTCCGGTTGTAGAAAACTTGACAGAGGATCCGAAGTAAAATACAAAACTGTGTGAGTAACCGTGACTGTCTCTTTTCACTTTGAGAAGAGAACACGGTGGGGTTATGTTTGACTCGTAAGTAGTTCAGGATCTTTAGCGATCACTACTAGTTGCGACCGTTTGCGTAGATGATCATCTTATTCTTGTACTCGTAAGTTAGCCACCATATATTTGCTTAGCCGCTGCTGCAACCTCACCACTTTACCTCTTCCTACCTATTAAGCTTTGATAGTCTTGTTACCCATGGTTATGGGATTGCTGAGTCCTCGTGGCTCACAGATACTACAACAACAGTTGCAGGTGCAGGTTTCCGATGTCCTGGCGTGAGAGCGTTGTTCGTTGTTTGGAGTTCTTCTTCTTCAGTCTTGGGTTAGGCTCCGGGTCGGCAGCCTGGGATAGCAGATGGATGTCTTTGTGCTTTTATTGTTTGTATCCGTAGTCGGATACTTGTATTGATGTTGTTGTATTAATGTGACTTGTATGTATTGTTGTATCCCCCATGTATGTATGTAATGGTACGATGTAATGATATCCATCTTGCTAAGCGCCCGAAATGCGGTTGTGCCCCAATCACGTAAGTGTCACGTGATCGGGATAGAATCACATCTTGGGCCTGACACATATGAGCTAGGTGTCAACATGAATTTTGCTCATTGGAATGTGCTCTACATGATAGATTTATTTTCATGCCATGATATGTCTTGAGATGAGTGCATCAAGCTTGTTAACATGCCATCGTGATGTTAAGTTTCAGCTAAGGCTGAATCTGTTAATTTTTATGCCATGTTTCCATGATGCTACCGTCATTGTTGTGCATGGTTAGAGTTGTCCAGTGGGTGTTAATTGATGTATATGTTATTCTCTAGCTATCCATGCTCTTGTTTGCCATGATGCCATGTTGTAGCTTGTTCTTTTGAGGCCCTCTAGTTGCTTCAAAATGTTTCCTGTCAGCATGCCTAGATTTCGCTAAGTCTGAATAAACTTTTGCACTTTTGCCATGCTGTTTGTGACATGTTCTAGTATGTTATATAAGTAGCCATGTGGTTATTATTGAAGAGCATGTTATGTATGTTATCTACATGCCTTTTGCTTGCTTGTTGGAGTGTTGTAGCATACTTAAACTTGGTCACTTGGTGGGCAACTTGCTGTTTTTGGCAGATTGCATCGTGTAGTGCTTTGCTTGTCGTTTGCAAACCATGCATCCATTTCCAATGATCTTTATATCAATTTCGACTGAAATCTTCCCCTCTATCCAGTGGCTTGCTTGATTGCCCAAGATGAAGCCATTTACATCATCTTCTCCTTTAGGCTCAAGAGCATCCTCATGCATACGCACATCATACTTGCATCCCATGACACGTCTTGCATCATGTTGGTTGTGCATTGCACCGTGATTGATCTTGTACTGTTGTTGTGCTCTTGTGTTGGGTAGAGCCGGGAGCCGATACCGAGTTCGAGGATCTTGTCGAGACTGAGTTTGAGGAGTCGTCTTACCATCCCACCGATGACTTAACAACCTAGATGACTGTTCCCCGATATCACCTATATCTTTGCCTTACTAGTTGTCTCCCTCTATAGTTATGCCTCAATGCCTATTCTTGTCTTGTCAGCCTCCTATGTTTCCATGAAACACTCTAACTGCCTTCCTAGCAAACTGTTGATTGGCTAAGTACGCTTTTGCTCACACCCTCTTATAGCGTTGTTAGTTGCAGGTGAAGTTTGAAGATTGCTCCATGTTTGGACTTGTTTTATTGGGATAACACAATATATATATATATATATATATATATATATATATATATATATATATATATATATATATATATATATATATATATATATATATTAATAAAATAATACACAGATATATTGGTAATGGGTGGAAGGCTTGGCCTTCTTCTTGATGTTTTGTTCCACTCATGCCACCTTAGGACCCGATAAACCGGTGTTATGTTCCTTGATTTTGCGTTCCTAACATGGTTGGGGTTTATGGGCCCCCCTTGATAATTCGCACTGCTTAAAGCTTTTCCAGCAAGACCCAACTTTGGTACTACATTTGCCTAACAACTAAAACTTGCATAGGGAGTTGTAAACCCGAGTTCTTAATCAACAACCCGGGCCAGTGCTCCTCATGAGTGTTGGTCCAAACTGGGCAGACTGCGGGGCCACCTTGGGGAAACCTGAGGGCTGGTATATACCTGTAGGCTGACCTATCCGGTCGTGGCCTGAGACGAGATACGCGCGGCTACTATCAGGGTGTCGGCACGCCGGGAGGTCTTGTTGGATTAGTTTTACCTTTGTCGAAATATCTTGAGCACGGGATTCCGAGAATACTCAGGTCTTCCCAACATGGAGTTGCGACTCCGCAGATCGTGAGCTTGTGATGGGCTGAGTTGGGACACCCCTGCAGGGTTATGAACTTTCGAAAGTTGTGCCCGCGGTTATGTGGCATATGGGAATTTGTTAATATCCGGTTGTAGACAACTTGACACAATATCCTTAAGAATACACTACCTGTGTGAGTACCATGATGGTCTCTTTTCGAAGGGGCTTCGGAAAGTGAACACGGTGGGTTATGCATGAACGTGAGTAGCTAGGATCACTTATTGATCATCTTTGGCGACCGTTGGCACATATTCTCACCTCGCTCTGAATTTGTAAGCTAGTTGCTTAGTGCTTGCTGCAGACACTTTATTACCTCTCCACACCTAAAGGCTTTGTTAGTTTTGATACCCGGGAATGGGATTGCTGAGTCCTTGTGGCTCACAGATTACAACACACACCAGATGCAGGTACAGCCGAGAACGATACAGGAGATGGATCAGAACTTCACTGGGAGTTCCCGACGATCAGTAGTGGTTCCTACTAGGGGCGGTCGGGACTTGTGGTTGTGGTATCTTTTCTCGTTTGGATTTCGTCCGTAGTCGGACCCTGTGTTATTTGGATGAACGTATGCTATTGTATTCATCATGTGACGTGGCGAGTGTAAGCCAACTATTTTACTCTTTCATCACTTTTCTTTACATGAGTTGTGCAAAGATACCACGCTTGCGATCATTCCAGAATGCGCTTATGTCTCTAACTCGTGCCTCGACACGTAGGAGATATAGTCGCATCCTGGGCATTACACAAACCTAATACGAAAAGAACTCGGATTGGTGGTGGTATATGGTGATGGTATATGGCAGCGGTGGTGGTATATGGCAGCGGTGGTGGTATATGGCAGGGGTGGTGGTATATTGATGAGGACATCACTAACAAGGTTACACCCATAGACCCAACTGACACATATACAGGACCAATTAATAGAGCTCGCGCACGCCAAATAAATTACCAGGTACTTTCGTTTCTTGTCAATGATTCTAATGTTCATGAGGATATGATGCTGCCTAAATTGGATACATTTGTCTTGCTTACAAATGAAGGGCCTGGCTTGGACAAGAAGGATGAACATTGGAGCAAGATCAAGCATGGAGATGATGGCATGCGCAAGGGGAACAAGAACGGAGTTACAAGTGATGATTTCAGGACTTTGAAGCCACCATAATGAGTGCGTGAAGCCTTGGACGAAATATTCAAGATGCCACTTCATAAATACCGTCCAGAGGCTATTATAGGTGCTGTGTCACCTTATTATTGGGCCAGGCCCATGTAATTTCGAAATACTTGAGTATAGGCTGTTTTTAGAGTCCGTATGTGTGGGGAAACAAGAGTTAGGGTTGGTTTCTGACCCCTCCTCCAAGGGCCACGAAATCCCCCCCCCCCTCTTCCCACATATATACAGCCCTTAGGGCGTCATTTAGACTTTGGGTTTTGTTTAGATTAAAGTTCGCCATAGGTGCAACTTCGCGTACTTCGTTTGTGTTCAACGACCAGACAAAGACGTCACAGAACCCCACCTTTGATCAATAAAGTTTTCCCCTTATATTCGCAATATCTAGATTGCAATCTTAGTTTCTTGCTTGTTCTTCGTTTGCTTGCAGAAAATAGACCCTCGTGGTCAGGTTGATCATGCTCCAGCATGGTCAATAACCTCTTGGAGTTGGTTTAGCGATTGCTAAGGCGCGACGGCCTCGCACGTTCGTAGTCGGATCGTCAAAGTCTACTCCACCAAAAACGATAGCCACCATCTCATTGAAAGACGGGACACCTTTGCCTCTATCAAGTGGTATCAGATTTCCTGGTTGCTCGGTAAGATTTTACAATTTTTCGTAGATTAGATCAAGTCTGTTCTTCATACCTACAGTCCACAAAAAAGCCAAAAAAATTAGGGTTAGTTCATCATATCTGGATCAGTCTGAGCCATTGCATAATCTTTTCCGTGTTTGCTTAGTTGAATTTGCGGTTGCATCGTCATGTCAAGTTGCTGGTCTTAGCGTCTAGTTCTATAGAGTTTTGAGTTCTGTTCACAATTTGTCACGCCGCCGCCGCACCATATGTAATGCCCAGTATGAGATTATACCTCCCACTTGTCGAGGCACGACTTAAAGGCATAATATCATACTGGAATGATCACAAGAATGGTACCTTTGCACACCTCATGTAAAAGAGGGATGAAATTGTAAAAGAGTAGTTGGCTTACACTCGCCACGTCAAACAATGCATTACATAAACATTCATCATCCAAATAACATCAGAGTTCGACCAAGGATGAAGATCCAAATGAAAGATACCATAAATAAACAACACAAGGTCTGAATCGCCCCTAGTAGAAGCCACTACTGATCGTCAGGATAAGACACGTAGTATCGCCCACGCTCTTCATCGAACTCCCAATACAGGTATGTCCCATCACCTGTGTAGTTCTCCTTGGTACCTGCATCTGGTGGTTGTGTAGAATCTGTGAGCCACGGATGACTCAGCAATCCCGTTCCCGGGTAGCAATACTATCAAAGCCTTAGGTGTGGAAAAGGCTTAAAAGAAGGTTGCAGCAACACTAGCACTAGCTTACGTGTTTAGAGCGAGACGAGAAAGTGCCAACGATCGACAAAGTGATCACAAAGTGATCCTAACTAAGCACGTCATTCATAACCCCACCGTGTCCACTTCCCGAACCCCTTCGGAAAATGACCGTCACGGTTACTCACGCTGGTATTCTATTCTGAACATGGTGTCAATTTTTCTACAACCGGATATTAACAAATTCCCATCTGCCACATAACCGCGGGCACGGCTTTCTAAATATCAAACCCTGCAGGGGTGTCCCAACTTAACCCATCACAAGCTCACGATCTGCGGAGTCGCAACTCCGAGGTGGGAAGACCCGAGTATTCTCGGAATCCCATGCTCAAGATATTCCGACAAAGGTAAAACTAATCTAGCAAGACCTCCCGGCGTGCCGACACCCTGACAGTAGCCGCGCGTATCTAGTCTCAGGCCACGACCGGATGATCACTACGTACAAATACCGAAGATCCCAGCAAGTTGGGTGGCACCGCAAGTGGCTCTAGTTTGTACCAACACTCATGAGGAGCACTGGCCCGGGGGTTGTTAATTAAGCCCTCGGGATAGCTAGTCCCTATGCAAGTTTTAGTTATTAGGCAAATGTAAAACCAATGTCGGGTCTTGCTGGAAAAGCTTTAGCGCTAAGCGGGTTATCAAGGGGGGCCCATAAACCCCAACCGTGTTAGGGACGCATAATCAAGGAACATAACACCGGTTTAAACGGTTCCTAGGGCGGCATGAGTGGAACAAAACACCAAGCAAGAGGCTTAGCCTTCCACCCATTACCAATATATAGATGGTTTAGTTTAAGAGTTTATATTGTGATATCCCAACAATAACTTCAACATGAAGCAAGAATCTTCAAATCTTCTCCTGCAACTAACAATGCTATAAGAGGGGCTGAGCGAAGCTTACGTAGCCAATCAAAGGTTTGCTAGGTGGGGTGGTTAGAGAGGTTCATGGCAACAATAGGAGGCTGACAAACAGACATAGGCATCGAGGCAATAAGCTAAAGAGCGAGACATCTAGCATAGGCAAAGATAGTAGTGATATCTGGGTAAGGTCAGCTTGCATGTTGTTTCCAGGAGGGATCGTAAGACGGCTCCTCATACTCAACCTCGGTAGAAACCTCGAACTTGGACTCGGCTCCCGGCTCTACTCAACACAAGAACACAACACGGCACAATATCAAACACGGTGCAATGCACAATCAACATGATGCAAGTATGATGCGCGTATGCATGTGGAATTACTTGAGCCTAAGGAGAAGATGATGGAGAAGGCTTCATCTTGGAAAACCAAGCATGCCACTGGATAGAGGGGAATATTTCGGTTGAAATCGATATAAAGATCGCCGGAAACGGACACACGGTTTGCAAATGGCAAGCAAAACAATATTCACACAAAACTGCAGTTTACAGCCACATGGCATCTTTGGAGCAAGAAATAATTATGCTACAACACTCAAACATGGGGACAAAGGGCATGGATGTGAAGTGGACATGATACTTAACAAGCATGAACTTATAACACATCCAAAAACCTACTGGAACACAATTAACCAAGCATGGCAAGTTGCAATAAATTTATCCAAACTTAGTCAAAATCTGGGAAGGCAAAAACATCATCACGATGCTGCCTTAGGAGGCACAAAACAACATGCATATCAACTCCACTAAGTATATAAAGATCATGGACATGTAGTAGACATAGCATACATCAAACAACTCCATTGGAGCAACTCCATAGGAGGCATGGATCAATAACAACAAGCTTCACCAAATTGATCATGTTGATAAAACCCTGATAGGTAAAATTTATAGCAACTTGAGAGCAAGAAATAAATAAGCTACAGCAGGCCATATATGCAAATAAGGGCATGGATGGATAGAGCATAACATGGACAACAAGGAATGATCATTTGACATACTAAAACATGCATGGATTTGAGTGGGCATCAAGCAAATATAGCATCAGGTTAAACAGATTCCAGACTTAGCAGTTTTTTCACTAAGTATAAAACAGCAACATTGGCATGGCATGTTTACAAGCTTGTTTAAGTCACCTCAAGGCAAATCATGGAAAGTAGATTGCACCACAGCAAAGACCATATGATGGTGCTTCTAAAACATTTGACATGAGGCATGAAGACAAACACATCACTAGCAATGAACAAGTGAAATCAGCCTCTCATAACAAGTTTCAGCACTTAACAGCCACATGCACTTTTAAAACAGAGATTAACATGGCAATATGACACCTAACATGAATGCTACAGCAACTATCATGTAGAGCACTTCACAATGAACATTTTGACATATCATATGCTCCATTTGGACCAACATGCACAAAGTTATCACATCTCAAACATGGCAACAAAATTACAGATAACAGCAATTTTAAACATATAGCACTCTTGCAACGATGATTAGGGCATCAAGATGAACTCAAACAAGCATGCCACGGTGGAACAAAATGAAGAGCACATCTCAACGAACATTTTGATATATTACACGCTCAAAACGGATCTACGAGCACGAAGTTATTGCATGTCAAAGAGGGTAATAAAATAACGGAATCTGGGGACTTAGTGGATTTTCACCTCCGAAAAAGTCAAATGTGGATGGAGGCGTGCGGGACGAGGAGATCTGGGCGGAGCGGGGCGTTTGGTTGGCTTGACTGGTGGATATGGTCCCAAAAACCAGATCGGGACGGCAGCGGCTCCGGAGACCGGAGACGGCGAGGCAACACCGGCGGCGAGAGGCGCCGCGGCTCGGTGTGACGCCCGAAGACCGACGTCCCAGAAGATTCCAGAAGATTCCAGAAGATTCCAGATGTTCCGGGTTCTCCCATGTGTTCTTTGCGCTTGTGTTATTTATTTTTGCATTGCATCATGTCATCATGCCATCATCTCATTATTTTTTGCAACCAAATAAATTGTGTGGACCTTCGGTCCATTTAAGTCGAGGGAAGATGTCTTCTCTTTAAAACATATAAAAGCCTCTCAATATTTTAGGGAGCTATATAATAATATTCCATTTGTTTGGAATTACCCGCAACATACTTGCAATATTTCCCCATGTCTTTTCCACTTCGAGTTCTCCTACAAAAACCTTGCCAATAATTTCTTTCCATTGTTTCGAGGTTCCTCCAAAAATTTGAACATTTTTGGACACTTCAATAATCACGTCTTAGTTCAAACCTATTTGAATGAAATTCAAATATGTTTGAATTATTTTCGTTCATGCCTTTTCTATTTTTCTCGGACCGTGCTCTTTTTATGATGCCCGAGAAAAATACTTCCATGTGCTAACTTTTTCCCTAACCCCCTCCTTCTCATTCTTTTCTTCTTGGCTATTTTTCTGAAATTTGGGAGTGGCAGAAATTAAAGGCAGTAAGGGCCCAGCCGCAGCCAGGCCCTTCTGCGTCCAGCCATCCGGCCTTCCTCAGCCGGCCCACGTCCCAGTTCGTCTCGAACCCTAGCCGGACCGATCACCGCACCGCATCGCTCCTCATCCCCGCACCCCGCCGCCAGCTCGCCCTCTCGTTCCCCATCTCCCCATCGAGCCTTCAGCCAGAGTCCCGCATCGACCGCTTCTCCCTCTCCCTCGCTCACCTCCCGAATCCCCAGCGGTCCTCCTCGCCACTGCCTCGTTCCCTCGACCCTCCTCTCGCAAGCCGCCGCCGCGTCCCCGCCCGGCCTCATCCAGGTGGCCGCGCCGCCACTCCTTGCTGCCATGACTCCTGCGCGCCCGACCCTCTCCCTCCGTCGTCAAGACAGCACCTCGCCTCCCTGTTTCCTCCTCGCGTGGACGCGCCCTCCAGCGCCACTGGCTTCCCCGCGAGCCGCCGTGCTCGTGCGCCGCCGGGCGTCCGTCCTCGACAGCCCCGCCGCCGAAGCAGGCCTCTCCAGCGCCTCCAGGGCCGCCGGCCGGATCCCCAGCGCCGAGCTCCCCGAGCACCTCCCTTCTCCAGCCCGTGCTGCGCCATGGCGCCGCATCGTCTCCGCGAAGGCCCCTGCTGCCGTCCTTAGCCAGGCCGCGCCGCACTTCTCCTCTGTGGTCGGAGGCCAGCGCCTCGCCTCTTCCTCGGCAGGTCCGGCCAGAGTCAACCCCGCCACCAGGGCCGCAGGTCAGAGGTGGCAGCAGCACCAGGTCGCCGGCCTCGTCCTCCAGGAGCCCAGCACCGAGCCATGGTCGTCGTCCGTCCTCAGCCTCGCGCCGCCGGGCTAGCCAGCTGCCCTGCCTCCGTGCTTCCCGGCGAGCTCCGCTTGACTTGTCGTGGCTGTGTCCCGAGACCGTCATGTCCTTTTTGTTGTTTTTGTTACTGCTGTTGATTTCGCCAAGCGTTCCTTACAGTGTGACCAAGACAGGCAAGATCGACGCAAGAACTGAACGGCTACGAGCTCCGTGTACGACTACATGAACGAGTACACGGCGACTCGACCAAGTACCCCCTCCGATGACAAGCACATCTACGAACGGGAACGCCTACACGACGACCGACTCGACAAGTACCCCTACTTCCACTACCGTCGCTGGAAGCGCCAAGTACCACGACTACTCGGAGACCCCAAGTACCCCTACCGTCGCCCCGTGTACCTCTACGGAACGTGTACGACTCCGAGACGAGAACGACTACACGTGTCGACGAACGCCAAGTACCTCTCCGAACGGGATGTGAACGACTACACGTGTACCTCTACAGATCAACTTCTTCCTCTTCGGAAACATGAACAACTACTTTCTCTACGACCGCGAGTACCACTACTTCCACTACGATCTCGAACCGCTCCGAGAACGATGGCTCCGAAGGTATAACCCCGAGACGATGACCCGTGAATGCATGCTTGTGTTGTATGAAATGTTTCCTTGTGTGCTCCGTGTCCGTTGTGCCCTCTTTTGTCGCCGACCCGTGGGAACCCGGAAGCCGGGATCGCCCCACCTCTCATCTCGTTTGACTCGCTCACGCCATCTTTCCTTTTGCACCGGACTCTCAACGAGATACCGGAACCGATATGATGCGTTGCATCATTTTCGGATCGTTGCCGTGGCACCTTTTCCCTTCCACCACGGTGACAAATACTTCTTATCATCTTCATGTCACCTTTTAATAAAATTGCATAAACTTGATCATGTCATCCGCATCATGTTAACAACACTAAAATGTTTAATTGTTGTTTGCTTATAATTACTAAACATGCTCATGGGGATTTTCCGGATATGTTGTTGTTATTTTCCGGCCTCATTTAAATTGTCTAATTAGTGTAGTTTCTTTATGCTTCACCTCTTGCCATGTTAAAAACAATTAATCTTGTCTTGTAATTAAATGAGAGTCAACTAAATAATTAAATGTGGTGTTTCGTCAATATGCAACTCGTTGCATATTGATCTCCACTTAACTTGTAGTATTTGTTTGTGCACTTTGCCATGCCATGCATATTTAAACCGGACATGCATCATACTTGTTTGTGCATCGTATGCCATGTTTATGCTTGTGTGTTTACCATGTTGTTTCTTTCTTTCCGGTTACTTCTCTTGATAGCTTCGGTTTCGTTCCAGAGTTGTGAGGATTCTCTCGTCTGTGTTGCTTCGTCTACTTCATGGATCCGTTCTTCTCCCTTGTGGAATTCCCAGGCAAGATGACCGAACCCGGATACCATTACTATCTTTGCCTATTGCTAGTAGTTCCGCTCTATAGTTTTGCCTCGATGCCCATGATCTTCTTGTCAGCCTCCTACTTGTAACCATTGCCTTGTTTAACCACCCTACCTACGCAAACCGTTGCTTGGCTAAGTACGCTTCGCTCAGCCTTCTTATAGCATTGCTAGTTGCAGGTGAAGATTGAAGATGCTTGCTTCATGTTGAAGTTTGTTGGGTTATATCACACTATATAAATGCTTAAATGAAATCATCTATATATTGGCAAGGGTGGAAGGCTAAGCCTTTTGCTTGGTGATTTGTTCCACTCATGCCGTTAGGAACCGTATAAACCGGTGTTATGTTCCTTGATTATGCGTTCCTAACACGGTTGGGTGTATGGGACCCCCTTGATAAACCGCTAAGTGCTAAGTCTTTTCCAGCAAATCCCAACATTGGTACTATTTGCCTAATAACTAATAAAACTTGCATGTGGACTAGCTATCCCTTTTATTTTAATTCTACAACCCCGGGCCAGTGCTCCACATGAGTGTTGGTCCGAAACGGGGAGCCTGCGGGGCCACCACGAGGAAACTCGAGGTTTGGTAAAAACCCGTAGCTTCACCCATCCGGTCGTGTCCTGAGACTTAGATACGCGCGGCTACTATCAGGGTGTCGACACGCCGGGAGGATTTGCTGGATTAGCCTTACCTTAGTTCGGAGTATCTTGAGCACGGGATTCCGAGAATACTCGGGTCTTCCCACTTTGGAGTTGCGACTCCGCGGATCGTGGGCTTGTAATGGGTCATGTTGGAACACCCCTGCAGGGTTTGAACTTTCGAAAGCCGTGCCCGCGGTTATGTGGCAGATGGGAGCTTGTTAATATCCGGTTGTAGATAACTTGACACAATGTTTTAATACACTACCAGCGTGTGTACCGTGACTGTCAATTTCCGAATAGGGATTCGGGAGTTGAACACGGTGGGGTTATGTTTGACCGGCTTTAGTTAGGATCACTTCGTGATCATCTCTCGACCGATGCGCCTTCTCTTCTCGCTCTCTTTTACGTAAGTTAGTGCTAGTTGCTGATGCAGACTCTTGTTGTTCCTTCACCTCTCCTTCTTTCTTCAGCCTTGTCCTCACCCAAGGCTTAAATAGTCTTGTTACCCGGGAACGGGATTGCTGAGTCCTCTGTGGCTCACAGTTACTTCACCACACCAGATGCAGGTTCAGCCGAGTTTGATGCAGGAGTTGGTTCAGTACTTCACCAGGAGTTCGATGAAGAGTTTGGTCGTTTGCTTGTGACGTTTCGACGATCAGTAGTGGTTTCTACTAGGATTCGATCCTGACCTGTGGCTTTTATGTTGTTTTGGTATCTTTCTTTTGGATCTTCACCCGTAGTCGGGTTGTGACGTTTTGAATGATGTATTGCTTATGTATTGTATTGTGTGAAGTGGCGAGTGTAAGCCAACTATCTTCTTTTTGCAATTTAATCCCTCTTTTACATGAGTCGTGCAAAGATACCAAACTTGAGATCATTCTAGGATGGGCTTATACCTTTAAGTCGTGCCTCGACACGTAGAAGGTATAGTCCCATCCTGGGCATTACAAGTTGGTATCAGAGCCTTCTCCGACCTAGAAGCCCCCACTGATTGATCGAATCGTTGACGGTTGAGTCTAGGCACACACTTGAAAATGTTTTGAGTCCTATATATATATCGGAGAGTAGGATTTCTTTGCTTCTCATCCCCTTTCTCTCTGGTGAGGACTCCTGACGACTACTCTTGTCTCTCCTATCTTCAAAAATTGCACCAAGTTTTTTTTTAGGAATCCCGCGAGTATTCTGGGATTGTTCCGATGTTCTTGTGACGAGGATATTGTTCTCGATGCCTCCTGTTCCCGGGGAGTTGAGCTTCGGGGTATTGTTGTCACAAGCATATCGCGGCAGTACTAAATACTTAAGACGGCCGACATCGAAAATCTCTCCTATACGGCCAGTGGCAAGATAACCCCGACATCACCCAGTACTAGGGAGGTAGCTCGAGAGTATTGCCATAGCTTGTATAGTGGATGCGTTTCGAAGGTCCGAGGTAAACAGTTTCCGAGAAAGACTGGTTATGTGTTGAAGGATGGATACACCTGGATGTAGGTTTAGAGTTGATTGCGCGGTGCTTCCCGTGTATCCCCAACACCTGATTGCATAACTGGAAACTTTCGGAAATCTATAGGTGGGTTCATCTAGTAGTTCTAGGCATTCTTCCAACGGATGCACGATATGAAGTTTGGGGTTCTACATTGAGTGAAGTGGTTTTATGGACTTGTTCCGATTGGGAGTTGCATCTTAAAGGGTCCTTGGCTATGCTGATCCGGGGATTGCAAAACCCTTTTGTTACACGTTCCATGAGCTTTCAGCACAAAGATGTTAGAACGAAGCTTCTATCTTGTATTTGTTCTATCTGTTCCTTGTTCCTTTTTATTTTCATTTTGCTCTCCAAGTGGCTTCTCGTCAAGTTGATGTAACTATGGAATTCATTCGTTCATTCTTTGCTCGGATGATATTGTGAAGATGATGCTGCGACTCATCTATCCTTTGTTTTGTTTTGATTCTGGTATTCGAGTTGCTTCGATGTCAAATGTTGATTCCATACCTTTCCTAATCGGTGTTCTCATATTTCCATGGGAGTGCTAATTCTTCTTGATCATCAAGATTTTCATGTTAATCCTTTCCAACCGGTGTGCCTTCTCTTCAAGTTATTCCATACGGACGTCGTTGAGAAATCTGACGAATTGTCTGTTTCATTCATCCCAAGTTGTCCTTGTTTTCCCCACCCTCCCACCCTTCTTCTTCTTGGAGCCAGTAATTCTCAGATGAAGTATCCATTTATTCATGTGACATTCCTTCATTCTTTTCCTTCAATGTTCTTATCCGGTGATTTGTCGTGAAGATGCTCAAGAGCTTCAAGCTCATCATTCTTTTCTTCTCAATTCTTCCGGTGGATGTAATTCAAGATTTTGGTGTTGATCTTATCCTTTTCCTCTTTTCACAATGCTTTCTTATTCCGGTGCACCAATTAATCATTCTACTCTGGCTATTCATATCCGGAGTGCTGAAGATTCATAATTCCATTCTTAATCCGTTCAAATTATTTTTGAGGATTGTCATCTTATCCAAGCCATTTAATACAACCGGTGCAATATCTCTTAAGCAATCTTTTCCAATGGTGATTTCTTGAGTGGGCCCTAACCCACAGGTCTTTCCCAGGATCTTACCTGACTCTTCTAATTTTTCCGGAGTTATTCTTAAATTCTTTTCAAAGTGTGACGTAAGAATGATTTCCATCAGTCACATGCCTTCTCCAAGATTGCTTTCAATTCTTTTCTTCATTGGTTCAACCTTTTAAATTCTTCATTCCGGAGTATCTCAAAATTCTTCATGGCATTTCTCGTCTTCACTCTCAACATTTAAAGACCGGAGAAGTGTTTCTCTTAAATCTTAGCCGTTCTTCCAAGATTCGTGGTTCTAGCTTCTTGCCATCCTCATTATTGTTCCGTTTGTGAGGAATTCTTTTATACCCATCTGGAGCATTTCATGAATTCTTTTCTTTGTGATCCTCCGAAGGCCATCATTTCAGAATATTTCTTCGTTCTCAGTTTTCAACTTCGTTCTCCAAATATTCTTCATTGATGCCTCTTCGTTCGTCTCCATATTCTGACAGTGGTTCATTCAAGATTACCCTTTCGTTGTTATCGTTTTAATTCATTTGTTCTTTTCACAATCCTACCGGTGCTTCGTTGAACATTTACCCAAGCTTGTGCGAGATCTCTCTTACTCCTTACAACGATAATAAGTAGGATGCCAAATCCTTTGGTTGTCATCAATTTAATTGGTGAAGGATATGCATGACATAATTCTTATTCTTATTCCTTCAAGGTGATTTAATTCTTTTGTCTGGAGCTTGTTCATCATATCATATCCTCGGTTCTAAGTTGTTCATCTTGTTTTCTGGAGCTCCAAGTTATTTCAATTATATCATTTCAAAGCTCCATCTAATTCATTACAGGCCTTGAATCTTATTCTTTTCATTTTTCACTTCTCATGCTTTCATTACCGGAGTTTTCATGATGGTTCATCATATTTTAATTCATCCTTGAAGTCTTCATCAACATTCTTGTTGGAGCTCAAGCATTTTCATCATGCATTCCAATTGCAATCCTTTCCACCTTATCTTTTAGATGGTGTTATGTCATTTTTGACAATTCCTTCATGTTTCATGATTCACGAGTTTTCAAGAATGAGATATTTAAACCCATCATTTTCTTTGTTCAGGAGATCTTTCCAACCATTCAATTTATTCATTGGAGTTATCTTGGGTTGTATTTCACCTAAAGCTTTCCCTAAGGATTGTTGCTAATTATGGTGCTTATAAATGACCCAAGTTCTTCATTTTTCATTCCGGTGAAATAAGTTCTTCGTCTCCTTGTGGATCTCAATCCAATCAATTGTTTCCATTAGTGGCTGGTTGTCACCTCGTAATTTTGAGATGTTTTCCATAAGCCCACATGAACCTCATTCGTTTCGTTGTTGATTTTTTTTCCATCAACTCTGTTCAACCCTTCTTCGTAAGGATGCTCTTTCAAATTCAATTTTGTGGGAGAAGTTGTCATTTTTCTTCTCCATTCTTTTCTTTCATTGATTTATATGCTATTCTTTCATTCCGGAGGCATTGCGATATTGCTCTCTTCGTCCCATCATCTCGTTTTTATCAAGATCATATTTTCCCTTTCTTATCTTTAACCGGAGTGTTGTGTCCTCAATTCTAATTCTCTCATCTTATCAAATTTTGCCTGTCTTTTAACCGGAGTAATGTCTGAATCTTTCTTACCCCTTGTGCCATTCTTTCAATTGTTTTCAGAGGCAGTGTGTTGTTGTTTTCATCAAGTATCTTCCCATCTCCTCAAGTTCTTGTTTAAATCCTTCCATTTTCAGACGAAGTGCTGTCCAAATTATTTCGTTCTTTTCCTTCTCAATCTTGGTTAACCGGAGTGGTTTTGAAATTCTTTTGTCATCCGTGAGCTCTTGTTTCATGTCTTTCAACTATCAAGGTTCTCACAATGTTCCTTGTTCCTCTTTTCTAACGGAGTGGTTTCATCTTCGTTCATCTCCTTGGTATTCTTCTTTCAAGATTGTTCAACCTCTCAAGGTTCTTTGGTTTTCACTCGTTTGTCAAAGGAGCAACTTTGTTTTACCTCTTCCTCTTCCGTTTTTTCCCGGTGCTATCTCTAGGATCTCGGGTCGAGATCCTCTGTTAGTGTGGGAGAGTTGTGACGCCCGAAGACCGACGTCCCAGAAGATTCCAGGAGATTCCAGAAGATTCCAGATGTTCCGGGTTCTCCCGTGTGTTCTTTGTGCTTGTGTTATTTATTTTTGCATTGCATCATGTCATCATGCCATCATCTCATTATTTTTTGCAACCAAATAAATTGTGTGGACCTTCGGTCCATTTAAGTCGAGGGAAGATGTCTTCTCTTTAAAACATATAAAAGCCTCTCAATATTTTAGGGAGCTATATAATAATATTCCATTTGTTTGGAATTACCCGCAACATACTTGCAATATTTCCCCATGTCTTTTCCACTTCGAGTTCTCCTACAAAAACCTTGCCAATAATTTCTTTCCGTTGTTTCGAGGTTCCTCCAAAAATTTGAACATTTTTGGACACTTCAATAATCACGTCTTAGTTCAAACCTATTTGAATTAAATTCAAATATGTTTGAATTATTTTCGTTCACGCCTTTTCTATTTTTCTCGGACCGTGCTCTTTTTATGATGCCCGAGAAAAATACTTCCATGTGCTAACTTTTTCCCTAACCCCCTCCTTCTCATTCTTTTCTTCTTGGCTATTTTTCTGAAATTTGGGAGTGGCAGAAATTAAAGGCAGTAAGGGCCCAGCCGCAGCCAGGCCCTTCTGCGTCCAGCCATCCGGCCTTCCTCAGCCGGCCCACGGCCCAGTTCGTCTCGAACCCTAGCCGGACCGATCACCGCACCGCATCGCTCCTCATCCCCGCACCCCGCCGCCAGCTCGCCCTCTCGTTCCCCATGTCACACCCTGCATTTTGTAACATGTTGTTTGTAACTTTGAAGCATGAAAATTTGGACCGGCAAAAAAATTTAGCATCATTTGGCTTTTATTTGGAATTGAGTTTTCTTCATTTGCTTTTTCATGTGCTCATTAAAGTCAACTATGATCTCTTGTAGATTTCATCTCTATACTCTAAACTTCTGCCCAATGATCATACCAAGTGTTATATAACAGTATAGTATTTTCTTACAAAATTATTTTGGCCAAAAAGTATTTTATAAATTTAGTTTTCCAAAAACCCCTGAATTGAGATTTGCACTGCAAGTACTTGATTAAGGGTGTGAAAATTATTTCAAAAGGTTTATTTGAGACCTAGTAGTCATAGGACTCCCAGAAACCACAAAGGTATAATTTTAAAAGTTATTTTCCTATTTTATTTAAAAGCTTTTTCTTAAGGCCAGAAATGGTCTTTAATAGGGGAAAATTATTTAACTGTTTCAAAAATATTTGCCAAAATTCAGAGAGACTCATAGGACATATATTGTCCATATATAAGAGTTTCAACACTTGGTCATGTTCAAAATAATGGGCTAAACCCTCTAAAACCCTTTCTGGATATTTCAAGCTTTTGAAATATTTACGAAGGAAACTTTCTCCAAAAATTCCAGGGAAATTCTATCATGTCATATATGGCATATTTGATGATCTTGCCAAGTCCCATACCTTGGGAAGCAAGAAAACCTCCTCAAACCCCTTCATAACCATTCTGTCCATATTTGAAGTTTAAGCAACTCTACATTGCCAAACTTGTCCAAATGCTCTCAAACTTGGTGCACATGCTAGAATGGCCTAATAAGGCACCTAGACCAAATGGCACAAGATTTGGAATAGAGCAACTTGATCAGATCACCTCAAAACCCTTTCTGTTCAAATGCAAACTTGAACAACTTTACATTACCAACTTTTTATCTGGAGCCTCAAACTTTGTGGGCATGGTCAATACCCCAAATGATGATGCTACAACAAGTGGTGCATCAAGGGGAGATGATTAGCTTGACTCAATCAAGATGAAACTATTTCTGTTGATTTCTAGGGTTCACCAAAGTTACATTGGCTAGTTTCTTCAAATGAGCCCAAATTTGGTGAAGCACCCTATTTTATCATGTCTTTCAACCCTGTCAAGTGCCATGTCAAGTGGACTTCATTTACTTGATCAAACACAGATCAAACACCTTCTGCAGAAATTCTAAAACCTCCATTTTGACCACTTTCACTTTTCTCCATGGCCTCAACTTCTTACCACAGGCTCATTGAGTTACCAGCTACCTCCAGTAACTCCCCCAGCACCCCAGCTCCATGATTGGAAGGTGAAACCCCAGCTTTACCTTGCTGTACAGCCAACTTTCACCTTGTTACCAGCCCTCCCCCTCTCTCTCTGCAACCTCAGAGCATCCAAGGCCACAGAGCAATTCTTTACTCCTCCCTCTACACACCAGACACTGTTGGGCACGCTGGAACGGACCAAGCCGGCGAGAGCATGCTGATGCCAGCCATACGCACGCTCCAGAGAGCGCGAACAGTGCACCTCGCACGCTGGCTCGGGCCAATCGCCGCTCCCCGACAGCCTCGGGCCTCCCCCTCGCGCCAGTCGAGGCCCCTCGACGTCCGCGACCTCCCCGGCGCTATCCCCCCTCCTCCTGCGCCCTCCAGTAGCCGTCGTCGCACGCGCGTTGGCCGCCCGCGGCAGCCACTCCTCTGCCTCGCACGCGCGCACCTCTCTGTCGCTCCCCCGCTCCTCCACTTACCTCAGCTGGACGTAGAGCTCGTCCAGGAACTCCCCAGACTCATCCCCGTAGCCTCTCGTGCGCTGTAGCCTCGCCGGTGAGCTCGCCGGCGCACTGGACCATGGGTCCTCGTCGAGCCCCTATAAATAGGCCTCCCCGAGCTTCTCCAACACCACCACCAGCCTCACACCTCTCCACTGATCCCTCCTGCATCACCAGCTCGACCCCAGGATGCCCCAGTGCTCGGGATCGACCGGAGCTCCGCCGCGTCGGGCCGCCGGCGATCTCGAGGTACAGGCCTCCCCTGCCCCTCCTTCCACTCATTTCGGAACCGCCGCACCTCACTGACCCTTTCCCCTCTCTTTCCCCCTCCATTTGCAGTCGGAAACGACCCCGACCACCGTCCTCCGACGAGCCTCCGCCGTCGCACCTCGCCGCCGGTGAACTAGGACTCCCCGCCGTGCCGCACTACCACCGCTGCAACCGTGACACGACACTGAGTCCGTCCCTGGCCTCCGTTGCCGTCGCCGTGGCCGGAATCGTCGCCGGTGAGCTCGCCGCCGCCGTGACCGAGGGGTTAGAGATGACAGGCGGGCCCCGCCTGTCATCCCCCACCTCTCTCCCCTCCTCTGTGCCGCTGACCCACGGGCCCCACCCGTCAGGTTTGAAATCTGACGTGCGCGCGCGCTGGCTCCGTGCGGCTGGGCCAGTCCGTCTGGGCCGTGCACTGTGGCCTCTTCTGGCCCAGTGCACAGGACCCCTTTTTCTTTTTCTTTTCTGTAAATGATTTAAACATTTATGCAGAAAAGAATATTGATCCAAATTAAATATTTCCAACTCCTAAAATCTTGTAATATTCCAACCTATTTAATGGTACTACTTTCACTCAAATCCATGAAACCTTGCTGTACTGTTCAAATTTAAATTCAAATTTAAGCAGTATAACTCATGTTCAAAAATCAATATATCCTATTCTGTAACTCCAAAACTCCAACTAAGATTTTTCCCCATCTTAGAAATCTCTCTAGTATTTTACAAAAATGAGTTGACATTTTTCTGAGCACTTTGACTTTTCTGTTTTATTTGTATTCTTATTTTCCCGTGGTTATTATGCGACGTATAGATCCCGTATTTGACGAAGTTGCTGTGGAAGAAGAAGGAGAAGGACTAGAAGACTTTGAAGACCAAGCCAATCCAGGCAAGCAGCCCTTTGACCATGATACACTTGTTCTTCGGAACCCGTTTGTTTCCGATGCATGATGATTAGGGTTACGATGGTAACCTAGATGAACCACCACATGATGCATGCCTTATTGTTGATCTTGCTATGTGCTAGATGTCATGCAAATAGTTGGTCTTGATGATGCATGTGTGATATGAACCCCCGTAGTTGAAAACTTTGCATGAACCCATCGGGTGCCCCTAATGCCCGAGGGTGATGAAGTGTTAGGTCATCACTTGAGAAAGAAGTGATGTGCCGGTAATATCATGAGCATGGTGGAATGATGGATTAGATTTATGTGTGACTACCGTCCCAACCAAACATGTGCAACCACACTACCCCTTATGGGACGGGGCTTTATTGATTACTTAGGTCGATACTAGCATGGTGCCCGCATTACTAGTGACGGGAAGACTTGAGGTCTTTCCCGGGACGGGGTCGTGCTTGGATAGGCGGCCATGACTGTTTTCACAGGGCACCGGACACACCGTTGGTCCCTTCGGGTACGCGTGAACATTGAAATTAGGGCAAGTCCTGTGATCTATTGTTTGTACCCGAGGGCCGTGTGCCAACGAGTGGACTCTATGTTAGTGTCGTCTAAGGAAAGGTAATGACCGGGTGCTTACCCCGGGTACTTGAGGTACCGCGGGTCGTGGATGACATGGAAGTTCCCCGGATCTTGTGGGTAAAGTGCGCAACCTCTGCAGAGTGTAAAACTATTCGAATAGCCGTGTCCACGGTCATGGACGGTTGGGTGGTGCTACTTAAACTATGTCCAGAATTTTACTTCATCAGTATTGGTATGTGTGTGGCAAGTCAAGGATGGTGACTTGACACGATGAGTTGAATTCTTAATCATGTTGATATCGGTAACCTGCCTTCGAGGTTACGCAAGGTTATTGATGCATAAACTTGATAATAGCATATTGCTCTAGCTTTCTGCTAGATTGTTCATTATTGTTCCATTGCATTGTTACTTGAACCACATCATGGGTTGCTTGCGAGTACATTCAAAGTACTCATTGGCTTGCCACTGGTTATTTAATTGGCCAGGCATGGAAGAACAGGATTATGAGGAAGAGTTCTTTGGAGACGACCATGCGAACTAGGACGCTATCCCAGTCAGAATGCCTGTAGGGTTAAGGCAGATGGCTTGGGTTCTACCCGTTTATCGAAGACTTCCGCTACTTGAGTTATTTGCTATTCAGCCCGTGAGGCTCTATCTATGTAAGACTTGGCCATAATGGCCTTAA
>LR738714.1:331149554-331357853 GCA_902687465.1 Secale cereale | reverse complement strand
CCTTAATTCGTGTAAGACTATTTGTATGGATGTAAGACTCTTGTTATTTCAGCTTCTGTGTGTTCAGTGAGCATTGATCTCTGGGATCACTGTACACGTGCATTCGGTGATCTCGACTTCTAAGTCGGGGTCCCCACAGAGCTGGTATCAGAGCCATCCTGACTGTAGGAAGCCTTAGTTAGCATGGGCGTTAGTTAGTTGAGACCCCTTTTTCAAAACCTTCTGAACCTCTCTCCTTTTCTAAACCTGAGATTTTCTCAGTTTATTAACCCCTCCTATTCCACCTTTGTAGATGGCCGCTGTTCCCGAAGAGCACCTGACCACTGGGTTTCCCCTACTTCTCGAGGATAGCCTCCAGGAGTGTCAGTTCCACCGAGCACCCATCCTCACCTACCACGAGCATTGGGTGAGCGATACTGAGGTGGAGTACCATGTGGAAGTGATCGTGAAGGCAAATGATCCTCCCACAAGTTGGTTCTTCGAGGGACCCCAGATGGCGACACTACCACTTGCTGCCGAGGCTGCTGCACTCAAGGCACTAACCCGTCTCCGCGAGCTTCTTCCGGAGATGGCAGCCAAGATGGCAACTCGCTTCTTACCTTACCAGAAGGAAGGTGACGAAGAAAGCAGCGCACTAGCCCCTCCACTGAAGGAAGGACTCTCGCTTCGGTTCCAGACCTACTTCAGTCTATGTGCCCATAGCTTGGCACAAGACTTGGCCTCGGAATCAATGAAGCTTCGAGAAGAACTTTACAAGACCAAGGCACTTCTTCGTCGAGCTCAAGAGAAGGCAAACAGGATCAAGAAGGAAGGAGCACCTTCTGGACAATCCGCTATCGCATATCGAGGTGGAAGGCCCTCCGAGGATGTGACTTCCAAGGGTGAACAACCACCTCGGCGACGCCGGATGACAGCAAGGGAATACCGCAAGCTTTTCCCTGCACCACCGTCGAAGCACCGTCGTATCCAACTCCTCCACTCCCCCACTCCCTCCAGCGACAAGGGAGCCCAGACAGATGAAGACAAGGAGGAGGACCCAGAAGAGCCGGAATACGCGACCGAGCATTCCGCCGCTTAGGCATTATTCGCTACTCGGATATGCCCGTTGTAACCCCTACGGTAGGATAGGTCGTGTAACCCCTATGCGCAGTCGAGTCCTTGTATGGTTCATATGAAACCATCTAGTGTTTGCTTTTGTCGTGTCTGGATGTAAGTCGTAATCTTCCTTCGGGAATGTGTAAACGACTACATCACCCATCTGGATTTTAATAAATGTGTTTTGGCCTTACGGCCCTTGCATGATTTGATTTAGTGTCACACCCACCCCCTTACTAGGCACCCATCTATCTTGCTTTTCCTCTTCCGAGTCATGAGACCTTTTACCGCTCCAACAGGATGCCTGTTGTAACTCGTACTGGTACCTCTACCCAGCAGCCCGAAGCCGGAGCATCCTCTCAGCCAGAGGCAGACCACAACCAAACCAACGACCAAGCTCCACCACCACCTCCTCCAAGCATGGACATGGCTCAGCTTCTCCAAGCTTTCCGAGAGGAACGCCAAGCCAACACTGCAGCTCTTCAGCTGATTGCTCAAGCTGTCACCAACAACCGCCAGCCGGTGGGGAATGGCAATGGACGTTCCACATTGGCAGAGTTCAAGAAGCATGCACCGCCAACCTTCATCGAGACTGCTGAACCCCTGGATGCAGATGACTGGGTCCATTCCATTGAGGAAATCCTGGAACTTGTCGGATGCACCGAAGACCGCGAGAAAGTGGCTTATGCAGCCCACTGCCTCGGGGGAACCGCAAGAGCTTGGTGGGATGGATTCAAGGTCATGCATGCTGAACAAGACATCACTTGGGTTAACTTCAAGGCAGAATTCCGCAAGGCCCACATTCCTTCCGGAATCATGGCTATCAAAAAGTGTGAGTTCCGAGCCCTGAAGCAAGGAAGTGGCACTGTCAAGGAGTACATGCAGAAGTTCAGCATTCTGTCAAGGTATGCCCCTGAGGATGTCAGCACTGATGCTGCCAAAAGGGAGCGCTTCATGGAAGGCCTTAATCAGACTCTGCAATACTCGCTTGTCGTGTGCGACTGCCCATCTTTCCCTGACCTGGTGAACAAGGCACTTATGCTTGAAGACAAGCGGCGTGCTTTGGAAGACACTCGCAAGCGCAAGTTGGTCAGTAAGGGAAGTTCCAGCAACCAGAAGCCTCGTCCGTGGCAGTCAGCCCCGGCCAAGCCAACCTATCAGCAGCCAAGAGCTCCTGCACCTCGTGCCAATCCTCAGCCTCAGCAGTATGCCAACCCCAGGCCAGCTTTCAACCCCAATACCAGTGGTGGCAACAAGATCAACACTCCAAATCAAGTCACTTGTTTTGGGTGTGGTCAGCCCGGACACATCTCCAGGGTGTGCCCCAACAAGAAGCCTGATGCCCCACGCCCCAATGCGCAGAACCAGGGACAAGGCCGTGGTATGCCACCAAGGAACCCAGCTTCTCGCAATCCGCCGAACTATGGGAAGGGGCGTGTGAATCACGTCACTGCTGAAGAAGCCCAGGAAGACCCGGACGTCGTGCTGGGTACGTTCCTTGTCAACTCAGCACCTGCAACTGTCTTGATTGATTCTGGAGCAACGCATTCATTTGTCACTCAAAGATTTGCATTAAAAAGTGGCATGACCCCTACACCCCTGAATAACCCTATGGTGGTACAAACCCCCGGAGCCGAGATGAGAGCCAAGATAGGCTGTAAAGGAGTCGGTATTACCATTAACGGTGTAGACTTCCTAGCAGACCTTATCATCCTGAGATCGCAAGGCTTGGATGTGATCTTAGGGATGGATTGGCTCAGCAAGCACCAAGGCTTGTTAGATTGTGCCAATCGGACAGTCACTGTGACCAATGACCAAGGAGTAGAAGTCAAGTTTGCCCCCAACTCCTCTTCCGCTCAAGCCGCTAAAGTCAACTGTCTGTCTGAAGTTGGGCTAGATCAAGTACCGGTGGTATGTGAGTATCCTGATGTCTTTCCGGATGAACTACCGGGAATGCCCCCTGACCGTGACATTGAGTTCATCATCGAGCTCGTGCCCAGAGCGGGACCCATCTATAAGAAGCCTTATAGAATGGGAACGGAAGAACTAGCCGAGTTGAAGAAGCAGCTAGAAGAGCAGCTAAGGAAGGGATTTATCCGCCCGAGTGCCTCCCCTTGGGGATCTCCTGTTCTGTTTGTGGCAAAGAGGGACGGTACCATCCACTTATGCATTGACTATCATTCCCTCAATGAAGTTACAATCAAGAACAAGTACCCACTTCCCAAGATCGAAGATCTGTTTGATCAGCTCAGCGGAGCCAAGGTATTCTCCAAGATCGACCTCAGATCTGGGTATTACCAGCTGAAGATCAGACCCCAAGATATTCCGAAGACGGCATTCGTAACCAGATATGGCATGTACGAGTGCACGGTCATGTCTTTTGGGTTAACCAATGCCCCAGCTTACTTCATGTACCTCATGAATAAAGTCTTCATGGAATATGTGGACAAGTTCGTTGTTGTCTTCATTGATGACATTCTTGTGTTCTCGAAGTCGGAGGAAGAGCATGAGCAGCACCTGAGGATGGTCCTAGACAAGCTTCGTGAGCACCAACTGTATGCCAAATTCAGCAAGTGTGAGTTTTGGCTGCACAAAGTTGGATTCTTAGGTCATGTCTTGACCGAGGAAGGCTTATCTGTTGATCCTGCAAAGATCGAAGTTGTGACCCAATGGCAATCTCCAACAACCGTCAAGGAAGTCAGAAGCTTCCTCGGATTAGCGGGCTATTACCGCAAGTTCGTGGAAGGGTTCTCTAGCATTGCACGACCAATGACTCAGCTCCTCAAGAAGGACAAGAAGTTCGAGTGGACGCCAAAATGCGAAGAGAGCTTCCAAGAGCTCAAGAAGAGATTGACCACCGCCCCAGTTCTGGCAACACCTGATATTCACAAGGAGTTCGTGGTATATTGTGATGCCTCTCGAACCGGATTGGGAAGCGTTCTGATGCAAGAAGGCCGCGTCATAGCATACCTCTCCAGGCAGCTACGACCCCATGAGGAGAACTACGCTACTCACGATCTTGAGCTAGCGGCAGTAGTTCATGCCTTGAAGACATGGCGGCATTACCTCCTAGGGAAACGGTGTGAGATTTACACAGACCACAAAAGTCTGAAGTATATTTTCACCCAAAAAGAGTTGAACATGAGGCAGCGGAGATGGTTGGAACTCATCAAAGACTATGACCTCTGTAATGCCCAGGATGGAATTATACCTCCTACGTGTCGAGGCACGACTTAAAGGCATAAGTCCATCCTAGAATGATCTCAAGTTTGGTAATCTTTGCACAACTCATGTAAAAGAGGGATAGTAAACTGAAAATAGTTGGCTTACAATCGCCACGTCACAGAATAACAGTACAAGTCTCAAACATTATACAAAAAGATCACTACAACCCTCTAAGGGCAAAAGCCAAATGCCAAAGTACCAAACTCAGATAAATAAAACAACCACAGGCGGATCGAATCCTAGTAAGAGACTCCACTACTGATCGTCCGGGTAGCGCACGTAGTAACGACTACGCTCCTCGTCGTACTCCCAATCCAGCTCGGTGCCATCACCTGGATAGCTCACAGCTGGACCTGCATCTGGTGTGTGAAGTAACTGTGAGCCACAGAGGACTCAGCAATCCCGTTCCCGGGTAACAGAACTATTTAAGCCTTTAGGTGAGGGAAAGGCTGAAGAAAGAATAAGTCTGCAGCAGCAACTAGCATCTAGCTTACGCAAGTGAGAGCGAGAAGAGAAGGCAACGCGAGAAGTGACCACGAAGTGATCCTAGCTACAAGCTCACAAGCATAACCCCTCCGTGTTCAACTCCCGAATCCCGATTCGGAAACTGACAGTCACGGAACACACGCTGGTAGTGTATTAGTATCATTGTGTCAAGTTATCTACAACCGGAATTACCAAGCTCCTTCGAAAGTTCAAACCCTGCAGGGGTGTTCCAACTTGACCCATTACAAGCCCACGATCCGCGGAGTCGCAACTCCAAAGTGGGAAGACCCGAGTATCCTCGGAATCCCGTGCTCAAGATATACCGAGCTAAGGTAAGGCTAATCCAGCAAATCCTCCCGGCGTGTCGACACCCTGATCGTAGCCGCGCGTATCTAGGTCTCAGGACACGACCGGATGGGCGATTCTACGGGTGGATACCAGATACCTCGGGTTGCCCCAAGGCGGCCCCGCAGAACCCCCGTTTCGGACCAACACTCATGTGGAGCACTGGCCCGGGGTTGTTGATTAAGAAAGAGGGTTAATTACTCCCTATGCATGTTTAGTTTGTTATAGGCAAATAGTACCAATGTTGGGACTTGCTGGAAAAGACTTAGCACTTAGCGGTTTATCGAGGGGGTCCCATACACCCCAACCGTGTTAGGAACGCATAATCAAGGAACATAAAACCGGCTTATACGGATCCTAACGGCATGAGTGGAACAAAACACCAAGCAAAAGGCTTAGCCTTCCACCCTTGCCAATATATAGGTGATTTCAATTAAAGCATTTATATAGTGTGATATAACCCAACCAAACTTCAACATGAAGCAAGCATCTTCGATCTTCACCTGCAACTAGCAACGCTATAAGAAGGGCTGAGCGAAGCGTACTTAGCCAAACAACGGTTTGCATAGGTAGGGTGGTTAAACATGGCAATTGGTTACAAGTAGGAGGCTGACAAGAAGAACATGGGCATCGAGGCAAAACTATAGATCGAGACTACTAGCAATAGGCGAAGATAGTAAAGTTATCGGGGTTCGGTCATCTTGCCTGAAGAGAAGACGTTCGGATCGAAAGAAGGGTCCTCGTGCTCAAACTCGTTGGAAACCTCGTGCTCAACCTCGTTGGAAAACTCGTGCTCAACTTCCGGATCTAAACAAGACAAACACACCAATCAACAAAATGCAATGCGCACTCGAAAACATGTATGCATGATGGATGCACTAGTGATGCACAAGGAGCACGTAAAACATCACTCAAGCAAAACACCTCAAAACAAGATAACAACCTGATATTATTAATCTACACAGAAAAACACCCAATTTTGATATAAGATTCGCTGAAATCGGAGTTACGGGCTAAAAGTTATGCCCGAAACAAGATTTGAGCGAAAACTGCAAATTACAGCAACATAGCATCTTGGGAGCTCAAAATAATTAATCTACAGCACCCAAAAAGCATGGAAAAGGACTTGAACATAAACTAGATATAATGTACAGCAACTAGGTCCAAAGTGCACCCCCAACGGAGTCACGGATCAATAGCAATGATCTTGGACATATTGAACTTTGAAATAAAATTCTGGCAGCAGAATTTTATTGAAAGTTTGGAGCAAAAGATAAACATGCTACAGCCACTCAAATGGACATGTGAGGACATGAATGGAAAGACAACAATATATACTTCAAGGAACAATCAAAATCCACCCCAAAACTATCATGCATTTTCCTAGAACATCACACGAACATGGCATCGGAACTTAACAGATTTCAGACTTAGTGAAATTTCACTAAGTCCTAAAACAGCAATATCATCATAGCACACAAAAGAGCATGTTTAAGACACCTCGAAACTAAACATGGCAAAGGGTAAGCACCTCATCAAAATACATATGAAGGTGATCCCGAAACACACAAGCATGCATCATTGTGGTGAACACACCGATTACAACGAGCTCAACAAGATGGCATTTCATAACAAGTGAAAACACAACATGTGAACATGGCACTTTGCAACGATGATAACAAGGAAACAATAAATCTACCATGCAACCTATCACAAGCAACACGTAGTTCGTGGCAAGACGAACACGTGGACATGTCATTTGCATCGTTTGGACAAACGAGCTAAAAGATAACACATGTCAAAGGTGGCACAAAAATAACACATAACAGCAGTTTATAACATGATGCCCTCTTGCAACAGCAAAACAAGTGTCAAGATGACATCTAACATGCATGACTACAACAGGTAAAACGTAGAGGGCATCTCCACGAACATCTGGACATGCTACACGCGCTAAACGGATCTACAGACAAAAAGTTATGCACGTTGGAAGATAGCATCACAGATCAAAAGAACAGGGGCTAGGGTTTTGAAAATAGACCTTCAGATCTAAAAGTCCAGATCTGGAACAGTAGATGGGCTCGCGGAGCTACAGTAGCGGCGGCCCGGCGCGGAGACGGCCCGGTGCGCGCGGCGGCCCACCGCGGCTGGGATCCAGCGGGGCGAGGCCCACCGAGACGAGGAGGGCGGCGGCCCGGCTGGGCTGGCGGGGCGGCGGCCCGTCCGGCGCGCGGCCTGGGGAAGAGGCGGTGGCCCAGCTGGGCGCCCCGGCCCAGGCGAGCAGCGGCGCGGCTGGCGGAGAGAAGCGAGGGTGCGGTACGGGCCGAGCGCGGTGTACGGGCCAGGCGCCCGGCTGGCTCGCGGGAGAGGGCCGAGCCGCGCGGTGAAGTGGGGACCGACGCGGTCGGTCGGGGTACGGCCTCGGCCCAGGCGCGCGTGCGGGGAGCGACGCGGTCGCCCTGGCGCGGCGACCTGGCCCCGATCGGCGACGCGCTGGCCTGCGAGCCCCGTTGACCCAGGCGCGAGATCGACAAGACGGCGGCTGCGGTGGCTTCGAGAGATCCGATGGATCGAGGGGATCCTTCGGGATCCAGAGAAAATATCTGGGGATTGGATCTGAACGAAAAAGGAAAAAAAACGAAATGGTGGAGAGGGGAAGAAGAAGGGGAAAACCACAATAGACTAGGGTCTATTATATAGCAGTGATTTAGGGTTTGGGGACTAGGGATATTTAGGAGCCCTCCGATCGGGATCCAACGGATCCGATCGCGGGGATGATTTAAAAGGACCAGACGGAGATAAAAGAATGCAGTAGGGGTATTTTCGGGACACGAAGTAAGGGCACTTCGGACCCACACGGACAACGGAGGGAAAAGTCAACGGAGTCCAAACGAGACGAGATTTGAGAGGCGGGTTGCACACAACAAAACAACAACACACAACACAACCTCGCGGCACACCGGTAACGAAAAACGCCCGAACAACAAAGTAGGCCTACGGGACGTCACGGACACGTGAGGGAGCTCCGGAACGCGAAACGGACAACGGGAAGAAACGCCACGAACCGGATGCAACCCACAACACAAATGCAATGCAATGCACATGTCTACATGATATGAATGAAAGCCACACACTCACACAACAAAACGACGAAAACCCGAAAGACAAAGAGCCCGAAATGGAAATAGATGAAGCCGGAGATTTATTATAAGCCCAAAAGGGAAAGTATTACATCCGGGGCATTACAAACTCTCCTCTACTACAAAAAGATCTCGTCCCGAGATCTAGGACCGGAAAAAGGAAGGGTACTCGAAACGAAGATGATCTTCTCGTTCCCAGGTAGCTTCTCGGTCTGTGTGATGTGACCACTTGACTTTCAGAAACTTGATGGACTTGTTGCGAGTCTTGCGTTCAGTTTCTTCGAGAATTGCAACTGGATGCTCTCGGTAGGAAAGGTCTTGTTGAAGATCAATCTCCTCAAACGGAATCATGCGCTCAGGTGCCTTGAAGCATTTGCGAAGCTGAGACACATGGAAGACATCATGAACATTTGCAAAGTTGGAAGGGAGCTCGAGCTGATAGGCTAGATCGCCTCTTTTGCCAAGAATTCTGAAAGGACCGACGTATCTAGGAGCAAGCTTTCCTTTGATACCGAACCTTTGGGTTCCTTTCATCGGAGAAACTCGGAGATAGACATGATCACCGATGTCGAAAACCAAATCACGATGCTTTCCGTCATAGTAGCTCTTCTGACGCGACTGAGCGGCCTTGAGATTCTCACGTATGACTTTGCACATTTCTTCGGCTTCCGAGATCAAATCATTACCAAGAAGTTGGCGTTCGCCTGTTTCAGACCAGTTGAGAGGGGTACGGCACTTTCTGCCATAGAGAATTTCAAACGGTGCTTTGCCTGCACTTGCTTGGAAGCTGTTGTTGTAAGAGAACTCGGCAAATGGAAGACAGTCTTCCCATTTCATGCCGAAAGAGATGACACAGGCTCTGAGCATATCTTCAAGGATCTGATTCACACGCTCGACTTGACCACTAGTCTGAGGGTGAAAGGCAGTGCTGAACCTGATCTTCGTGCCCATGGCGGACTGAAAGGAGTCCCAGAACTTTGATGTGAACAAGCTGCCACGGTCTGAGGATATCACTTGAGGAATGCCATGTAGGGACACAATTCTGGAAGTGTACAGCTCTGCAAGTTGAGCTGCATTGATTGATTCTTTGACTGGAAGAAAGTGAGCAACTTTGGTAAGCTTGTCAATCACCACAAAGATAGCATCATTGCCTCGCTTGGATTTAGGAAAGCCAGTGACGAAGTCCATTTCAATGTGGTCGAACTTCCACTCAGGAATAGGAAGAGGTTGGAGAAGACCGGCTGGACGTTGATGTTCTGCTTTCACTCTTCTGCATACATCACATTCATTAACGAATTGGGCAATTTCCCTTTTCATGCGTGTCCACCAGTAAGATTGCTTGAGGTCTTGATACATCTTGGAACTGCCAGGATGAATGGAAAGGAGAGAGTCATGAGCTTCTTCCATTATGAGCTTCCTGAGATCACCTTTGGGAACAACGAGTCTGTCCTCAAAGAACAAGGTATCTCTCTCATCAACACGGAAGCACTTATATTTTGGAGTGCCCTTTGCAATCCCATGTTTCACCTTCTTCACCATGGTATCACTAAGCTGGGCCTCACGGACTTGATCTTCCAAGGTAGGAGCAATTTGGAGATTTGCAAGAAAACCCTGCGGAACAACCTGAAGGTTGAGCTTCCTGAAAGCTTCACAAAGCTCAGGCTGGTGTGGCTTGATAAGAAGGCTGTTGCAATATGCCTTTCTGCTCAAAGCATCTGCAATCACATTCGCCTTGCCTGGAGTGTACTCAATGCTGGGGTTGTACTCTTGGATCATCTCGACCCAACGAGTCTGGCGGAGGTTCAGATGCGGCTGTGTGAAGATGTACTTCAAGCTCTTGTGATCTGTGAAGATGTCGACCTTTCTGCCCAACAACAGATGTCTCCACGTAATCAGAGCATGTACCACAGCTGCTAGCTCGAGATCATGTGTGGGATAGTTCTTCTCAGCTGGCTTTAGCTGACGTGAAGTGTATGCCACAATTCTCTTCTCTTGCATAAGCACACCACCAAGACCTTGAAGAGAAGCGTCACAGAACACTTCATAGGGCTTGGATTCATCTGGAGGAATCAGAACTGGAGCAGAAACAAGCTTCTCTTTGAGTGTTTTGAAAGCCACTTCACACTCGGGAGACCAAAAGTATTTGACATTCTTCTGAAGGAGGTTGGAAAGAGGCTTGGCAATCTTGGAGAAGTTCTCCACAAACCTTCTGCAATAGCTGGCAAGACCCAGAAAACTTCGGAGCTGCTTGACGTTCTGAGGAGCTTCCCAGTTGACAATTGCTTCAACTTTCTCGGGATTAACCGCAATACCGTCAGCTGAGATAATGTGGCCCAGGTAGAGAACCTTATCGAGCCAAAACTCGCACTTGGAGAACTTGGCATAGAATTTATGCTCTCGGAGTCGATCAAGAACCAGACGCAAGTGTTTTTCGTGATCTTCTTCATTCTTGGAAAACACCAGAATATCATCCAGATACACTAGCACAAACTCGCCTGTATAGGGGTTGAAGATGTAATGCATCATCCTTGAAAAGGTAGGAGGAGCATTGGCGAGACCGAAAGACATGACGGTATACTCATATGAACCGTAGCTCGTTCTGAAGGCCATCTTGGGAATGTCTTCCTCGCGAATGCGAATTTGATGATAGCCCATTCGGAGGTCAAGCTTAGAGAATACTTTAGCTCCTTTGAGCTGCTCAAAGAGTTCGTTGATGTTGGGGAGCGGATACTTGTTCTTAATCGTCTTCTTGTTCAATGGCCGGTAGTCAACACAGAGACGCTCCGTGCCATCTTTCTTCTTGACAAATAAGACACCACAGCCCCACGGAGATGTACTCGGTCTGATGAGACCCATACTTTCCTGTTCATCCAACTGTTTCTTCAATTCCTTCAATTCATCTGAAGAGAGCTTGTATGGACGCCGGCAAACAGGTTCGGTGCCCGGCTCGAGTTCAATGACAAACTCCACCTGACGGTGTGGAGGCATGCCTGGAAGTTCTTCTGGAAAGACGTCTTGATATTCATTCACCACTGGAATTTGCTCTATGGCATTAATTTCACCCTTATCATTAAGAGAGAAAAGCCGAATAGTATTATCCCTGGAGGCGAAGATAATCACATCTTCATCAGAATGAGTCATCTTGACTTCCTTTTGAGCACAATCAATGTGAGCATCGTGCTGAGAAAGCCAATCCATTCCGAGAATGAGGTCGATGTCAGAATGACCAAGAATCACCGGAGAAGCCAAAAATCGATAATCACCCATGCGAATGGAAACATCCGGAGCATATAAACTGGAATGCATCTGCTTTCCCGGAGAAGAAACTGCCAACTGCCTCGGTAAAGCTGCTGTGACCACACTATGCTTGGATGCAAACGGGCATGACATGAAAGAATGTGAAGCACCCGAATCAAATAACACTTTAGCTGGAAAAGAGTTAACTGGAAGGTTACCCAGAATGACATCAGAAGAAGCCTCCGCTTGTGCTGCGTTCATCAGATTAACCCTTGCTGCCTTTGGATCATGCCTGACAATAGCTGAACTCACAGGTGGAGGAGGAGGAAGACGCTTCGGATTCGGACATCTGTTGGCATAATGACCCTTCTGGCCACACTTGTTGCACACCACTTCAGAGAGAGGACGGAAATGAGAGCCACTGGACTTAGAGCCTTGAGACTGAAACTGCTTCTTCGACTGGTTGCTTGGGTTGGGTGGGTGGGAGAAACCACGACCACTAGAGTTCTTGTTGTTGGAGTTGTTGAAGTTGCTGGAGTTGTTGTATGGAGCTCGAATCATTGGAGGAGGAGGAAGCCAGAATTTCTGTTGTTTCGCAGCCAACTGAGACGATGAGGTAGAGTGAACAGCATCTCGAATTCTCTTCTTAGAAGCCTCCATCTTGAGCTGAGCTGCTTCTTGTTTCAAAGCCATATTATAGAACTTATCGAATTCGTCTGGCTCGAACAGAGTGAGAGCAAGCTGAAGTTCATCTTTGAGACCTCCACGGAACTGATAGATTTTGCTCTTTGCATCAGGAATGTCTTGCTTTGCATAGCGAGCGAGGTTTTGAAACTTGACATTATACTGATAGACTGTCATGGAGCCCTGCTTGAGGTTGCGGAATTGCTCACGCATCCCTTCAATAACACTTGTAGGAATGTGATGCGAGCGGAAATCCTTGCAGAAGTTCTCCCACGAGATCACTTGACCCGGCCTTGAGTCTTTGTACTGCTGCCACCAGTCGGCTGCTTGATCTTTCAGTTGGAAGGCTGCAAACTTCACATAGTCATCTTCTTTCACGTTACTGCACTCAAAATGCTTCTTGATATCGGTCAGCCAATCTTCAGCATCAAGAGGGTCGACACAGTAACTGAAAGCTTTAGGATTGTTAGCCAGGAACTGGTTCAGAGTAGCATGGTGCTGCTGGAAGAAGTTGCCTTGGTTCATTGGAACACCCTGATTAGCTTGATTAGCTTGCATAGCCTGCATTTGCTGCATCATCTGCATCATCAACTGAGTGTTCTGAGCAGTAGTCTGCATAATTGCTCTCCAAGCCTCAGGCGGAGGAGGAGGTGAAGGAGGATGCTCTGGGACCTCTTTCACCTCTGGGTTGGCATTCGGAACCTTTTTCGGAGCCATCCTGTAAGAGATGACCACGAATCAGCAATTGATTGACAAAAGGAATAAGCTGAATCAATGGAATGAATTGCAACAAGTCTTCACAATAATCATTCGAACAATAAGAACGAATGAAATCATCCGAACAAGAGGAACGAATGAATTTCTTAGTTAATTGATAACATCAGTCTTCACGAGAAGCCACATAGGGATCAAAAGGATAAAATAATAAAACAACAAGGTATGGAAAGGAACAAACACAAGAGAGGAGTTTCGTTCTAACATTTTTGTGCTGAAAGCATATGAACGCGTTACGAAAAGGTTTTGCAATCCCCGGATCAGCATAGCCAAGGACCCTTTAAGATGCAACTCCTGATAGTAACCTCGGTCATATAACTCCTTCACTCAATGTCGAACCCCGAACTCACTAACCTGCATTCGTTGGAAGAATGCCTACGATCTACTGGATAAAACCCACCTATAGCTTTCCGAAAGATTCCAGTTATGCAATCAGGTGTTGGGGATACACGGGAAGCACCGCGCAATCAACTCTAACCTACATCCAGGTGTATCCATCCTTCAACACATAACCAGTCTTTCTCGGAAACTGTATACCTCGGACCTTCGAAAAGCATCCACTATAACAAGCTATGGCAATACTCCCGAACTACCTCCCCAGTACTGGGTGATGTCGGGGTTATCTTGCCACTGGCCGTATAGGGGAGATTTTCGATGTCGGCCGTCTTAAGTATTTAGTACTGTCGCGATATGCTTGTTACAGTGATACCCCGAAGCTCAACTCCTCGGTAACAGGAGGCATCGGGAACAATATCCCTGTCACAAGAACATCGAAACAATCCCAGAATACTCGCGGGATTCCTAAAAAAAATTTTGTGCAAATTTTGAAGATAGGAGAGACAAGAGTAGACGTCAGGAGTCCTCACCAGAGAGAAAGGGGATGAGAAGCAAAGAAATCCTACTCTCCGATATAATATAGGACTCAAAAAGTTTTCAGTGTGTGCCTAGACTCAACCGTCAACGGTTCGATCAAACAGTGGGGGCTCCTAGGTCGGAGAAGGCTCTGAATACCAACTTGTAATGCCCAGGATGGAATTATACCTCCTACGTGTCGAGGCACGACTTAAAGGCATAAGTCCATCCTAGAATGATCTCAAGTTTGGTAATCTTTGCACAACTCATGTAAAAGAGGGATAGTAAACTGAAAATAGTTGGCTTACAATCGCCACGTCACAGAATAACAGTACAAGTCTCAAACATCATACAAGAAGATCACTACAACCCTCTAAGGGCAAAAGCCAAATGCCAAAGTACCAAACTCAGATAAATAAAACAACCACAGGCGGATCGAATCCTAGTAAGAGACTCCACTACTGATCATCCGGGTAGCGCACGTAGTAACGACTACGCTCCTCGTCGTACTCCCAATCCAGCTCGGTGCCATCACCTGGATAGCTCACAGCTGGACCTGCATCTGGTGTGTGAAGTAACTGTGAGCCACAGAGGACTCAGCAATCCCGTTCCCGGGTAACAGAACTATTTAAGCCTTTAGGTGAGGGAAAGGCTGAAGAAAGAACAAGTCTGCAGCAGCAACTAGCATCTAGCTTACGCAAGTGAGAGCGAGAAGAGAAGGCAACGCGAGAAGTGACCACGAAGTGATCCTAGCTACAAGCTCACAAGCATAACCCCTCCGTGTTCAACTCCCGAATCCCGATTCGGAAACTGACAGTCACGGAACACACGCTGGTAGTGTATTAGTATCATTGTGTCAAGTTATCTACAACCGGAATTACCAAGCTCCCATCTGCCACATAACCGCGGGCACGGCTTTCGAAAGTTCAAACCCTGCAGGGGTGTTCCAACTTGACCCATTACAAGCCCACGATCCGCGGAGTCGCAACTCCAAAGTGGGAAGACCCGAGTATCCTCGGAATCCCGTGCTCAAGATATACCGAGCTAAGGTAAGGCTAATCCAGCAAATCCTCCCGGCGTGTCGACACCCTGATCGTAGCCGCGCGTATCTAGGTCTCAGGACACGACCGGATGGGCGATTCTACGGGTGGATACCAGATACCTCGGGTTGCCCCAAGGCGGCCCCGCAGAACCCCCGTTTCGGACCAACACTCATGTGGAGCACTGGCCCGGGGTTGTTGATTAAGAAAGAGGGTTAATTACTCCCTATGCATGTTTAGTTTGTTATAGGCAAATAGTACCAATGTTGGGACTTGCTGGAAAAGACTTAGCACTTAGCGGTTTATCGAGGGGGTCCCATACACCCCAACCGTGTTAGGAACGCATAATCAAGGAACATAAAACCGGCTTATACGGATCCTAACGGCATGAGTGGAACAAAACACCAAGCAAAAGGCTTAGCCTTCCACCCTTGCCAATATATAGGTGATTTCAATTAAAGCATTTATATAGTGTGATATAACCCAACCAAACTTCAACATGAAGCAAGCATCTTCGATCTTCACCTGCAACTAGCAACGCTATAAGAAGGGCTGAGCGAAGCGTACTTAGCCAAACAACGGTTTGCATAGGTAGGGTGGTTAAACATGGCAATTGGTTACAAGTAGGAGGCTGACAAGAAGAACATGGGCATCGAGGCAAAACTATAGATCGAGACTACTAGCAATAGGCGAAGATAGTAAAGTTATCGGGGTTCGGTCATCTTGCCTGAAGAGAAGACGTTCGGATCGAAAGAAGGGTCCTCGTGCTCAAACTCGTTGGAAACCTCGTGCTCAACCTCGTTGGAAAACTCGTGCTCAACTTCTGGCTCTAAACAAGACAAACACACCAATCAACAAAATGCAATGCGCACTCGAAAACATGTATGCATGATGGATGCACTAGTGATGCACAAGGAGCACGTAAAACATCACTCAAGCAAAACACCTCAAAACAAGATAACAACCTGATATTATTAATCTACACAGAAAAACACCCAAGTTTGATATAAGATTCGCTGAAATCGGAGTTACGGGCTAAAAGTTATGCCCGAAACAAGATTTGAGCGAAAACTGCAAATTACAGCAACATAGCATCTTGGGAGCTCAAAATAATTAATCTACAGCACCCAAAAAGCATGGCAAAGGACTTGAACATAAACTAGATATAATGTACAGCAACTAGGTCCAAAGTGCACCCCCAACGGAGTCACGGATCAATAGCAATGATCTTGGACATATTGAACTTTGAAATAAAATTCTGGCAGCATAATTTTATTGAAAGTTTGGAGCAAACGATAAACATGCTACAGCCACTCAAATGGACATGTGAGGACATGAATGGAAAGACAACAATATATACTTCAAGGAACAATCAAAATCCACCCCAAAACTATCATGCATTTTCCTAGAACATCACACGAACATGGCATCGGAACTTAACAGATTTCAGACTTAGTGAAATTTCACTAAGTCCTAAAACAGCAATATCATCATAGCACACAAAAGAGCATGTTTAAGACACCTCGAAACTAAACATGGCAAAGGGTAAGCACCTCATCAAAATACATATGAAGGTGATCCCGAAACACACAAGCATGCATCATTGTGGTGAACACACCGATTACAACGAGCTCAACAAGATGGCATTTCATAACAAGTGAAAACACAACATGTGAACATGGCACTTTGCAACGATGATAACAAGGAAACAATAAATCTACCATGCAACCTATCACAAGCAACACGTAGTTCGTGGCAAGACGAACACGTGGACATGTCATTTGCATCGTTTGGACAAACGAGCTAAAAGATAACACATGTCAAAGGTGGCACAAAAATAACACATAACAGCAGTTTATAACATGATGCCCTCTTGCAACAGCAAAACAAGTGTCAAGATGACATCTAACATGCATGACTACAACAGGTAAAACGTAGAGGGCATCTCCACGAACATCTGGACATGCTACACGCGCTAAACGGATCTACAGACAAAAAGTTATGCACGTTGGAAGATAGCATCACAGATCAAAAGAACAGGGGCTAGGGTTTTGAAAATAGACCTCAGATCTAAAAGTCCAGATCTGGAACAGTAGATGGGCTCGCGGAGCTACAGTAGCGGCGGCCCGGCACGGAGACGGCCCGGTGCGCGCGGCGGCCCACCGCGGCTGGGATCCAGCGGGGCGAGGCCCACCGAGACGAGGAGGGCGGCGGCCCGGCTGGGCTGGCGGGGCGGCGGCCCGTCCGGCGCGCGGCCTGGGGAAGAGGCGGTGGCCCAGCTGGGCGCCCCGGCCCAGGCGAGCAGCGGCGCGGCTGGCGGAGAGAAGCGAGGGTGCGGTACGGGCCGAGCGCGGTGTACGGGCCAGGCGCCCGGCTGGCTCGCGGGAGAGGGCCGAGCCGCGCGGTGAAGTGGGGACCGACGCGGTCGGTCGGGGTACGGCCTCGGCCCAGGCGCGCGTGCGGGGAGCGACGCGGTCGCCCTGGCGCGGCGACCTGGCCCCGATCGGCGACGCGCTGGCCTGCGAGCCCCGTTGACCCAGGCGCGAGATCGACAAGACGGCGGCTGCGGTGGCTTCGAGAGATCCGATGGATCGAGGGGATCCTTCGGGATCCAGAGAAAATATCTGGGGATTGGATCTGAACGAAAAAGGAAAAAAACGAAATGGTGGAGAGGGGAAGAAGAAGGGGAAAACCACAATAGACTAGGGTCTATTATATAGCAGTGATTTAGGGTTTGGGGACTAGGGATGTTTAGGAGCCCTCCGATCGGGATCCAACGGATCCGATCGCGGGGATGATTTAAAAGGACCAGACGGAGATAAAAGAATGCAGTAGGGGTATTTTCGGGACACGAAGTAAGGGCACTTCGGACCCACACGGACAACGGAGGGAAAAGTCAACGGAGTCCAAACGAGACGAGATTTGAGAGGCGGGTTGCACACAACAAAACAACAACACACAACACAACCTCGCGGCACACCGGTAACGAAAAACGCCCGAACAACATAGGCCTACGGGACGTCACGGACACGTGAGGGAGCTCCGGAACGCGAAACGGACAACGGGAAGAAACGCCACGAACCGGATGCAACCCACAACACAAATGCAATGCAATGCACATGTCTACATGATATGAATGAAAGCCACACACTCACACAACAAAACGACGAAAACCCGAAAGACAAAGAGCCCGAAATGGAAATAGATGAAGCCGGAGATTTATTATAAGCCCAAAAGGGAAAGTATTACATCCGGGGCATTACAACCTCAGTGTTCAGTATCACCCTGGGAAGGCCAACATAGTGGCCGATGCCTTAAGCAGGAAGGCTTGCTCTTTGAATGTCATTATTCAAGAAAGACAGCCAGCCTTGTTTAAGGAGATCGAACAATTCAGTTTGGAATTGGTCACCCCTGGATTTCTGGATCATTTGGAAGTCAGACCAACCCTGATGGACGACGTCAAGAAGGCTCAAGAAGGACACGCAAGCATTGAAGGTATCAAGAAGAAGATGAAGCTGGGCAAGGCCCCAGGATTCTCCGAAGACGAGCACGGGATTGTTTGGTACAAAGGTCGCCTCTGCGTACCAAACAACACCGAGCTGAAGACGCTGATTCTGCAAGAAGCCCACGACACCCCGTATTCCATCCACCCCGGAGGAACCAAGATGTACCAAGACTTGAAAGCACGATTCTGGTGGCACGGTATGAAGAGAGAGATTGCAACCTATGTTGCAAAGTGTGATGTGTGCCAAAAGGTCAAGGCTGAATATCAGCGACCTGCTGGATTGCTTCAACCACTCAAGGTTCCTGAGTGGAAGTGGGATAAAGTCATAATGGACTTCATCACTGGACTACCAAGGTCGAATCGAGGACATGACTCTATCTGGGTCATAGTCGATCATTTGACCAAGGTGGCTCATTTCATTCCTGTCAAGACCACTTCTGATGGCAACCGGCTGGCAGCTCTCTACATTGACCGAATCGTAAGTCTTCACGGTGTTCCCAAGGAGATTGTGCCAGATCGAAGAACCCAGTTCACCTCGAGGTTCTGGAAGAAGTTCCAAGAAGCCTTGGGAACCAAATTGTCTTTCAGCACAGCTTTCCACCCACAGACCGGAGGTCAAACTGAGCGAGTCAATCAGATTCTCGAAGACATGCTCCGAGCCTGTGTCTTGGCATATGGAGCCAAGTGGGAAGACTGTCTCCCTTTTGCCGAGTTCTCCTATAACAACAGTTACCAGTCAAGCCTTCAGATGGCACCATTTGAGGTGTTGTACGGACGCAGATGCCGCACACCCCTCAATTGGTCAGAGACTGGAGAAGGACTAGTCTTTGGACCGGATATTCTCCGCGCAGCAGAAGAGCAAGTCCAACTAGTCAGAGAGCGATTAAAGGCAGCCAAGTCAAGGCAGAAGAGTTATGCTGACACTCGACACCGAGACATGAGTTTCCATGTTGGGGACCATGTGTACCTGCGGGTAACTCCTCTGAAGGGAACCAAGCGTTTCCATGTCAAGGGGAAGCTCGCACCAAGGTTCATTGGACCCTTTGAGATCACTGCACGACGAGGAGAAGTGGCTTATCAGTTGGAACTACCACCTGAGCTATCCAATGTGCACAATGTGTTCCATGTGTCACAACTCCGGAAATGTCTCCAGGTTCCGGACAAGCCCAGTCTCTACAAGGATGTGGATCACCAAGCCATTGATCTGCAGCCTGACTTGACCTACCGCGAGAAGCCCATCCGTATTCTGGACGAAGCAGAATGACGTACGCGGAGCCGTACCATCAAGTACTTCAAGGTCCAGTGGAGCAACCACACCGAAGCAGAAGCAACCTGGGAACGAGAAGACTATCTTAGATCCGAGTTTCCCGACCTCTTTTAAGCCCTAGTTTAGGAATCTCGGGGACGAGATTCTTGTAAGGGGGGTAGGTCTGTCACACCCTGCATTTTGTAACATGTTGTTTGTAACTTTGAAGCATGAAAATTTGGACCAGCAAAATTTTTTAGCATCATTTGGCTTTTATTTGGAATTGAGTTTTCTTCATTTGCTTTTTCATGTGCTCATTAAAGTCAACTATGATCTCTTCTAGATTTCATCTCTATACTCTAAACTTCTGCCCAATGATCATACCAAGTGTTATATAACAGTATAGTATTTTCTTACAAAATTATTTTGGCCAAAAAGTATTTTATAAATTTAGTTTTCCAAAAACCCCTGAATTGAGATTTGCACTGCAAGTACTCGATTAAGGGTGTGAAAATTATTTCAAAAGGTTTATTTGAGACCTAGTAGTCATAGGACTCCCAGAAACCACAAAGGTATAATTCTAAAAGTTATTTTCCTATTTTATTTAAAAGCTTTTTCTTAAGGCCAGAAATGGTCTTTAATAGGGGAAAATTATTTAACTGTTTCAAAAATATTTGCCAAAATTCAGAGAGACTCATAGGACATATATTGTCCATATATAAGAGTTTCAACACTTGGTCATGTTCAAAATAATGGGCTAAACCCTCTAAAACCCTTTCTGGATATTTCAAGCTTTTGAAATATTTACAAAGGAAACTTTCTCCAAAAATTCCAGGGAAATTCTATCATGTCATATATGGCATATTTGATGATCTTGCTAAGTCCCATACCTTGGGAAGCAAGAAAACCTCCTCAAACCCCTTCATAACCATTCTGTCCATATTTGAAGTTTGAGCAACTCTACATTGCCAAACTTGTCCAAATGCTCTCAAACTTGGTGCACATGCTAGAATGGCCTAATAAGGCACCTAGACCAAATGGCACAAGATTTGGAATAGAGCAACTTGATCAGATCACCTCAAAACCCTTTCTGTTCAAATGCAAACTTGAACAACTTTACATTACCAACTTTTTATCTGGAGCCTCAAACTTTGTGGGCATGATCAATACCCCAAATGATGATGCTACAACAAGTGGTGCATCAAGGGGAGATGATTAGCTTGACTCAATCAAGATGAAACTATTTCTGTTGATTTCTAGGGTTCACCAAAGTTACATTGGCTAGTTTCTTCAAATGAGCCCAAATTTGGTGAAGCACCCTATTTTCTCATGTCTTTCAACCCTGTCAAGTGCCATGTAAATTGGACTTCATTTACTTGATCAAACACAGATCAAACACCTTCTGCAGAAATTCTAAAACCTCCATTTTGACCACTTTCACTTTTCTCCATGGCCTCAACTTCTTATCACAGGCTCATTGAGTTACCAGCTACCTCCAGTAACTCCCCCAGCACCCCAGCTCCATGATTGGAAGGTGAAACCCCAGCTTTACCTTGCTGTACAGCCAACTTTCACCTTGTTACCAGCCCTCCCCCTCTCTCTCTGCAACCCCAGAGCATCCAAGGCCACAGAGCAATTCTTTACTCCTCCCTCTACACACCAGACACTGTTGGGCACGCTGGAACGGACCAAGCCGGCGAGAGCATGCTGATGCCAGCCATACGCACGCTCCAGAGCGCGCGAACAGTGCACCTCGCACGCTGGCTCGGGCCAATCGTCGCTCCCCGACAGCCTCGGGCCTCCCCCTCGCGCTAGTCGAGGCCCCTCGACGTCCGCGACCTCCCCGGCGCTGTCCCCCCTCCTCCTGCGCCCTCCAGTAGCCGCCGTCGCACGCGCGCTGGCCGCCCGCGGCAGCCACTCCTCTGCCTCGCACGTGCGCACCTCTCTGTCACTCCCCCGCTCCTCCACTTACCTCAGCTGGACGTAGAGCTCGTCCAGGAACTCCCCAGACTCATCCCCGTAGCTTCCCGTGCGCTGTAGCCTCGCCGGTGAGCTCGCCGGCGCACTGGACCACGGGTCCTCGTCGAGCCCCTATAAATAGGCCTCCCCGAGCTTCTCCAACACCACCACCAGCCTCACACCTCTCCACTGATCCCTCCTGCATCACCAGCTCGACCCCAGGACGCCCCAGTGCTCGGGATCGACCGGAGCTCCGCCGCGTCGGGCCGCCGGCGATCTCGAGGTACAGGCCTCCCCTGCCCCTCCTTCTACTCATTTCGGAACCGCCGCACCTCACTGACCCTTTCCCCTCTCTTTCCCCCTCCATTTGCAGTCGGAAACGACCCCGACCACCGTCCTCCGACGAGCCTCCGCCGTCGCACCTCGCCGCCGGTGAACCAGGGCTCCCCGCCATGCCGCACTACCACCGCTGCAACCGCGACACGACACTGAGTCCGTCCCTGGCCTCCGCTGCCGTCGCCGTGGCCGGAATCGTCGCCGGTGAGCTCGCCGCCGCCGTGACCGAGGGGTTAGAGATGACAGGCGGGCCCCGCCTGTCATCCCCCCACCTCTCTCCCCTCCTCTGTGCCGTTGACCCACGGACCCCGCCCGTCAGGTTTGAAACCTGACGTGCGCGCGCGCTGGCTCCGTGCGGCTGGGCCAGTCCGTCTGGGCCGTGCACTGTGGCCTCTTCTGGCCCAGTGCACAGGACCCCTTTTTCTTTTTCTTTTCTGTAAATGATTTAAACATTTATGCAGAAAAGAATATTGATCCAAATTAAATATTTCCAACTCCTAAAATCTTGTAATATTCCAACCTATTTAATGGTACTACTTTCACTCAAATCCATGAAACCTTGCTGTACTGTTCAAATTTAAATTCAAATTTAAGCAGTATAACTCCTGTTCAAAAATCAATATATCCTATTCTGTAACTCCAAAACTCCAACTAAGATTTTTCCCCATCTTAGAAATCTCTCTAGTATTTTACAAAAATGAGTTGACATTTTTCTGAGCACTTTGACTTTTCTGTTTTATTTGTATTCTTATTTTCCCGTGGTTATTATGCGACGTATAGATCCCGTATTTGACGAAGTTGCTGTGGAAGAAGAAGGAGAAGGACTATAAGACTTTGAAGACCAAGCCAATCCAGGCAAGCAGCCCTTTGACCATGATACACTTGTTCTTCGGAACCCGTTTGTTTCCGATGCATGATGATTAGGGTTACGATGGTAACCTAGATGAACCACCACATGATGCATGCCTTATTGTTGATCTTGCTATGTGTTAGATGTCATGCAAATAGTTGGTCTTGATGATGCATGTGTGATATGAACCCCCGTAGTTGAAAACTTTGCATGAACCCATCGGGTGCCCCTAATGCCCGAGGGTGATGAAGTGTTAGGTCATCACTTGAGAAAGAAGTGATGTGCCGGTAATATCATGAGCATGGTGGAATGATGGATTAGATTTATGTGTGACTACCATCCCAACTAAACATGTGCAACCACACTACCCCTTATGGGACGGGGCTTTATTGATTACTTAGGTCGATACTAGCATGGTGCCCGCATTACTAGTGACGGGAAGACTTGAGGTCTTTCCCGGGACGGGGTCGTGCTTGGATAGGCGGCCATGACTGTTTTCACAGGGCACCGGACACACCGTTGGTCCCTTCGGGTACGCGTGAACATTGAAATTAGGGCAAGTCCCGTGATCTATTGTTTGTACCCGAGGGCCGTGTGCCAACGAGTGGACTCTATGTTAGTGTCGTCTAAGGAAAGGTAATGACCGGGTGCTTACCCCGGGTACTTGAGGTACCGCGGGTCGTGGATGACACGGAAGTTCCCCGGATCTTGTGGGTAAAGTGCGCAACCTCTGCAGAGTGTAAAACTATTCGAATAGCCGTGTCCACGGTCATGGACAGTTGGGTGGTGCTACTTAAACTATGTCCAGAATTTTACTTCATCAGTATTGGTATGTGTGTGGCAAGTCAAGGATGGTGACTTGACACGATGAGTTGAATTCTTAATCATGTTGATATCGGTAACCTGCCTTCGAGGTTACGCAAGGTTATTGATGCATAAACTTGATAATATCATATTGCTCTAGCTTTCTGCTAGATTGTTCATTATTGTTCCATTGCATTGTTACTTGAACCACATCATGGGTTGCTTGCGAGTACATTCAAAGTACTCATTGGCTTGCCACTGGTTATTTAATTGGCCAGGCATGGAAGAACAGGATTATGAGGAAGAGTTCTTTGGAGACGACCATGCGAACTAGGACGCTATCCCAGTCAGAATGCTTGTAGGGTTAAGGCAGATGGCTTGGGTTCTACCCGTTTATCGAAGACTTCCGCTACTTGAGTTATTTGCTATTCAGCCCGTGAGGCTCTATCTATGTAAGACTTGGCCATAATGGCCTTAATTCGTGTAAGACTATTTGTATGGATGTAAGACTCTTGTTATTTCAGCTTCTGTGTGTTCAGTGAGCATTGATCTCTGGGATCACTGTACACGTGCATTCGGTGATCTCGACTTCTAAGTCGGGATCCCCACACCCCATCTCCCCATCGAGCCTTCAGCCAGAGTCCCGCATCGACCGCTTCTCCCTCTCCCTCGCTCACCTCCCGAATCCCCAGCGGTCCTCCTCGCCACTGCCTCGTTCCCTCGACCCTCCTCTCGCAAGCCGCCGCCGCACCCCCGCCCGGCCTCATCCAGGTGGCCGCGCCGCCACTCCTTGCTGCCATGACTCCTGCGTGCCCGACCCTCTCCCTCCGTCGTCAAGACAGCGCCTCGCCTCCCTGTTTCCTCCTCGCGTGGACGCGCCCTCCAGCGCCACTGGCTGCCCCGCGAGCCGCCGTGCTCGTGCGCCGCCGGGCGTCCGTCCTCGACAGCCCCGCCGCTGAAGTAGGCCTCTCCAGCGCCTCCAGCGCCTCCAGGGTCAATAACCTCCACCGATCCGTATCCATATACCACCACCAATCCGTATCCATATATGATAGAGGCAAAGGTGTCCCGTCTTTCGATGAGATGGTGATAATCGCTTTCGGAGGAGTAGACTTTGACGATCCGACTACGAACGTGCGAAGAGGTCTCGCCTTAGCAATCGCTAAACCAACTCCGAGAGGTTATTGACCATGCCGGAGCACGATCAACCTGACCACGAGGGTCTATTTCCTGCAAGCAAACGAAGAACAAGCAAGAAACTGAGATTGCAATCTGGATATTGCGAATATAGGAGGAAAGCTTTATTGATCAAGGTGAGGTTGTGTGACGTCTTTGTCTGGTCATTGAACACAAACGAAGTACGCGAAGTTGCAGCTATGCCGAACTTTAATCTAAATAAATTCCAAAGTATAAACGACGCCCTAAGGGATGTATATATGGAGAAAGAGAGGGGGAATTTCGTGGCCCCTTGGAGAAGGGGTCTGAAACCAACCCTAACTATGTTTTCCCCACACATACGGACTCTAAAAACAGCCTATACTTTACTATTTCGAAATTACATGGGCCTGGCCTAATAATAAGGTGACGCATCACCAATAATAGCCTCTGGACGAAATCTATGAAGTGGCATCTTGTATATTTCGTCCAAGGCTTCTCGTACTCATTATGGTGGCTTCAAAGTCCTGAAATCATCACTTGTAACTCCGTTCTTGCTCCCCTTGCGCATGCCATCATATCCATGCTTGATCTTGCTCCAATGTTCATCCTTCTTGTCCAAGCTAGGCCCTTCATTTGTAAGCAAGACAGATGTATCCAACTTAGGCAGCATCATATTCTCATGAACATTAGAATCATTATCAGGAAACGAAAGTACCTGGTAATTTAATTGGCGTGTGCTAGCTCTAGTAATTGGTCCTATATATGTATCAGTTGGGGCTGTGAGTGTAACTCTGTTAGTGATGTCCTCATCAGCTATGGTTAGGACGGTGAATGGGCCTTGGGCCAAATTGGTAGTTACTGCTGCTGTGGTGAGAGAAAAGGCCTGGAAGGGAAAGAATGAGATAGGCCGACCAATATGCAGCAACTAGAAGATTAGAACTGAAGGAGAGAAACTATTTAGAAGACCAAATAATTTTAGAATGAGCTGAAAACTAGCAAGTGGCCTCTTTGAAGTATTTGAAAGCTCCACAACTAGAGTGAGTCAAAGCAGAATACAGCACGGATTAATAATAGAGGGAGTTAAAGGAAAATTAAAATGCGAGTGTGTTTGTGGGTGATTCCAAATTATTGGAATATTTCTTTTAGCTCCCTAAATATTGGGAGGATATGTGATATGTTATAAAGAGAATTCACCACGTGAAATCCCTCAATTTAAATGGATCGAAGACCCATACAATTTATTTGGTTGAATTTTAACTGGGTTGCAAAAATAATGGGATGATGACATGATGCAATGCAACAAACAAACATAAAACACACGGCGAACACGAAATATGTGGAAGGCTTCTGGAGCGTCGGTCTTGGGGTGTCACACTAAGGGTTTGTACCAGTAGCTATGTGTTTACCTCTCTCTCCCGTGTTCTTAATTTGGCACGATCTTGATGTACCGCGAGCTTTGTTAATATAGTTGGATCATGTGGTGTTTATTCCTCTCTATCTTGTTGTGATGAATTGAGTTTTTACCTTTGAGGTTTCACTTTTATCGGATTGAATACTTTTATGGATTTGAGAACACTTGATTTATGTCTTGCATATGAATACCAACGGTGACAATGGGGTATCATATTGATTCACTTGATGTATGTTTTGGCACTCAGCTCGCGGATTTCCGAGGTGACATTGGGGTAATCTATGCATAGGGGTTGATGCACGTTTTCGTCTTTGCTTCTTCGGTAGAAATCTCGGGGCACTCTTTGAAGCTCTTTGTGTTGGATTGGATATTATGAATCTGAAGTTGCTTGATGCATAACGTATAATCAACTCACAGATACTTGTGCTGACATTCGAGTGTCTAGGTGACATGAGAGGTTGTTGATGTGTATCTTATGGTGTTATTTTCATACGAACTCTAGGGCTGTTTGTGACACTTACAAGAATAGCTCAATAGATTGATCGAAAAGAATAACTTTGAGGTGGTTTTGTACCCTACAAAAAATTTCATCTTATGTTCTCCGCTAGATAAGAACTTTGGAGTGATTCTTTGTTGCACATTGAGGGATTTTTATATGATCCAATTGTGTTATCATTGTTGAGGGATTTTGCACTAGTAAGAGTATGAACTTTAGGCCTTGTTTTCAAGCATTGCAATACCATTTTTGCTCACTTTTACTACTTGCTACCTCGTTGTTTTGATATTTTCATATTACAAAAACATATATCTACTATCCATACTACACTTTTATCATCATCTCTTCGCCGAATTAGTTCACCTATACAATTTGTAATTCTATTGGGTGTGTTGGGGACACAAGAGACTCTTTGTTATTTGGTTGCAAGGTTGCTTGAGAGATACCATCTTCATCCTACACCTCCCACGGATTGATAAACCTTAGGTCATCCACTTGAGAGAAAATATATATTGTCCTACAAAACTCTGCGCTTGGAGGCCCAACACGAGTCTACAAGACTAAGTTGGTTAGTAGACATCAGTGTTCAGCTTCTCCCTCTGCCCCACTAAATATAGGAGGCAAAGGGGGGGCTGGGTCGCAGCCCTAGGGAGGTCTCCTCCCTCCCCGAGGCACCTAGGGGGTGACTTCCGCCCTTCGAACTCTTCCCTCTCTCCTCCTCCTTGGTGGATGGGCCTCTTAGGGTTGGTATCCTGGCAAATGTAGGCCAGGGAGCCCCTCTTACAACCCATGTGGGCCCTGTGGGCAGGTGGACCCCCCCCCCCCCATGGACCGTTGAACCTCTTTCGGCACACCCGGTACAATACCGATAATGCCCGAAACTTTCCAAGCAACCAAAACAGGACTTCCTATATATAAAACTTTACCTCCGGGCTATTCCGGAGCTCCTTGTGACATTTAGGATCTCATCCGGGACTCCGAACGACATTCGTTCACCAGCGTACATATCCCAATACTACTCTACCATCACCGAACGTTAAGCGTGCGGACCCTACGGGTTCGAGAATCATGTAGGCATGACCGAGACACATGTTCGGTCAATAACCAATAGCGAGACATGGATGCCCATATTGGTTCCTACATATTCCATAAAGATCTTTTAACGGTTGAACCACGATGTTGAGGATTCGAGTAATCCTGTATGCAATTCCCTTTGTCCAACTATATTTTACTTTCCCGATATTCGATCGTCAGTATCTCCATACCTAGTTCAATCTCGTTAACGGCAAGTTTCTTTACTCGTTTCGTAATACAAGATCACGTGACTAACTCATTAGCTACATTGCTTGCAAGCTCTTTATGGTGTTGTGTTACCGAGAGGGCCCGGAACTATATGTTTGTCATACGGAGTGACAAATCCCAGTATCGATGCATGCAACTCAACAGACACCTCCGGATATACCTGTAGAGGACCTTTATGATCACCCAGTTACAAAGCGATGTTTGATAGCACGCAAAGTATTCCTCCGGTATCCGGGAGTGACACGATCTCATGGTCTAAGGAAATGATACTTGGCATGAAGAAAGCTTTAGCAAATAACTAAACGATCTGATGCTAAGCTTACGGTTGGGTCTGTCCATCACATCGTTCTCTAAATGATGTGATCCCGTTATTAAATGACAACTCATGTCTATGGTTAGGAAACCATAACCATCAACGAGCTAGTCTAGTAGAGGCTTACTAGGGACATGGTGTAGTTTATGTATTCACACATGTATTCAAGTTTCTGATCAATACAATTCTAGCATGAATAATAAACATTTATCATGAATGGGAGATATGATAATAACCAATTTATTATTGCCTCTAGGGCATATTTCAAACAAAGGTGCCCTTGCCCCAAGCTGCGGGCATGGAAAAAGGACTTACATCCACGCGTAAGATACATAAGGCCATTGGGGGAGATCTGGACAACCACCCAGATGGGGCCGTTGCAACAGTCGTATGCTCGCAGCCACAGGCCAGACAGATGATTGTCCTCCATTGTCCCGGCGAAGGGGCGGGGGAGGCATAGGAAGTTGCATGGCCGATGGCGCAGCTCTACGACAAATTCGTGCATTGTGTCCTCCGTGCGGCCCTTTGCGAGGGGCAGAGCGACCTGAGGTGAAATGGCAAGCACTCCACCATGGCCACCTCGGGCACGAACACCACGCCTTCCATTGCCTCGGACTGCAGCCCTTCTGTGGGTACTGGAGCCGACCTCGGCAGCCATAGTCGGGATGCGCGTGTGATGTTGAGGAGAGGCCCTCGCGGCGACAGCAGATGCACGAGCTCGACCCCTTCCCCTTGACATTGCAATGGTGATTCTTGGAAAGGGTGGAGAGGGGAATGGGAGGCGAGAGGTTGAAGAAGATGGCAGGAAGCAATTTGGAAAAGGAAGAGGTGAATGAGCATCGCCCTCTGTAAACACCTCTTCTTTATGGGGGAGGCGTGGGGGATGGCTCTTTACTATGCGTTTGAAATGACCACTCTTGGTCAAGCACACTACTCCAGCGACCGCCCGACTTTGCCAACCCTTCATCTCACATGCAGTACGCGTGGCAGGGGGGCAGTAAAAGGAGAAGATTGCATCATATTATAACAGTTGTTCTTTGCCACGCGTGCTTGTGCATGTTCTTGGGCCTTGCCCAACGACGCCTCGTGCGCGTGTGGCTCTGGCCCAGGGCTCATGTCGGTGTACTAAGATTTGGGTCTTTAGCACCCTAGACTTATGCATAGGTAGTGGCAGCTCCCCGACAAGGAGGCTTGCCGGAGGATAACTCAAAACAAGATTTTTAGATTACAAAGAAGATCTTTGAACCAGAAAAGCCGCTCTTCGTGAGATCAAGGAGCGCATTAAGAAGTCCAAGATTAAGATTCAAGACCTAATTGTAGAGGCAAGTGGGGAAAAGACCAAGATACAACATCAAGTTCAACGCTGAAGACAATCATTGCCGGCAAGGTGAAGGCCCGGCAAGCTCTCGCCAGCTAGTCACTGATCGGTGAGGTGTCGAGCCCGCACACAGTTAAGTGAGACTTGTCAGACACGTTTCAGCATGCTCAAAGGAGGTTTACCTTTATTGACACCCATCGAAATGGTGTGTCAAGCTAATAGGAGGTAGCTGGGCGAGCGATGCAGCAACCTTGCCGAGGCTCCTCCACATGACACCTAACGGAGCATTAGTTGATTTTGTCATGAACTACATAATGACAGTTTTGCCACTCTGGTAACCCCTTAAGCTATAAAAAGGAGGGCCAGAGCAACGTTTACAAGGATCCAACTTTTGCACAACTCATATGCATGGCTGCTCTCTCTCTCTCCACCTTGCCGGGGAAAGCACTCCTTGTATTTGTGCTCACACATATCCAATATACAAAGTAGAAGTAGGGTTTTACACCTTACGATGGCTCAAACCTGGGTAGAAGCCTTTGTGTTCTCTGTTGATTCTGCTCTTTGTGCTTGACAAATCCCCTAGCTGAACCACAAAGGGGCTAGATGGCCCCATAGATGGTCGTACCCGCGACAAGATGTAAATCTTTCCACACAAAATCAAATATAGTGACATGGGATCTCCCTTACGGAATAAAGTTGACAATTTAATATAGAATAAAGGAACATAAGTACACGACGTACATTGGTTTTTATGTTTGAGACTAAAAGAACTACAAAAACTACATGGCGTGGAGAGGAAAAGCCCAAATAGAGGGCCAGGGACAGGTGATGCGAACGCGCCAATATTGCCATCATACCTCTTATTTTTACCCAAGAGGAGCACAAGGAACATAATGGGACTAACAAAGGCTCAAATAAAAGAACTCCCGACCACAAATAAAAGAACTCCCCACCAAGTTACCTTTTGTTATAAAGAACTCCGCACAAAATAAAAACCAACATAAATAGAGTAACTTCAAACCATCAAAACAAAATCGGTATTTTTTCAAAACCATGTCATGCATTAACTCAATCGAAACAATTAAAATCAATTGTTACTAAAATCTTAACTCAATCATAACTTTTTTATCTTCCCATGTCCATACCCAAATCAAATTAAATCTTAGCCAAATCAAATTAAATCTTAGCAAAACCTCAGCTAAATAAAATCTCATAAAAATTGCAACCCACGGTCAAATAACTAGTTCTAGTACTCACTACTAGTAAAACCAGAAAATCAACAAAAGAGTTATTGCAAGTAGATGCAGTGTTATACAAATGCAGCTCATGCATGCTCACCCTATTTACAAAGAGTGCAATATTTTGCTGGGTGTTGCAGTTACCCAGACAAAACTATGCAAGAACAAATATGATGAACAAAACAAACTTAGAACTTTAATCAGAAAAAAGGAACAAATGAAACCAATAATTCAAAAACCAAGTTGCCTTTGAGCAGTAATCATAGAGGACCATATCCCTGATATAATAATAGAAAGGTCCACATAATTCAAGAACATATCATAAGGATAAATATAGCATAGGGTGGCAACCAAAATACCGTTCACCTAAAACAGGTCAATTTCAGCTGTCTTAAACAACTCAAGAAAGTGAACGGAGGGAGGACAACATTTGTTCAATGCCTCCTCCATAACTGGAAATTGACGAGTACCAGAATTATAAAAGTCTCCATTCTGCAATAAAATCCTACAATCATAACTATGCCGAAGCATCTGAACTTATTTAAGTATTGTAATCAAGTGAAGGATAACTGGGAGAAAAGTGGCAATTCATTCACCGGGCAGTGCTGAGCCCAAGCAGCATCTGGCCGTTGTTGCTGGAAGGGATGTACGAAACATTGGGTGAGCGCGCAATCACCCCAGCTATCTCCTTGGCAGCCTCGATCCTCCTGAGCTCGATCAGGCCATTGCCTACAAGGGCGGTGGCATCTGAGATGAGCCGTGCGGACTCGCTCTCCCCCTCCGCGCGAACAATAGCAGCACGCCTCTCCTGCTCTGCCCGCGCAACGAGGAACCTGGAGCGCTCAGCCTCCTGCTGCGCGACCTGCTTCTTCTCAACGGCCTGAGCGAAGTCGTGCCCGTAGGCGAGGTGGGTGATGGCGACGTCATCAAGCACGATGTTGAACTCGCCGGCGCGGCGGACGAGGGCTTCACGGACGAGGGCAGAGACGTGGGGACGGTCGGTGAGGAGCTGGTCTGCGTTGAACTGGGCGACGACGGCCTTGAGCACCTCGTTGCCGATGGAGGGGAGCACCTTGTCGTCATAGTCGAGGCCGAGGTTGGTGAAGATTTCAGGAAGGCGTTCCACATCGGGGCGGGCGAGAACGCGGAGCGTGAGGCTGACCATCTGCAGATCCTTGGTTCCGGAGGTGGAGGAGAAGCTGTGCGGGCGCGTGCGGATGTCGAAGAGGAAGGGCTTCTGGAGCCAGGGGACGAGGAAGTGGGTGCCCTCCGAGACGACCGCCGGGAGAACGCCCTGGAAGCGGTCGAAGATGACGGCCCGTTGGCCGCCGTCCACCGTGTAGAGGGACGTGGAGACGCCAGATGCCGTCAAGCCCAACCCGGCAGCCACCTTTGCGACCTTCGTCAGGAACGAGCCCGCTGCTTGCCCGCCGCCAGCCATGGATGACCTATTTCGGGTGTGGATTTTGGTTAGGGTTTGGGGGATCTGGTGGCTTTAACGCTGTACCTTTTCTTGATAGAGAAGAAGAAGAAGCGTGGTGTTGGCCGCGCACGTGGATGGCCCGATTGGCCTGCGAGCCTACTACCAAGCCTATCCACACCTTAGACCTTCAGCGCCCGTTTTGCAACTGGCGCTCACGGGCCGCTCTGCTGGGCCGGCCGAACAATGGTAGCAACCACACCGCGTAAAACAATTCTTTTTCTCTAGTAGTGTGTTTGGCAATATTTAGAAAGGGGAATGGGAGTTTAGAGCAGGGAGTTGTATTGAGATTAGACATGGGATGAGTCGTTTTATTCCCAATCCTCTGTTTGGTGCATGATAGGAGTTATGTGCGAGGATTTGAGGAGAAGTTGTATTCCCTTATTTGGTTCGTGGGAATTGACGAGGGAATAGATAAGGGAAGTTAATGTAAGATATGATGAACGGTTAAGATTGACTCACTAAAACAATTCCCTACCAACTCCCACCCCCTCCCCTGTTAATAAAACGGTGGGAGTTTGAGCCTCAAGTCCCATGACTATTCCCTTATGAATTCCCAATCCCTCTAACCAAACAATAGATTTGAAGTCTCGTACCCCTTTAATTCCCAATCCCTCTAACCAAACAATAGATTTGAAGTCTCGTACCCCTTTAATTCCCATGATAGGAGTAGTAGATTCCTAACTACTTTTTCCCCTCGCGTTAGGGTTCCTTCCTCCCGGAGGCGATTCTCGCGCCGCCGTCGAGACCTTCTCTCCCCTCGCCGGATCTCACCCTGGGATCGATTCGGGCTGATCAAGGGGTGATCTTAGCATCATCACCCGGCCTTGGTTGAACTCCTCGGTAGGGTTTGGACGGTAGGGCTCTCACAAACACCCGGTTGACTCTAGATCGGGTTAGGGTTTCGAGTATGGCAGCGAGTTCTTCAGCGTCAGCAAAGAAGTCCGGGGTTGACCCCGCTGCTGAGATGGAGAAGATGATGGCGGAGCTCGGGCTGCGCGAAGAGGACCTAGACGATGTGATCTACGATGAGAAGGAGGTACCGCCAGATCAAGCTAGATGGACTGCAGTCGCGCGGGTGCATATCAAAAAATCTTACAGTCAGTATTGGTTCTTCAAGAACATGCGCGTTGCGTGGGATCTGGCTCAAGATTGCAGTTTTCGTTCCTTGCAGGACAATCTCTATACGGTGCAGTTCTTTTGCTTGGGAGACTGGGAGCGGGTCATGCAGGACGGCCCCTGGAATTTCCGTGGGAACGCAGTCATCCTAGCATCGTATGATGGCATAACGCAACCCTCTATGGTTCCTTTGGACACGCTGGACATATGGATTCAGATCCATGACGTCCCTGACAAATATGCACACCTAGTAGATGCCTTGGCTAGTCGGGTGGGAGAAGTTCTTTTCTCCGAGAAGCTATCCCAAGATTTTGCTGGTAACTTTTATCGTGTTTGGGTTAGGATTAATGTTCTGAAACCCTTGAAGAATGCTGTCACAATGGTGTGGGATGGCACACGTCATATCTACAGAGTCCGCTACGAGAAACTGCCGGATTGGTGTGTAGTTTGCGGACATCTTGGCCATGTTTTCAAGGAACACGGCGATGGAGTTCACCCACCGTCAGCCATGTACTTCAAAGATCTCCGGGCTACATGGGCAATGCGGACGGGAACTGGCCCTGGTGGGGGCCGCGGACGCAGGGGTGGTAGAGGCGCTCGAGGTGGACGGGCAACAGCTGGGGACGCAAGGCAGACCAAGCCGGTGGACATGGAAACTGCTATCATGGACCAGACCGGTGTGTATGAGGATACTGTTGGGGAACGTAGTATTTTCAAAATTTTCCTACGATCACGCAAGATCTATCTATCAGATGCATAGCAACAAGAGGGGAGAGTGTGTCTACGTACCCTCGTAGACCGAAGGCGGAAGCGTAAGTGACACGGTTGATGTAGTCGAACTTCTTCGCGATCCAACCGATCAAGCACCGAACGTACGACACCTCCGCGTTCAGCACACGTTCAGCTTGATGACGTCCCACGAGCTCTTGATCCAGTTGAGTTTCACGGGAGAGTTTCGTCAGCACGACGGCGCGGTGACGGATATGATGAAGTTAACAGCGCAGGGCTTCGCCTAAGCACTGCAACAGTATGACCGAGGTGTGTTTCTGTGGAGGGGGGCACCGCACACGGCTAAAACAATTCAACTTGTGTGTCTTTGGGTGCCCTCCTGTCCCCGTATATAAAGGAGCAAGGGGGAAGGGCCGGCCGGCCATGTATGGCGCGCCTAGGAGTAGGATTCCTACTCCTAGTAGGAATAGGAATCCTCCTTCATATTCCTACTAGGAGTATAAAAGGAAGAAGGAGAAGAGAAGGAAGGAGAGAGGTGGCGCCCCCCCCCCCCCCCACTCCTAGTCCAACTAGGATTCCCTAGTGGGGGCGCCGGCCAGCCTCATGGGCTGCCTCTCACTTTTCCTTCAAGGCCCACTATGGACCATACTCCCTCGGGGGGGTTCCGGTAACCCCCTCCGGCAATCCGGTTAGATCCGAAACTTTCTCGGAACACTTCCCTTGTCCGAATATAGTCGTCCAATATATCAATATTTACGTCTCGGACATTCCGAGACTCCTCGTCATGTCCGTGATCTCATCCGGGACTCCGAACTACCTTCGGTACATCAAAACTCATAAACTCATAATACCGATCGTCATCAAACGTTAAGCGTGCGGACCCTACGGGTTCGAGAACTATGTAGACATGACCGAGACTCATCTCCGGCCAATAACCTATAGCGGAACCTGGATGCTCATATTGGCTCCTACATATTCTACGAAAATCTTTATCGGTCAAACTGCACAACAACATACGTTGTTCCTTTTGTCATCGGTATGTTACTTGCCCGAGATTTGATCGTCGGTATCTCAATACCTAGTTCAATCTCGTTACCGGAAAGTCTCTTTACTCGTTCTGTAATACATCATCCCGTGACTAACTCATTAGTCATTTGCTTGCAAGGCTTATTATGATGTGTATTACCGAGAGGGCCCAGAGATACCTCTCCGACACTCGGAGTGACAAATCCTATTCTTGATCTATGCCAACACCACGAACACTTTTGGAGACACATATAGAGCATCTTTATGATCACCCAGTTACGTTGTGACGTTTGATAGCACACAAGGTGTTCCTCTGTGTAATGCCCCGGATGTAATGCTTTCCCTTTTGGGCTTATAATAAATCTCCGGCTTCATCTATTTCCTTTTCGGGTTCTTTGTCTTTCGGGTTTTCGTCGTTTTGTTGTGTGAGTGTGTGGCATTCATTCATATCATGTAGACATATGCATTGCATTGCATTTGTGTTGTGGGTTGCATCCGGTTCGTGGCGTTCCTTCCCGTTGTCCGTTTTGTGTTCCGGAGCTCCCTCACGTGTCCGTGACGTCCCGTAGGCCTACTTTGTTGTTCGGGCGTTTTTCGTTACCGGTGTGCTGTGAGGTTGTGTTGTGTGTTGTTGTATTGTTGTGTGCAACCCGCCTCTCAAATCTCGTCTCGTTTGGACTCCGTTGACTTTTCCCTCCGTTGTCCGTGTGGGTCCGATGTGCCTTCACTTCGTGTCCCGGAAATACCCCTACTGCTTTCTTTTATCTCCGTCTAGTCCTTTTAAAAACATCCCCGCGATCGGATCCGTCGGATCGCGATCGGAGGGCTCCTAAACACCCCTAGCCTCCAAACCCTAGTCTAAAACTGCTACTTATAGACCCCCCTAGTCTATTTTGGGCATCCCCTTCTTCTTCCCCTTCTCCACTTTCCTTTTTTTTCCTTTTTTTTCTCAGATCCGATCGCACTGTTCATCTGGATCCCGAAGGATCCTGGGATCGATCCGATCCGCCGCCGCGACCGCAGCGCTCCAGCGCCGGGTCAACGCCCGCACGACCGAGCCGGGGCTTCGACCGCCGCTTCCTCCCCTCCGCGTCGGGGCCCAGCTCGCCGCTCGCCTCTTCGGGCTGGGCCGTACGCCGCCGCCAGCCCAGGGGAGGTCCCCACTTCGCCGCAAGACGCGGGCCGTACCGCCTCCCCCGGCCCGTTCCTCCACCGGGCGCAGCAGCCGCCAGGCGGGCCTCGCCACCCCTCCGCGCCGGGCCTCTCCGCGCCAGGCCGCAGGCGACGCGCCAGCCGGCTGGGCCGGCTCCCCTCCGAGCTACCAGGCCTCGGCTCCCCTCCGCGCGCGAGCCGCCGGGCCGCCGCACTGTTCCTCGCAGCCGGGCCGCCTCCTCGCCAGATCTGGGCCGCCGCCACTGTAGCTCCAGGCCCGAGCCCGTACTGTTCATCGAGGTTGACCTTTTCCCCCTCTAAGTCCCAGATCTGACAGTCTGAGATGCATACTTTGACCTGCCCTAACTTTTTATCTGCTGCTCCGTTTTGCGCGTGTAGCATGTCCAGATGTTCGTGGAGATGCCCTCTACGTTTTACCTGTTGTAGTCATGCATGTTAGATGTCATCTTGACACTTGTTTTGCTGTTGCAAGAGTGCATCATGATATAAACTGCTGTTATGTGTTATTTTCATGCCACCTTTGACATGTGATATCTTTTAGCTCGTTTGTCCAAACGATGCAAATGACATGTCCACGTGTTCGTCTTGCCACGAACTACGTGTTGTGTGTGATAGGTTGCATGGTAGATTTATTGTTTCCTTGTTATCATCGTTGCAAAATGCCATGTTCACATGTTGTGTTTTCACTTGTTATGAAATGCCATCTTGTTGAGCTCGTTGCAATCGTTGTGTTCACCACAATGATGCATGCTTGTGTGTTTCGGGATCACCGTCATATGTATTTTGATGAGGTGCTTACCCTTTGCCATGTTTAGTTTCGAGGTGTCTTAAACATGCTCTTTTGTATGCTATGATGATATTGCTGTTTTAGGACTTAGTGAAATTTCACTAAGTCTGAAATCTGTAACGTTCCGATGCCATGTTCGTGTGATGTTGTAGGACAAAGCATGATAGTTTTGGGGTGGATTTTGATTGTTCCTTGAAGTATATATTGTTGTCTTTCCATCCATGTCCTCACATGTCCATTTGAGTGGCTGTAGCATGTTTATCTTTTGCTCCAAACTTTCAATAAAAATTCTGCTGCCAGAATTTTATTTCAAAGTTCAATATGTCCAAGATCATTGCTATTGATCCGTGACTCCGTTGGGGGTGCACTTTGGACCTAGTTGCTGTACATTATATCTAGTTTGTGTTCAAGTCCTTTGCCATGCCTTTTGGGTGCTGTAGAGTAATTATTTTGAGCTCCAAAGATGCTATGTTGCTGTAATTTGCAGTTTTCGCTCAAATCTTGTTTCGGGCATAACTTTTAGCCCGTAACTCCGATTTCAGCGAATCTTATATCAAACTTGGGTGATTTTCTGTGTAGATTATTAATATCAGGTTGTTATCTTGTTTTGAGGTGTTTTGCTTGAGTGATGTTTTACGTGCTCCGTGTGCATCCCTAGTGCATCCATCATGCATCCATGTTTTTCGAGTGCGCATTGCATCGTGTTGATTGGTGCTTGGTGTGTTTGTCTTGTTTAGAGCCGGAAGTTGAGCACGAGGTTTCCAACGAGGTTGAGCACGAGGTTTCCAACGAGTTTGAGCACGAGGACCCTTCTTTCGATCCGAACGTCTTCTCTTCAGGCAAGATGACCGAACCCCGATAACATTACTATCTTTGCCTATTGCTAGTAGTCTCGATCTATAGTTTTGCCTCGATGCCCATGTTCTTCTTGTCAGCCTCCTACTTGTAACCAATTGCCATGTTTAACCACCCTACCTATGCAAACCGTTGCTTGGCTAAGTACGCTTCGCTCAGCCCTTCTTATAGCGTTGCTAGTTGCAGGTGAAGTGAAGATGCTTGCTTCATGTTGAAGTTTGGTTGGGTTATATCACACTATATAAATGCTTTAAAATGAAATCACCTATATATTGGCAAGGGTGGAAGGCTAAGCCTTTTGCTTGGTGTTTTGTTCCACTCATGCCGTTAGGATCCGTATAAGCCGGTGTTATGTTCCTTGATTATGCGTTCCTAACACGGTTGGGGTGTATGGGACCCCCTCGATAAACCGCTAAGTGCTAAGTCTTTTCCAGCAAGTCCCAACATTGGTACTATTTGCCTAATAACAAACTAAACATGCATAGGGAGTTATAAACCCTTTTATTTAATTCAACAACCCCGGGCCAGTGCTCCACATGAGTGTTGGTCCGAAACGAGCGGACTGCGGGGCCACCTCAAGGAAACTCGAGGTTTGGTAAAAACCCGTAGGATGTCTCATCCGGTCGTGTCCTGAGACCTAGATACGCGCGGCTACTATCAGGGTGTCGACACGCCGGGAGGATTTGCTGGATTAGCCTTACCTTAGCTCGGTATATCTTGAGCACGGGATTCCGAGGATACTCGGGTCTTCCCACTTTGGAGTTGCGACTCCGCGGATCGTGGGCTTGTAATGGGTCAAGTTGGAACACCCCTGCAGGGTTTGAACTTTAGAAAGCCGTGCCCGCGGTTATGTGGCAGATGGGAGCTTGTTAATTCCGGTTGTAGATAACTTGACACAATGATGCTAATACACTACCAGCGTGTGTTCCGTGACTGTCAATTTCCGAATAGGGATTCGGGAGTTGAACACGGAGGGGTTATGTTTGTGAGCTCGTAGCTAGGATCACTTCGTGATAACTTCTCGCCGATGCCTTCTCTTCTCGCTCTCACTTGCGTAAGATAGATGCTAGTTGCTGCTGCAGACTTGTTCTTTCTTCAGCCTTTCCCTCACCTAAAGGCTTTGATAGTTCTGTTACCCGGGAACGGGATTGCTGAGTCCTCTGTGGCTCACAGTTACTTCACACACCAGATGCAGGTCCAGCTGTGAGCTATCCAGGTGATGGCACCGAGCTGGATTGGGAGTACGACGAGGAGCGTAGTCGTTACTACGTGCGCTACCCGGACGATCAGTAGTGGAGTCTCTTACTAGGATTCGATCCGCCTGTGGTTGTTTTATCTGAGTTTGGTACTTTGACATTTGGTTTTTGCCCTTAGAGGGTTGTAGTGATCTTAATGTATGATGTTTGAGACTTGTACTGTTATTCTGTGACGTGGCGATTGTAAGCCAACTATTTTTCAGTTTACTATCCCTTTTCTACATGAGTTGTGCAAAGATTACCAAACTTGAGATCATTCTAGGATGGACTTATGCCTTTAAGTCGTGCCTCGACACGTAGGAGGTATAATTCCATCCTGGGCATTACAAGTTGGTATCAGAGCCTTCTCCGACCTAGGAGCCCCCACTGTTTGATCGAACCGTTGACGGTTGAGTCTAGGCACACACTGAAAACTTTTTGAGTCCTATATTATATCGGAGAGTAGGATTTCTTTGCTTCTCATCCCCTTTCTCTCTGGTGAGGACTCCTGACGTCTACTCTTGTCTCTCCTATCTTCAAAATTTGCACAAAATTTTTTTTTAGGAATCCCGCGAGTATTCTGGGATTGTTTCGATGTTCTTGTGACAAGGATATTGTTCCCGATGCCTCCTGTTACCGAGGAGTTGAGCTTTGGGGTATCATTGTAACAAGCATATCGCGGCAGTACTAAATACTTAAGACGGCCGACATCGAAAATCTCCCCTATACGGCCAGTGGCAAGATAACCCCGACATCACCCAGTACTGGGGAGGTAGTTCGGGAGTATTGCCATAGCTTGTTATAGTGGATGCTTTTCGAAGGTCCGAGGTACACAGTTTCCGAGAAAGACTGGTTATGTGTTGAAGGATGGATACACCTGGATGTAGGTTAGAGTTGATTGCGCGGTGCTTCCCGTGTATCCCCAACACCTGATTGCATAACTGGAATCTTTCGGAAAGCTATAGGTGGGTCTTATCCAGTAGATCGTAGGCATTCTTCCAACGAATGCAGGTTAGTGAGTTCGGGGTTCGACATTGAGTGAAGAGGTTATATGACCGAGGTTACTATCAGGAGTTGCATCTTAAAGGGTCCTTGGCTATGCTGATCCGGGGATTGCAAAACCTTTTCGTAACGCGTTCATATGCTTTCAGCACAAAGATGTTAGAACGAAACTCCTCTCTTGTGTTTGTTCCTTTCCGTACCTTGTTGTTTATTATTTTATCCTTTTGATCCCTATGTGGCTTCTCGTGAAGACTGATGTTATCAATTAACTAAGAAATTCATTCGTTCCTCTTGTTCGGATGATTTCATTCGTTCTTATTGTTCGAATGATTATTGTGAAGACTTGTTGCAATTCATTCCATTGATTCAGCTTATTCCTTTTGTCAATCAATTGCTGATTCGTGGTCATCTCTTACAGGATGGCTCCGAAAAAGGTTCCGAATGCCAACCCAGAGGTGGAAGAGGTCCCAGAGCATCCTCCTTCCCCTCCTCCTCCGCCTGAGGCTTGGAGAGCAATTATGCAGACTACTGCTCAGAACACTCAGTTGATGATGCAGATGATGCAGATGATGCAAGCTAATCAAGCTAATCAAGCTAATCAGGGTGTTCCAATGAACCAAGGCAACTTCTTCCAGCAGCACCATGCTACTCTCAACCAGTTCTTGGCCAACAACCCTAAAGCTTTCAGTTACTGTGTCGACCCTCTTGATGCTGAAGATTGGCTGACCGATATCAAGAAGCATTTTGAGTGCAGTAACGTGAAAGAAGATGACTATGTGAAGTTTGCAGCCTTCCAACTGAAAGATCAAGCAGCTGATTGGTGGCAGCAGTACAAAGACTCAAGGCCGGGTCAAGTGATCTCTTGGGAGAATTTCTGCAAGGATTTCCGCTCGCATCACATTCCTACAAGTGTTATCGAGGGTATGCGTGAGCAATTCCGCAACCTCAAGCAGGGCTCCATGACAGTCTATCAGTATAATGTCAAGTTCCAAAACCTCGCTCGTTATGCAAAGCAAGACATTCCTGATGCAAAGAGTAAAATCTATCAGTTCCGTGGAGGTCTCAAAGATGAACTTCAGCTTGCTCTCACTCTGTTCGAGCCAGACGAATTCGATAAGTTCTATAATATGGCTTTGAAACAAGAAGCAGCTCAGCTTAAGATGGAGGCTTCTAAGAAGAGAATTCGAGATGCTGTTCACTCTACCTCATCGTCTCAGTTGGCTGCGAAACAACAGAAATTCTGGCTTCCTCCTCCTCCAATGATTCGAGCTCCATACAACAACTCCAGCAACTTCAACAACTCCAACAACAAGAACTCTAGTGGTCGTGGTTTCTCCCACCCACCCAACCCAAGCAACCAGTCGAAGAAGCAGTTTCAGTCTCAAGGCTCCAAGTCCGGTGGCTCTCAGTTCCGTCCTCTCTCAGAAGTGACTTGCAACAAATGCACTCAGAAGGGTCACTATGCCAACAGATGTCCGAATCCGAAGCGTCTTCCTCCTCCATCACCTATGAGTTCAGCTATTGTCAAGCATGATCCAAAGTCTGCAAGGGTTAATCTGATGAATGCAGCACAAGCAGAGGCTTCTTCTGATGTCATTCTGGGTAACCTTCCAGTGAACTCTTTTCCAGCTAAAGTGTTATTTGATTCGGGTGCTTCACATTCTTTCATGTCATTCCCATTTGCATCCAAGTATAATGTGGGCACTATGCCCTTGCCAAGGGAGTTGCAAGTGATTTCTCCGGGAAGATGCATGACTTCTAGATTATATGCTCCGGATATTTCTATTCGCATGGGTGATTATCGATTTCTGGCTTCTCCGGTGGTTCTTGGTCATTCTGACATCGACCTCATTCTCGGAATGGATTGGCTTTCTCAGCATGATGCTCACATTGATTGTGCTCAAAAGGAAGTCAAATTGACTCATTCTGATGAAGATGTGATTATCTTCGCCTCCAGGGATAATACTATTCGGCTTTTCTCTCTTAATGATAAGGGTGAAATTAATGCCATAGAGCAAATTCCAGTGGTGAATGAATATCAAGACGTCTTTCCAGAAGAACTTCCAGGCATGCCTCCACACCGTCAGGTGGAGTTTGTCATTGAACTCGAGCCGGGCACCGAACCTGTTTGCCGGCGTCCATACAAGCTCTCTTCAGATGAATTGAAGGAATTGAAGAAACAGTTGGATGAACAGGAGCGTATGGGTCTCATCAGACCGAGTACATCTCCGTGGGGCTGTGGTGTCTTATTTGTCAAGAAGAAAGATGGCACGGAGCGTCTCTGTGTTGACTACCGGCCATTGAACAAGAAGACGATTAAGAACAAGTATCCGCTCCCCAACATCAATGAACTCTTTGAGCAGCTCAAAGGAGCTAAAGTGTTCTCTAAGCTCGACCTCCGAATGGGCTACCATCAAATTCGCATTCGCGAGGAAGACATTCCCAAGACGGCCTTCAGAACGAGCTATGGTTCATATGAGTATACCGTCATGTCCTTCGGTCTCGCCAATGCTCCTCCTACCTTTTCAAGGATGATGCATTACATCTTCAACCCCTATACTGGAGAGTTTGTGCTTGTGTATCTGGATGATATTCTGGTGTTTTCCAAGAATGAAGAAGATCACGAAAAGCACTTGCGTCTGGTTCTTGATCGACTCCGAGAGCATAAATTCTATGCCAAGTTCTCAAAGTGCGAGTTTTGGCTCGATAAGGTTCTCTACCTGGGCCACATCATCTCAGCTGACGGTATTGCGGTTAATCCCGAGAAAGTTGAAGCAATTGTCAACTGGGAAGCTCCTCAGAACGTCAAGCAGCTCCGCAGTTTTCTGGGTCTTGCCAGCTATTGCAGAAGGTTTGTGGAGAACTTCTCCAAGATTGCCAAGCCTCTTTCCAACCTCCTTCAGAAGAATGTCAAATACTTTTGGTCTCCCGAGTGTGAAGTAGCTTTCAAAACCCTCAAAGAGAAGCTTGTTTCTGCTCCAGTTCTGATTCCTCCAGATGAATCCAAGCCCTATGAAGTGTTCTGTGACGCTTCTCTTCAAGGCCTTGGTGGTGTGCTTATGCAAGAGAAGAGAATTGTGGCATACACTTCACGTCAGCTAAAGCCAGCTGAGAAGAACTATCCCACACATGATCTCGAGCTAGCAGCTGTGGTACATGCTCTGATTACGTGGAGACATCTGTTGTTGGGCAGAAAGGTCGACATCTTCACTGATCACAAGAGCTTGAAGTACATCTTCACACAGCCGCATCTGAACCTCCGCCAGACTCGTTGGGTCGAGATGATCCAAGAGTACAACCCCAGCATTGAGTACACTCCAGGCAAGGCGAATGTGATTGCAGATGCTTTGAGCAGAAAGGCATATTGCAACAGCCTTCTTATCAAGCCACACCAGCCTGAGCTTTGTGAAGCTTTCAGGAAGCTCAACCTTCAGGTTGTTCCGCAGGGTTTTCTTGCCAATCTCCAAGTTGCTCCTACCTTGGAAGATCAAGTCCGTGAGGCTCAGCTCAGTGATACCATGGTGAAGAAGGTGAAACATGGGATTGCAAAGGGCACTCCAAAATATAAGTGCTTCCGTGTTGATGAGAGAGATACCTTGTTCTTCGAGGACAGACTCGTTGTTCCCAAAGGTGATCTCAGGAAGCTCATAATGGAAGAAGCTCATGACTCTCTCCTTTCCATTCATCCTGGCAGTTCCAAGATGTATCAAGACCTCAAGCAATCTTACTGGTGGACACGCATGAAAAGGGAAATTGCCCAATTCGTGAATGAATGTGATGTATGCAGAAGAGTGAAAGCAGAACATCAACGTCCAGCCGGTCTTCTCCAACCTCTTCCTATCCCTGAGTGGAAGTTCGACCACATTGAAATGGACTTCGTCACTGGCTTTCCTAAATCCAAGCGAGGCAATGATGCTATCTTTGTGGTGATTGACAAGCTTACCAAAGTTGCTCACTTTCTTCCAGTCAAAGAATCAATCAATGCAGCTCAACTTGCAGAGTTGTACACTTCCAGAATTGTGTCCCTACATGGCATTCCTCAAGTGATATCCTCAGACCGTGGCAGCTTGTTCACATCAAGGTTCTGGGACTCCTTTCAGTCCGCCATGGGCACGAAGATCAGGTTCAGCACTGCCTTTCACCCTCAGACTAGTGGTCAAGTCGAGCGTGTGAATCAGATCCTTGAAGATATGCTAAGAGCCTGTGTCATCTCCTTCGGCATGAAATGGGAAGACTGCCTTCCATTTGCCGAGTTCTCTTACAACAACAGCTTTCAAGCAAGTGCAGGCAAAGCACCGTTTGAAATTCTCTATGGCAGAAAGTGTCGTACCCCTCTCAACTGGTCTGAAACAGGCGAACGCCAACTTCTTGGCAATGATTTGATCTCAGAAGCCGAAGAAATGTGCAAAGTCATACGTGAGAATCTCAAGGCCGCTCAGTCGCGTCAGAAGAGCTACTATGACGGAAAGCATCGTGATTTGGTTTTCGACATCGGTGATCATGTCTATCTCCGAGTGTCTCCGATGAAAGGAACCCAAAGGTTCGGTATCAAAGGAAAACTTGCTCCTAGATACGTCGGGCCTTTCAAAATTCTTGGCAAAAGAGGCGATCTAGCCTATCAGCTCGAGCTCCCTTCCAACTTTGCAAACGTTCATGATGTCTTCCATGTGTCTCAGCTTCGCAAATGCTTCAAGGCACCTGAGCGCATGATTCCGTTTGAGGAGATTGATCTTCAACAAGACCTTTCCTACCGAGAGCATCCAGTTGCAATTCTCGAAGAAACCGAACGCAAGACTCGCAACAAGTCCATCAAGTTTCTAAAAGTCAAGTGGTCACATCACACAGACCGAGAAGCTACCTGGGAACGAGAAGATCATCTTCGTTCCGAGTACCCTTCCTTTTTCCAGTCCTAGATCTCGGGACGAGATCTTTTTGTAGTAGAGGAGAGTTTGTAATGCCCCGGATGTAATGCTTTCCCTTTTGGGCTTATAATAAATCTCCGGCTTCATCTATTTCCTTTTCGGGTTCTTTGTCTTTCGGGTTTTCGTCCTTTTGTTGTGTGAGTGTGTGGCATTCATTCATATCATGTAGACATGTGCATTGCATTGCATTTGTGTTGTGGGTTTCATCCGGTTCGTGGCGTTCCTTCCCGTTGTCCGTTTCGTGTTCCGGAGCTCCCTCACGTGTCCGTGACGTCCCGTAGGCCTACTTTGTTGTTCGGGCGTTTTTCGTTACCGGTGTGCCGTGAGGTTGTGTTGTGTGTTGTTGTATTGTTGTGTGCAACCCGCCTCTCAAATCTCGTCTCGTTTGGACTCCGTTGACTTTTCCCTCCGTTGTCCGTGTGGGTCCGATGTGCCTTCACTTTGTGTCCCGGAAATACCCCTACTGCTTTCTTTTATCTCCGTCTAGTCCTTTTAAAAACATCCCCGCGATCGGATCCGTCGGATCGCGATCGGAGGGCTCCTAAACACCCCTAGCCTCCAAACCCTAGTCTAAAACTGCTACTTATAGACCCCCCCTAGTCTATTTTGGGCATCCCCTTCTTCTTCCCCTTCTCCACTTTCCTTTTTTTTCCTTTTTTTTCTCAGATCCGATCGCACTGTTCATCTGGATCCCGAAGGATCCTGGGATCGATCCGATCCGCCGCCGCGACCGCAGCGCTCCAGCGCCGGGTCAACGCCCGCACGACCGAGCCGGGGCTTCGACCGCCGCTTCCTCCCCTCCGCGTCGGGGCCCAGCTCGCCGCTCGCCTCTTCGGGCTGGGCCGTACGCCGCCGCCAGCCCAGGGGAGGTCCCCACTTCGCCGCAAGACGCGGGCCGTACCGCCTCCCCCGGCCCGTTCCTCCACCGGGCGCAGCAGCCGCCAGGCGGGCCTCGCCACCCCTCCGCGCCGGGCCTCTCCGCGCCAGGCCGCAGGCGACGCGCCAGCCGGCTGGGCCGGCTCCCCTCCGAGCTACCGGGCCTCGGCTCCCCTCCGTGCGCGAGCCGCCGGGCCGCCGCACTGTTCCTCGCAGCCGGGCCGCCTCCTCGCCAGATCTGGGCCGCCGCCACTGTAGCTCCAGGCCCGAGCATGTACTGTTCATCGAGGTTGACCTTTTCCCCCTCTAAGTCCCAGATCTGACAGTCTGAGATGCATACTTTGACCTGCCCTAACTTTTTATCTGCTGCTCCGTTTTGCGCGTGTAGCATGTCCAGATGTTCGTGGAGATGCCCTCTACGTTTTACCTGTTGTAGTCATGCATGTTAGATGTCATCTTGACACTTGTTTTGCTGTTGCAAGAGTGCATCATGATATAAACTGCTGTTATGTGTTATTTTCATGCCACCTTTGACATGTGATATCTTTTAGCTCGTTTGTCCAAATGATGCAAATGACATGTCCACGTGTTCGTCTTGCCACGAACTACGTGTTGTGTGTGATAGGTTGCATGGTAGATTTATTGTTTCCTTGTTATCATCGTTGCAAAATGCCATGTTCACATGTTGTGTTTTCACTTGTTATGAAATGCCATCTTGTTGAGCTCGTTGCAATCGTTGTGTTCACCACAATGATGCATGCTTGTGTGTTTCGGGATCACCGTCATATGTATTTTGATGAGGTGCTTACCCTTTGCCATGTTTAGTTTCGAGGTGTCTTAAACATGCTCTTTTGTATGCTATGATGATATTGCTGTTTTAGGACTTAGTGAAATTTCACTAAGTCTGAAATTTGTAACGTTCCGATGCCATGTTCGTGTGATGTTGTAGGACAAAGCATGATAGTTTTGGGGTGGATTTTGATTGTTCCTTGAAGTATATATTGTTGTCTTTCCTTCCATGTCCTCACATGTCCATTTGAGTGGCTGTAGCATGTTTATCTTTTGCTCCAAACTTTCAATAAAAATTCTGCTGCCAGAATTTTATTTCAAAGTTCAATATGTCCAAGATCATTGCTATTGATCCGTGACTCCGTTGGGGGTGCACTTTGGACCTAGTTGTTGTACATTATATCTAGTTTGTGTTCAAGTCCTTTGCCATGCCTTTTGGGTGCTGTAGAGTAATTATTTTGAGCTCCAAAGATGCTATGTTGTTGTAATTTGCAGTTTTCGCTCAAATCTTGTTTCGGGCATAACTTTTAGCCCGTAACTCCGATTTCAGCGAATCTTATATCAAACTTGGGTGATTTTCTGTGTAGATTATTAATATCGGGTTGTTATCTTGTTTTGAGGTGTTTTGCTTGAGTGATGTTTTACGTGCTCCGTGTGCATCCCTAGTGCATCCATCATGCATCCATGTTTTTCGAGTGCGCATTGCATCGTGTTGATTGGTGCTTGGTGTGTTTGTCTTGTTTAGAGCCGGAAGTTGAGCACGAGGTTTCCAACGAGGTTGAGCACGAGGTTTCCAACGAGTTTGAGCACGAGGACCCTTCTTTCGATCCGAACGTCTTCTCTTCAGGCAAGATGACCGAACCCCGATAACATTACTATCTTTGCCTATTGCTAGTAGTCTCGATCTATAGTTTTGCCTCGATGCCCATGTTCTTCTTGTCAGCCTCCTACTTGTAACCAATTGCCATGTTTAACCACCCTACCTATGCAAACCGTTGCTTGGCTAAGTACGCTTCGCTCAGCCCTTCTTATAGCGTTGCTAGTTGCAGGTGAAGTGAAGATGCTTGCTTCATGTTGAAGTTTGGTTGGGTTATATCACACTATATAAATGCTTTAAAATGAAATCACCTATATATTGGCAAGGGTGGAAGGCTAAGCCTTTTGCTTGGTGTTTTGTTCCACTCATGCCGTTAGGATCCGTATAAGCCGGTGTTATGTTCCTTGATTATGCGTTCCTAACACGGTTGGGGTGTATGGGACCCCCTCGATAAACCGCTAAGTGCTAAGTATTTTCCAGCAAGTCCCAACATTGGTACTATTTGCCTAATAACAAACTAAACATGCATAGGGAGTTATAAACCCTTTTATTTAATTCAACAACCCCGGGCCAGTGCTCCACATGAGTGTTGGTCCGAAACGAGCGGACTGCGGGGCCACCTCAAGGAAACTCGAGGTTTGGTAAAAACCCGTAGGATGTCTCATCCGGTCGTGTCCTGAGACCTAGATACGCGCGGCTACTATCAGGGTGTCGACACGCCGGGAGGATTTGCTGGATTAGCCTTACCTTAGCTCGGTATATCTTGAGCACGGGATTCCGAGGATACTCGGGTCTTCCCACTTTGGAGTTGCGACTCCGCGGATCGTGGGCTTGTAATGGGTCAAGTTGGAACACCCTTGCAGGGTTTGAACTTTTGAAAGCCGTGCCCGCGGTTATGTGGCAGATGGGAGCTTGTTAATTCTGGTTGTAGATAACTTGACACAATGATGCTAATACACTACCAGCGTGTGTTCCGTGACTGTCAATTTCCGAATAGGGATTCGGGATTTGAACACGGAGGGGTTATGTTTGTGATCTCGTAGCTAGGATCACTTCGTGATCACTTCTCGCCGATGCCTTCTCTTCTCGCTCTCACTTGCGTAAGATAGATGCTAGTTGCTGCTGCAGACTTGTTCTTTCTTCAGCCTTTCCCTCACCTAAAGGCTTCGATAGTTCTGTTACCCGGGAACGGGATTGCTGAGTCCTCTGTGGCTCACAGTTACTTCACACACCAGATGCAGGTCCAGCTGTGAGCTATCCAGGTGATGGCACCGAGCTGGATTGGGAGTACGACGAGGAGCGTAGTCGTTACTACGTGCGCTACCCGGACGATCAGTAGTGGAGTCTCTTACTAGGATTCGATCCGCCTGTGGTTGTTTTATCTGAGTTTGGTACTTTGACATTTGGTTTTTGCCCTTAGAGGGTTGTAGTGATCTTAATGTATGATGTTTGAGACTTGTACTGTTATTCTGTGACGTGGCGATTGTAAGCCAACTATTTTTCAGTTTACTATCCCTCTTCTACATGAGTTGTGCAAAGATTACCAAACTTGAGATCATTCTAGGATGGACTTATGCCTTTAAGTCGTGCCTCGACACGTAGGAGGTATAATTCCATCCTGGGCATTACACTCTGGTATACGGGAGTTGCATAATCTCATAGTCATAGGAACATGTATAAGTCATGAAGAAAGCAATAGTAGTAAAACTAAACGATCATGGTGCTAAGCTAACGGATGGGTCTAGTCCATTACATCATTCTCCTAATGATGTGACCCCGTTGATCAAATGACAACTCATGTCTATGGTTAGGAAACATAACCATCTTTGATCAATGAGCTAGTCTAGTAGAGGCATACTAGGGACACTTTGTTTTGTCTATGTATTCACACATGTACTAAGTTTCCGGTTAATACAATTCTAGCATGAATAATAAACATTTATCATGATGTAAGGAAATAAATAATAACTTTATTATTGCCTCTAGGGCATATTTCCTTCAGTCTCCCACTTGAATTAGAGTTAATAACTTAGATCACATCACCATGTGATTAACACCAACAGTTCACATCACCATGTGACTTAACACTTTATAGTTCACATCGCCATGTGACCAATACCAAAAAAAGGTTTACTAGAGTCAGTAATCTAGTTCACATCACCATGTGATTAACACCCAAATAGTACTAAGGTGTGATCATGTTTTGCTTGTGAAAGAGGTTTAGTCAACGGGTCTGTTACATACAGATCCTTATGTATTTCGCGAATTTCTATGTCTACAATGCTCTGCATGGAGCTACTCTAGCTAATTGCTCCCACTTCCAATATGCATCCAGATTGATACTTAGAGTTATCTGGAATAGTGTAAAGCTTGCATTGGTGTAACTCTTTACGACAAACTCTTTATCATCTCCAGAATCGAGAAAACATTTCCTTAGTTATCCAGTAACTAAGGATAATTTTGACCGTTGTCCAGTGATCTACTCTTGGATCACTTTTGTACATCCTTGCCAAACTCATGGTAAGGTACACAACAGGTTTGGTACACAGCATGGCATACTTTATAGAACATATGGCTGAGGCATAGGGAATTACTTTAATTCTTTCTCTATCTTTTGCCGAGGTCGGCCTTTGAGTCTTACTCAACTTCATACCTTACAACTCAGGCAAGAACTCCTTCTCTGACTGACCCATTTTGAACTATTTCAAAAACTTGTCAAGGTATGTACTTATTGAAAAAACTTATCAAGCGTCTCGATCTATCTCTATAGATCTTGAGGCTCAATATGTAAGCAGCTTTACCGAGGTTTTTCTTTGAAAAAACTCCTTTCAAACACTCCTTTATGCTTTCCAGAAAATTCTACATCATTTTTGATCGACAATATGTCATTCACATATACTTATCAGAAAGGCTGTAGTGCTCCCACTCACTTTATTGTAAATACAGGCTTCACCGCAAGTCTGTATAAAACTATATGCTTTAATCAACTTATCAAAGCGTATATTCCAACTCTGAGATGCTTGCACCAGTCCATAGATGGATCGTTGGAGCTTGCACACTTTGTTAGCACCTTTAGGATCGACAAAACCTTCTGGTTGCATCATATACAACTCTTCTTTAAGATATCCATTCAGGAATGCAGTTTTGACATCCATTTGCCAGATTTCATAATCATAAAATGCGGCAATTGCTAATATGATTCGGACAAACTTAAGCATCGCTACGGGTGAGAAAGTCTCATCGTAGTCAACTCCTTGAACTTGTCGAAAACTTTTCGCAACAAGTCGAGCTTTGTAAACGGTAACATTACCGTCAGCATCGGTCTTCCTCTTGGAGATCCATTTATTTTCGATGGCTTGCCGATCATCGGGCAAGTCAACCAAATCCACACTTTGTTCTCATACATGGATCCCATCTCAGATTTCATGGCGCTTGATGGCTTCTCGCCCCTCATTGGTTACCCCAAGTGGAAGGTTTGAGATGCAGTGTAGCGGAAGTTTTCCCTTGGCAAAGATACCAAGGATCGATTTCTCTGAGACTCCTAGTTTCAACAAGAAGGTGTCAACTGCTAACGGCGCCAGATATTAGCAATCAACGTGGACCTGCACACAGATACAAATAACTTTGCTCCCAACGAGTACAGAGAGGTTGTCAATCTCTCCGGCCTTGTAGTTTACTAAAGATCAAACGCAAGTGATAATAGTGATAGGTATTGCTGCAATAGTAAGAAAAAGCTAAAAGTAAATAGCGGATGTGATCAATGATGGTAATATGGACCGGGGTCCCATGATGTTCACTAGTGATGTCTCTCTCCCAAAAGACGATAAAACAGCTATGTGAGGTAAACGAATTACAGCTGGGCAATTGACAGAATTATGTGCGCAAACCAATGCTAACTATGTTACAAGAAAGGTAGAGGTTCAAAGCATGGGCGGTACGCCAAGGCAAGTAGACCGAAATCCATCTGCATCTACTACTAATCATCCACCTTGAGATATCTATACAGAACATCTCGCTGGTATTAAGTTGTGAGTCCCACCCATAGTGTAAACTCAAAGCAACGGACAACTGCATTAAAAGAACTTTGGTAAAGTAAATAATCCTTGCACCCGCGGGCACAAGCACCGTTGTTTTCCCCCTTGTGGCAACAGCACATCCCCTAGACTCATGTTTCTGTCATTCAAGCTAGTCATCGAGGGGCATGAACCCACAATCAAGCATAACGTTCCCTTTTGGAGTCACTACCTACTACTTGGCCAAAGCAATAAATAACAACGGAGAACATGCAAGAATTACTTACGAACATAAATATAAAAGAGGTAGATCAAATATATTACTCAAACACAATCTGAACATAATCTCACAATCCATCGGAACCCAGCAAACTCATCATAGCAACAGCATAAGGATTACATATGTGCCTCGATCATGTAGGGCAGCTCACGAGGACTAATTAGTGAAGCACAAGAACGGGAGGAGAACATCACATAGCTACTGGTCATGGACCCATGGTCCAAGGGAGACTACTCACAACTCATCCGGGAGGCGTCCATGGTGGTGGAGAGGCTCCCGGTGGTAATCCTCCCCTCTGGCAGGGTGCCGGGAAGAGTTCTCCTGGTGCTTCCGATCTTGGAAGCGCGGCGGCGGCGGAACAGAGATGAGATCGCGAAAAAGGGTTCCCGTCTCGAGGGTTTCGGGGCACGATATATATATATGCCAAAGGGGGGCATCAGCGGAGGCCTGGGGGGCCCAGGCGCCCCCCCCGGCGCGGCCAGGAGGGGGACCGCGCCACCAGGGCGCCTGGAGCCCTGGTGGCCCCCCTCCCGCTGTATTTTGGCAGCCGGGAAGCTTCTGGAACGCTGATTTTTTATATATTTTTCCGGGATTTTTCTGGCAGTTCTCGTAATGGGAAAACCTGAAATACAAAAACAGCAGAAAACAGAAACTGGCACTGGGGTGCACTGAGTTAATAGGTTAGTTCAAATATGATCAAAAGTGTATGGAAGTGTATAAATATCATAGCAATATCACCCAAAAGAGGCATGGAGCAAGCAGAAATTATAGATATGTTTTGGACGTATCAACATCCCCAAGCTTAATTCCTGCTCGTCCTCGAGTAGGTAAATGATAACAAGAATAATTTCTGTGGTGACATGCTATTAACCATATAAGGATTTTTCATAGTCATATGACAAAAGCTTACTGAGACAATGAATCTGTAGTAATTAAGTTGCCTCATGAGAAAATCACAAAGAACTGAAAGTTTTACAATATGATACTGAAACATCAAATAGATTTGTAATGAGCATGGTGTGCAAATATGATAAAGTGATATCTCGCTTGCCCCCTTTAGTGAAGCAAAACATAAATGCAGGGGCACCTCCAAGGTTTAAGTGATGACTAGATACAATGATTTCAAAATAAACGATATCACAATCATGCAAAAGACAATGCTACTTTGGGACAATGCACATTACACTCAGAATGACAATCATGCTCTCAGTAGTTGGTGCTTAAAAAGAAGGTGGAGACTCTCGAACCGTGGCTTTTGTTGGCAAGGTTGAAAACCCGTAGTCGGAAACAAAGACAAAACATGTACCAGAGCTCTTGGTTTTAAAAACAGAGGTAATATTTATTTTTTTGATTATGCATGTTTCGTCAACGAATGCTAGCAGATAACTCAATTACTTCTTGAGATGGACAAGTTTCGAGGAACGGCTCCCGAATGAGGACGATCACATCCTCTTAATCTCCTTTGTTTATCACTGCCAAAGTTTTCTGATTTCTCATGAACAAAGCGTGAAGGAGGGTTTGTTTGTTATATTAATTTTGAGCCGGGCGCACTCAATGCCAGTTCCTTCTCGTGTTATGGGTTTGCACATTAGACATGCAATCCCGGGGTGAAGCTTGTCCAACTTAAAAAGATCATGAATTAACTACTACTTCCTCATGAACTTAAAACAGAGGCACAAAATAGGAATGCATTTTTTTCTTTTTGAATAATTTTGAGATGGTACATGCAAGTCTCTGTTAGGAATGGCAGGTAAATACCATGTAGGAAGGTATGGTGGACTCATATGGCATAACTGGTTTAAAAGAATTTGGATGCACAAGCAGTCAGTCCGCTTAGTACAGGTGGACGTTAGCAAAAGACTGGGAGCGACCAACTAAGAGAGCAATGACGGTCATAATCATGCAGAGCGACAAAGCAACATTGAATCAGGCATGGAAGTTATATCGCTACTCAGAAACAAAAGATCATCAAGACTTGACAGACTTTCTTTACAGTCTTAAATATGCGTGAGCATACGCCAAGTCAATCAAAATAAATTCTTGAAGGAAGATATTACTAAACCATACCACATCATAGGCAAACAAATCATGTTGGTACTCCAATAACACACTGGAAACCCCCTAGCTATTTGAGACTAACCATAAGAAAACATGAACTACTAAGCACCATTATGCACGTAGCATCTTTATCATAGACATACCAACCAATGCAATGGAAGCAAACTCTCTTAATAAGATAATCATGATAAATAAAGAGAGTTCAAGCAACCAACTAAACAAAAGCTCTTTAAAAAGATAAGCATGAAAACTAAGAGCTGAACATGATAGTAGCTATTGAAAGACAAAGAACACACACAACAAAGATAAACATGAAAATTCTATGTTGTGTTCTAGGTAGAAGTGGAGCGTGTTTCTCTCCCACATAAAGAAAGCTGAGTTCCGACTTGTTATGAAAAGCTAAGGGAAACTAAAAAGGAAAACTAAAAGCAAGACGCTCCAAGCATAGCACATAACACATGAAGTGATAAAAATATAGTGGAACGAAAGACGAACTGATAATGTTGATGGAGAAGGGGATGCACGGGGGCATCCCCAAGCTTAGACGCTTGAGTCTCCTTGAATATTTCTTGGGGGTGCATGGGGGCATCCCCAAGCCTGAGCGTTTGACACTCCTGAATCTTTTTATCATCTTCCCTCGCACACTTGAAAACTCTCTTCATACATAACTCATCATAAGCTGATTAGCGAGGTTAGTACCCATAATAAAATAATTGTTCCTTGCTGGAAATAAGGATATTCTTGAAGATATACTGTTTCTCAAGATTGCCAAAAGGTTTTTGCAAAGAAAAAGCAAGCTCAAGGTTTGCAAAATGAAGGAAAGGCAAAACAGGACAGAATCTGTGAAAAACAGAACAGCAGGTAGTAAATGGTTTTTTCGGGGCACTTCTGCCACTCTAATCAAAAAACTCAAAATAGACGCACGAAAGACAATTGTATAGAGCACGCTGTCGAAAAAATTCAGACCAAAAAGATGATCTGGTGATTTTATACGAATTTTTCTATCCAAGGACAGAATCTGTTTCCTGGACAGCACGTCACAACTTTTGAACTTTCTTGCAATCAGAGGCTATACTTGGCACAAAGTTGAAAAGCAAAGATACAATGATGAAGCTACTGTAGTAACAACATCAAGACACAACAAAAAGAAAAATAAAATCTTATTCATGTGGGCTGCCTCCCAAAAGCGCTTTCTTTTATGCCTTTAAGCTAGGCATAATGCATAGAGATCAAGTTGTATCAATTGAACCATCATCAAGATCATCAAAAATCTCTTCAATAATACAACTAGTCTTAAGAGGACTTTCAAATAAAGGCCTCATAGAGATACTTCTAGGGAGAAGACCAAAAGGATAAAAGTCAAGGGAAGATTCATTTATAAATTCATCAAAGAGAGGTGTTTCTTCCAAAGTCTTTACAGTTTCAACCCCTTTGGCAATAGATGGATTACTTTTAGAACGGGGAGCCTTTGGAACGTGAACGAACTTAGGCTCCTTCTTTGCCGGAGTTTCTACCTTTTTGGTTTCGATTGAGGAGAAAGTAGTTCCTAAAGTATCAAAGATTTCCTCAATCTTGTCTATCCTAGAAGAGTCCAAGTCATGGGATTTGATGGTCTCCAAAGTTTTGAAAATTTTATGCATGGAGCTATCAAGCCTATTCAAATTCCCTTGGATCTTACGATCCAACTCGTTTATCTTATTAATGCTTGGCATCTCTAGCTCTATCTTTTCAAGTTTTTTCATAATGTGAGCTAGGGTGATGTCCTCTTGAATGCTAACAACACGGGGATTCCCAACAAGATTTTCAATAATACTAAGAGACTCCCAAACTGGGGCCTCTAGGAAATTTCCATTGATAGCAGTATCTAGAATAAACCTATTCCAAGAAGTAATTCCAACATAAAAATTTCTAAGCAGGATAGTAGTAGATTGCTTCTTGGTGGCTCTTTTTTGAGAATCATTAATTCTATACCAAGCATCTTTTAGACTTTCCCCACCTCTTTGTTTAAAGGTGAGAACTTCTGCCTCGCCAAAGACAAAAGGACCCGACATAATGACAACTAAAGAATGAAATAACTATTTTTGTGATTTTTGATAAAAGATACTAAAGCAAAACTGAAAGGTAAACTAACAAGACTAAAAAGCAAAGGTAAAAGATAGCGTGCAACTCCCCTATCCTGAAGAGTGGAGTCCCCGGCAACGGCGCCAGAAAACTTTGCTTGATGGCTTCTCGCCCCTCGTTGGTTACCCCAAGTGGAAGGTTTGAGATGCAGTGTAGCGGAAGTTTTCCCTTGGCAAAGATACCAAGGATCGATTTCCCTGAGACTCCTAGTTTCAACAAGAAGGTGTCAACTGCTAACGACGCCAGATATTAGCAATCAACGTGGACCTGCACACAGATACAAATAACTTTGCTCCCAACGAGTACAGAGAGGTTGTCAATCTCTCCGGCCTTGTAGTTTACAAAGGATCAAACGCAAGTGATAATAGTGATAGGTATTACTGCAATAGTAAGAAAAAGCTGAAAGTAAATAGCGGATGTGATCAATGATGGTAATATGGACCAGGGTCCCATGATGTTCACTAGTGATGTCTCTCTCCCAAAAGACGATAAAACAGCTATGTGAGGTAAACGAATTACAGCTGGGCAATTGACAGAATTATGTGCGCAAACCAATGCTAACTATGTTACAAGAAAGGTAGAGGTTCAAAGCATGGGCGGTACGCCAAGGCAAGTAGACCGAAATCCATCTGCATCTATTACTAATCATCCACCTTGAGATATCTATACAGAACATCTCGCTGGTATTAAGTTGCGAGTCCCACCCATAGTGTAAACTCAAAGCAACAGACAACTGCACTAAAAGAACTTTGCGTAAAGTAAACAATCCTTGCACCCGCGAGCACAAGCACCGTTGTTTTCCCCCTTGTGGCAACAACACATCCCCTAGACTCATGTTTCTGTCACTCAAGCTAGTCATCGAGGGGCATGAACCCACAATCAAGCATAACGTTCCCTCTTGGAGTCACTACCTACTACTTGGCCAAAGCAATAAATAACAACGGAGAACATGCAAGAATTACTTACGAACATAAATATAAAAGAGGTAGATCAAATATATTACTCAAACACAATCTGAACATAATCTCACAATCCATCGGATCCCAGCAAACTCATCATAGCAACAGCATAAGGATTACATATGTGCCTCGATCATGTAGGGCAGCTCACGAGGACTAATTAGTGAAGCACAAGAACGGGAGGAGAACATCACATAGCTACTGGTCATGGACCCATGGTCCAAGGGAGACTACTCACAACTCATCCGGGAGGCGTCCATGGTGGTGGAGAGGCTCCCGGTGGTGATCCTCCCCTCTGGCAGGGTGCCGGGAAGAGTTCTCCTGGTGCTCCCGATCTTGGAAACGCGGCGGCGGCGGAACATAGATGAGATCGCGAAAAAGGGTTCCCGTCTCGAGGGTTTCGGGACACGATATAAATATATGCCAAAGGGGGGCATCAGCGGAGGCCTGGGGGGCCCAGGCGCCCCCCCGGCGCGGCCAGGAGGGGGCCGCGCCACCAGGACGCCTGGAGCCCTGGTGGCCCCCCTCTGGCTGTATTTTGGCAGCCGGGAAGCTTCTGGAACGCTGATTTTTTATATAATTTTTCCGGGATTTTTCTGGCAGTTCTCGTAATGGGAAAACCTGAAATACAAAAACAGCAGAAAACAGAAACTGGCACTGGGGTGCACTGAGTTAATAGGTTAGTCCAAATATGATCAAAAGTGTATGGAAGTATATAAATATCATAGCAATATCACCTAAAAGAGGCATGGAGCAAGCAGAAATTATAGATACGTTTTGGACGTACCACATGGCCTCAAGCCATTTTGCGGAATCTGGGCTCATCATCGCTTCCTCATAGTTCGTAGGTTCATCATGGTCTAGTAACATGATTTCTAGAACCGGGTTGCCGTACCACTCTGGCGCGGAACATACTCTGGTTGATCTATGAAGTTCAGCAGTAACTTGATCCGAAGTTTCATGATCATCATCATTAGCTTCCTCACTAATTGGTGTAGGAATCACTGGAACCGGTTTCTGTGATGTACTACTTTCCAATTCGGGAGAAGGTACAATTACCTCATCAAGTTCCACTTTCCTCCCACTCACTTCTTTCGAGAGAAACTCCTTCTCTAGAAAGGATCCATTCTTAGCAACGAATATATTGCCTTCGGATCTGTGATAGAAGGTGTACCCAACAGTCTCCTTTGGGTATCCTATGAAGACACATTTCTCCGACTTGGGTTCGAGCTTATCAGGTTGAAGCTTTTTCACATAAGCATCGCAACACCAAACTTTAAGAAACGACAACTTTGGTTTCTTGCTAAACCATAGTTCATAAGACATCGTCTCAACGGATTTAGATGGTGCCCTATTTAACGTGAATGCATCTGTCTTTAATTCATAACCCAAAACGATAGTGGTAAATCGGTAAGAGACATCATAGATCGCACCATATCTTATAAAGTACGGTAATGATGTTCGTACACACCATTACACTGTGGTGTTCCGGGTGGCGTGAGTTGTGAAACTATTCCACATTGTTTCAAATGAAGACCAAACTCGTAACTCAAATATTCACCTCCACGATCAGATCGCAAAAACTTTATTTTCTTGTTACATTGATTCTCTACTTCACTCTGAAATTCTTTGAACTTTTCAAATGTTTCAGACTTGTGCTTCATTAAGTAGATATACCCATATCTGCTCAAATCATCAGTGAAGGTCAGAAAATAACGATACCCGCCGCGATCTTCAACACTCATTGGTTTGCATACATCAGTATGTATAATTTCCAACAAATCTGTTGTTCGCTCCATTGTTCCGAAGAACGGAGTTTTAGTCATCTTGCCCATGAGGCATGGTTCGCAAGCACCAAGTGATTCATAATCAAGTGATTCCAAAAGTCCATCACTATGGAGTTTCTTCATGCACTTTACACCAATATGACCTAAACGGCAGTGCCACAAATAGGTTGCACTATCATTATTAACATTGCATCTTTTGGCTTCAATATTATGAATATGTGTATCACTACAATCGAGATCCAACAAGAATAGACCACTCTTCAAGGGTGCATGACCATAAAAGATATTATTCATAAAAAATAGAACAACCATTATTCTCTGATTTAAATGAATAACCGTCTCGCAACAAACAAGATCCAGATATAATGTTCATGCTTAACGCTGGCACCAAATAACAATTATTTAGGTCTAAAACTAATCCCGAAGGTAGATGTAGAGGTAGCGTGCCGACGGCGATCACATCGACTTTGGAACCATTTCCCACGCGCATCGTCACCTCGTCCTTAGCCAATCTTCGTTTAATCCGTAGTCCATGTTTCAAGTTACAAATATTAGCAACCGAACCGGTATCAAATACCCAGGTACTACTATGAGCATTAGTAAGGTACACATCAATAACATGTATATCACATATACCTTTGTTCACATTGCCATCCTTCTTATCCACGACGTATCTAGGGCAGTTCCACTTCCAGTGACCATTTTCTTTGCAGTAGAAGCACTTAGTTTCAGGCTTGAGTTTAGCTTTGGGTTTCTTCACGGGAGTGACAACTTGCTTGTCATTCTTTTTGAAGTTCCCTTTCTATCCCTTTGCCCTTTACTTGAAACAAGTGGTCTTGTTAACCATCAACACTTGATGCTCTTTCTTGATTTCTACCTTCGCTGATTTCAGCATCGCGAAGAGCTCGGGAATTACTTTCATCATCCCTTGCATATTATAGTTTATCACGAATTTTACTAACTTGGTGATAGTGACTAGAGAACTTTGTCAATTACTATCTTATCTGGAAGATTAACTCCCACTTGATTCAAGCAATTGTAGTACCCAGACAATCTGAGCACATGCTCACTGGTTGAGCTATTCTCCTCCATCTTGTAGGCAATGTACTGTCAGAGGTTTCATACCTCTCGACACGGGCATGAGTATGAAATACTAATTTCAACTCTTGGAAAATCTTATATGCTTTGTGGTGTTCAAAACAGTTTTGAAGTCCCGGTTCTAAGCCGTAAAGCATGGTGCACTAAACTATCAAGTAGTCATCATACTGAGCTTTTGTCAAAACGTTCATAACGTCTGCATCTGCTCCTGCAATAGGTCTGTCACCTAGCGGTGCATCAAGGACATAATTCTTCTGTGCAGCAATGAGGAAAATCCTCAGATCACGGAACAAGTCCGCATCATTGCTACTAACATCTTTCAACTTAGTTTTCTCTAGGAACATATCAAAAACATAGGGGAGCTATAACGCGAGCTATTGATCTACAACATAATTTGCAAATACTATCAGGACTAAGGTCATGATAAATTAAAGTTCAATTTAATCCTATTACTAAAGAACTCCCACTTAGATAGACATCCCTCTAGTCATCTAAATGATCACGTGATCCAAATCAACTAAACCATGTCCGATCATCACGTGAGATGGAGTAGTTTCAATGGTGAACATCTTATGTTGATCATATCTACTATATGATTCACGCTCGACCTTTCGGTCTCCAGTGTTCCGAGGCCATATCTGTATATGCTAGGCTCGTCAAGTTTAACCCGAGTATTCTGCGTGTGCAAAACTGGCTTACACCCGTTGTATTTGAACGTAGAGCTTATCACACCCGATCATCACGTGGTGTCTCGGACAACGAACTTTCGCAACGGTGCATACTTAGGGAGAACACTTATACCTTGAAATTTTGTAAGGGATCATCATATAATGCTACCGTCGTACTAAGCAAAATAAGAAGCATAATAAGATAAACATCACATGCAATCAAAATATGTGACATGATATGGCCATCATCATCTTGTGCTTTTGATCTCCATCTCCAAAGCACCGTCATGATCACCTTCTTCACCGGCGCGACACCTTGATCTCCATCGTAGTATCGTTGTTGTCTCGCCAACTATTGCTTCTACGACTATCGCTACTGCTTAGTGATAAAGTAAAGCAATTACATGGCGATTGCATTTCATACAATAAAGCGACAACCATATGGCTCCTGCCAGTTGCCGATAACTTTACAAAACATGATCATCTCATACAAAACCGTATAACTCATCGTGTCTTGACCATATCACATCACAACATGCCGTGCAAAAACAAGTTAGACGTCCTGTACTTTGTTGTTGCAAGTTTTACGTGGCTGCTACGGGCTTAGCAAGAACCGTTCTTACCTACGCATACAAAACCACAACGATGTTTCGTCAAGTATGTGTTGTTTTAACCTTCACAAGGACCGGGCGTAGTCACACCAGCTAAAGTGAGAGAGACAGACACCCGCCAGTCACCTTTAAGCAACGAGTGCTCATAACGGTGAAACCAGTCTCGCGTAAGCGTACGCGTAATGTCGGTCCGGGCCGCTTCATCTCACAATACCGACGAAGCAAAGTATGACATGCTGGTAAGCAGTATGACTATTATCATCCACAACTCACTTGTGTTCTACTCGTGCATATCATCTACGCATAAACCTGGCTCTGATGCCACTCTTGCGGAACGTAGTATTTTCAAAATTTTCCTATGATCACGCAAGATCTATCTAACAGATGCATAGCAACGAGAGGGGAGAGTGTGTCAACGTACCCTCGTAGACCAAAACTGGAAGCGTCAAGTGACGCGGTTGATGTAGTCGACCTTCTTCACGATCCAACCGATCAAGCACCGAACGTACGGCACCTCCGCGTTCAGCACACGTTCAGCTTGATGACGTCCCACGAGCTCTTGATCCAGTTGAGCTTCACGGGAGAGTTTCATTAGCACGACGGTGTGGTGACGGATATGATGAAGTTACGGGTGCAGGGCTTCGCCTAAGCACTGCAACAGTATGACCGAGGTGTGTTTCTGTGGAGGGGGGCATCGCACACGGCTAAAACAATTCAACTTGTGTGTCTTTGGGTGCCCCCTGCCCCCGTATATAAAGGAGCAAGGGGGGAGGGCTGGCCGGCCATGTATGGCGCGCCTAGGAGTAGGATTCCTACTCCTAATAGGAATAGGAATCCTCCTTCCTATTCCTACTAGGAGTAGGAAAGGAAGAAGGAGAAGAGAAGGAAGGAGAGAGGTGGCGCCCCCCACTCCTAGTCCAACTAGGATTCCCTAGTGGGGGCGCCGGCCAGCCTCATGGGCTGCCTCTCACTTTTCCTTCAAGGCCCACTATGGACCATACTCCCTCGGGGGGGGGGGTGGTTCCGGTAACCCCCTCCAGCAATCCGGTTAAATCCGAAAATTTCTCGGAACACTTCCGGTGTTCGAATATAGTCGTCCAATATATCAATCTTTACGTCTCGGACATTCCGAGACTCCTCGTCGTGTCTGTGATCTCATCCGGGACTCCGAACTACCTTCGGTACATCAAAACTCATAAACTCATAATACCGATCGTCATCAAACGTTAAGCGTGCGGACCCTACGGGTTCGAGAACTATGTAGAGATGACCGAGACTCATCTCTGGCCAATAACCAATAGCGTAACCTGGATGCTCATATTGGCTCCTACATATTCTATGAAGATCTTTATCGGTCAAACCGCACAACAACATACGTTGTTCCTTTTGTCATCAGTATGTTACTTGCCCGAGATTCGATCGTCGGTATCTCAATACCTAGTTCAATCTCGTAACCGGCAAGTCTCTTTACTCGTTCCGTAATACATCATCCCGTGACTAACTCATTAGTCATTTGCTTGCAAGGCTTATTATGATGTGTATTACCGAGAGGGCCCAGAGATACCTCTCCGACACTCGGAGTGACAAATCCTATTCTTGATCTATGCCAACACCACGAACACTTTCGGAGACACCTGTAGAGCATCTTTATGATCACCCAGTTACGTTGTGACATTTGATAGCACACAAGGCGTTACTCCGGTATACGGGAGTTGCATAATCTCATAGTCATAGGAACATGTATAAGTCATGAAGAAAGCAATAGCAGTAAAACTAAACGATCATGGTGCTAAGCTAACTGATGGGTCTAGTCCATTACAACATTCTCCTAATGATGTGACCTCGTTGATCAAATGACAACTCATGTCTATGGTTAGGAAACATAACCATCTTTGATCAGTGAGCTAGTCTAGTAGAGGCATACTAGGGACACTTTGTTTTGTCTATGTATTCACACATGTACTAAGTTTCCGGTTAATACAATTCTAGCATGAATAATAAACATTTATCATGATATAAGGAAATAAATAATAACTTTATTATTGCCTCTAGGGCATATTTCCTTCAGATACTGACATGTCTGAGGCAAGCAGGAAGAGAGGAGGCTGGGATGAAGCCAACTAGGGAAGTGGCATTCAAGAACAACTTAAAATTTTCGACAACCCACTAGCGATTGTGTCGTCATCGTCAAACCCCGCCAGCCCGCCCCCCAAGAGGGAACCGAAGAGAGTCAAAGCATCAGAAGGAAGTGAAGGAAGAATTGCAGCAGCAAAACCAAATGAGGCGGGCCCCAATGACGGGCGCCGCCGGGCCCAATGAGTATCCTCGTGTGGAACTGTCGTGGTGCTGGCAAACCAGCGACAGTTCGAGAGCTTCGCAATATGGCGAAGTAGTTTGCCCCCTCTCTTGTATGCATCGTTGAGACTCAATTAGAGGGTACTCGTGTAGAAAATTTAGCAGAAACACTTGGTTACAATAAAGGTTTTGCTTTTAGTAGTTCTGGTAGTAGTGGTGGCATAGGTTTGTTCTAGAATGACTCAATAAAGGTTAAAATCATTGGCTATTCGGAGTACCATGTGGATGTGGAAGTGGATTCTTTGCTAGGAATTCATGCGAGATTTACCTTTGTCTATGGAGAGGCCCAGGTAAACGAGCGATACAAAACGTGGAATATGTTGAGGGGTATTTCCGGCTCCAGTGCTCTGCCTTGGGCGGCCTTGGGGGATTTCAATGAAGTTTCAAGAGCAGATGAACACGATGGTATTAGCAATAGAAGTCAGGCGCAAATGGATGCGTTCCGTGATGCACTCGACACGTGCGGTTTAGCGGATATTGGTTATCAAGGAAATCCTTGGACTTTTGAAAAGAGAGTCACAGGAGGCACGTTTACACGGGTACGGTTGGACCGGTGCGTTGCTTCACCAGAATGGTCCCTAGCGTTTCCGTTTGCAAAGCTCGAACACAAGAACACAGCCAGCTCGGACCATGCGGCAATTCTTTTAACTCTGGCTGATGAGAGTGTTGTTAATAAGGGACCATGTCCATTCAAGTATGAGCTTATGTGGGAACGACACCCTGACTTCCTTGAACTCGTTAATGAAAATTGGAATAAATCTTCTGCTAGTACAGTGACGGAGCTAAAGGCGAAACTGAAGGACCTGTCGAAAGGTTTAGCAGTCTGGGACCGAACGGAGTTCGGATCAGTGTTAGCAGAGATAAAAAAGCTAAAGTCTGATCTTGATGTTATGCGTGCCCAGCCAGGCAGGACGGGGCCGACTCACGTTGAGACAAAAGTGATGGACCGACTGGTCGAGTTATACCACCGCGAGGAGATTTTGTGGCGTCAACGGGCTAGAGTTGAGTGGCTATCTCATGGGAACAAAAACACCTATTTCTTTCATTTACGAGCGAGCAGAAGAAGGAGGAAGAATAAGATAAAAGCTCTCTTGCGACCTGATGGTAGCCTCACGGAGGAAACATGAGAGATGGAGGACATGGTAAATTCTTTTTATGTAAACCTTTACACTTCAGAGGGAGTTCATGATATGGAGAGAGTGATTGGGACAGTGCCAAGGAATGTAACGGACGAGATGAATGCTCAACTGAATGCGCCCTACTCACAACAGGAGGTGAAAGATGCCCTTTTTCAAATGTTTTCCATGAAATCACCCGGACCCGATGGCTTTCCCGCTCATTTTTTCCAACGACATTAGGGTGTGTGTGGAGAAGAAGTCACAAAGATGGCGCTGAGTATAGTAGAAGGGAATGAGTCATCTGAAAGCATCAATGAGACTATCCTAGTCTTGATCCCCAAGGCAAAAGATCCGAACCACTTAACTCAATTCCGCCCAATCAGTCTTTGCAATGTTCTATATAAAATTGCTTCAAAGGTGATATCGAACCGGCTCAAAGTGGTACTCCCTGATGTTATTTCCCTGGAGCAGTCTGCTTTTGTGCCGGGTAGGTTGATCACTCACAATATAGTTGCAGCGTATGAATGCCTACATTTTATGAAGAGAAACAAAGCAAAGAAGAATCAACATTGTGCTCTCAAGCTAGATATGATGAAGGCCTATGACAGGGTAGAGTGGTCATATCTACGAGCTATTATGGTGAAACTTGGTTTCACACAAAGATGGGTGGATATTGTTATGGGCATGGTTACTTCAGTAAAATTCTCGGTGATGTTCAAAGGTAAGAAGCTCGATCAGTTTATCCCTTCACGTGGAATCAGACAGGGGACCCAATCTCCCCATACTTGTTCTTGTTGGTAGCAGAGGGCCTTTCGTGCCTGTTAAAATCTCGAGATGAGTCATCAAACATTAAGGGAATACAAGTGGCACCGTCGGCGCCGCATGTAAACCATCTTTATTTTGCAGATGACAGCCTGCTGTTTTTCAGGGCGAATAGTGTGGGAGCATACGAGGTCAACCAGGTCTTGGAAATTTATTGCCAAGCAACGGGGCAGCGCATAAATTATGGTAAATCATCAATATTTTTCAGTAAGGGTGTTCCGGAAAGTATTAGAGACGAGATCAAACAAACCCTTCAAGTCCCCAATGAAACTTTAAATGAAAAGTACTTGGGGATGCCTTCTGATGTGGGTTCTTCAAGGAATGGAGCCTTCAAGTTTTTGAAAGATATATTATGGAGCAAAGTTCAAGGGTGGAACGAGAAAACACTCTCGGCAGCAGGCAAGGAAGTGTTGGTTAAATTGGTGGCACAAGCCATCCCCGTTTTCTCCATGTCTTGTTTTAAACTCCCGAGGGGACTATGTGAACACCTTAGTATGCTAATAAGGAAGTTTTGGTGGGGAAGCAAAAACGGACACCGGAAACCAAGTTGGGTATCTTGGGAGGCGATGACACAACCGAAGGCAATGGGTGGTTTAGGCTTCAAGGATTTTGAGCTTTTTAACCTTGACATGCTAGCTAAACAAGGCTGGAGGATCATGCAACAACCAAACTCATTGAGTGCCCAAATTCTCAAGAGCGTGTGCTTTCCAGACTCAACGATACTTGATACGTCCAAAACGTATCTATAATTTCTGCTTGCTCCATGACTCTTTTGAGTGATATTGCTACGATATTTATACACTTCCATACACTTTTGATCATATTTGGACTAACCTATTAACTCAGTGCACCCCAGTGCCAGTTTCTGTTTTCTGCTGTTTTTGTATTTCAGGTTTTCCCATTACGTAAACTGCCAGAAAAATCCCGGAAAAATTATATAAAAAATCAGCGTTCCAGAAGCTTCCCGGCAGCCAAAGTAGAGCCGGAGGGGGGCCACCGGGGCTCCAGGCGCCCTGGTGGCGCGGTCCCCCTCCTGGCCGCGCCGGGGGGGCGCCTGGGCCCCCCAGGCCTCCGCTGATGCCCCCCTTTGGCATATATTTATATCGTGTCCCGAAACCCTCGAGACGGGAACCCTTTTTCGCGATCTCATCTCTGTTCCGCCGCCGCCGCGCTTCCAAGATCGGGAGCACCAGGAGAACTCTTCCCGGCACCCTGCCGGAGGGGAGGATCACCACCGGGAGCCTCTCCACCACCATGGACGCCTCCCGGATGAGTTGTGAGTAGTCTCCCTTGGACCATGGGTCCATGACCAGTAGCTATGTGATGTTCGCCTCCCGTTCTTGTGCTTCACTAATTAGACCTCGTGAGCTGCCCTACATGATCGAGGCACATATGTAATCCTTATGTTGTTGCTATGATGAGTTTGTTGGGATTCGATGGATTGTGAGATTATGTTCAGATTGTGTTTGAGTAATATATTTGATTTACCTCTTTTATATTTATGTTCGTAAGTAATTCTTGCATGTTCTCCGTTGCTATTTATTGCTTTGGCCAAGCAGTAGGTAGTGACTCCAAGAGGGAACGTTATGCTTGATTGTGGGTTCATGCCCCTCGATGACTAGCTTGAGTGACAGAAACATGAGTCTAGGGGATGTGCTGTTGCCACAAGGGGGAAAACAACGGTGCTTGTGCTCGCGGGTGCAATGATTGTTTACTTTACACAAAGTTCTTTTAATGCAGTTGTCTGTTGCTTTGAGTTTACACTATGGGTGGGACTCGCAACTTAATACCAGCGAGATGTTCTGGATAGATATCTCAAGGTGGATGATTAGTAGTACATGCAGATGGATTTCGGTCTACTTGCCTTGGCGTACCGCCCATGCTTTGAACCTCTACCTTTCTTGCAACATAGTTAGCATTGGTTTGCGCACATAATTTTGTCAATTGCCCAGCTGTAATTCGTTTACCTCACATAGCTGGTTTATCGTCTTTTGGGAGAGAGACATCACTAGTGAACATCATGGGACCCCGGTCCATATTACCATCACTGATCACATCCGCTATTTACTTTCCGCTTTTACTTATTATTTGCAGCAATACCTATCACTATTATCACTTGCGTTTGATCCTTTGTAAATGACAAGGCCGGAGGGATTGACAACCTCTCTGTACTCGTTGGGAGCAAAGTTATTTGTATCTGTGTGCAGGTCCACGTTGATTGCTAATATCTGGCGCCGTTAGCAGTTGACACCTTCTTGTTGAAACTGGGAGTCTCAGGGGAAATCGATCCTTGGTATCTTTGCCAAGGGAAAACTTCCGCTACACTGCATCTCAAACCTTCCACTTGGGGTAACAAACTTGGGGCGAGAACCATCAATCCTGCAAGCACAGTTGGGCTCCCGCCCAAGCCAATTTTGGAGGGCTATCTGAAAGTGCAGTATATCGACTAGAGGGGGGTGAATAGGCGATTTTTTATGAAATGCTTCAAAACATGATAGTTTCGAAGACAAATGATAAGCTTGAGCCTATTTGTATGCAACGGAAAGTGGACTACACTAGGTAAGCCATAGTCATGTATTCGATGAAGTGAAAGCATGAAGACTAATAGCAACTAGGCAGCAGTGATCATAAAGGAAGAAGGAATGAAGCCAATCACAACAAGTAGATACTCAGTGAAGACAATCAGATAGGGCAAGCATGCAATGTCTTCACAACATAGAGTAGTAAGTAAAGGGAAGAAAAGGATAGAACCAGTAGCTCGGGGAAGACAGTGGTTTGTTAGACTAGTTCCAGTTGCTGTGACAACTGTACATCTTGTTAGGGAGGCTGAGATTTAACTCAGAAGACCGCGTCTTCACCTTGTTCCCCTTGAGCTAAGAACACCTAGTCCTCGCCCAATCACTCTGGTAAGTCTTCAAGGGAGACTTCCAAACCTTCACAGACTTCGTTCACCGGCAATCCACAATTACTCTTGGATGCTCAGAACGCGACGCCTAACCGGCTGGAGGAAACACAATCCTCAAGTGTAATAAGTCTTCAGGTCACACAGACAGAAAGACTTCAGTGATGCCTAACACTCTTTGGCTCTGGGTGTTTGGGCTTTGTCCTCGCAAGGATTTCTCTCTCAAATGCTTCGGAGGTGGGTTGCTCTCAAACGACAAAAGCCGTGCAATAACTCTGAGCAGCCACCAATTTATGGTGTAGGGGGTGGGCTATTTATAGCCACTAGGCAACCCGACCTGATTTGTCCGAAGTGACCATGGGTCACTAAGGAACTGACACGTGTTCCAACGGTCAGATTTCAAACACACACGACAACTTTACTTGAGCTCCAAGTAAAGCTGACTCATCCGCCTCTGGATAAGATCTGCTCTCATAGTCTTCGCTCAAAGACATAGGATTTGGTTGAGCATCACATCAGTCACTCTGACTTAGTTCACTTGGACCCCACTTAACAGTGCGGTGGTTCCTATGACTCAATAAAGAAGAAAAGGAAACAACGACAACTCTACATCTTCGCTTTCCATAGTCTTCACACAATGTCTTCTCATGTCATAGTCTTCAATATGATTATCTTCATATACCACCACAGTTGTCAATGTATTCATACATTTTTAGGGGTCATCTCCGGTAGGTTAACCGAATCAATGAGGGACTACTACCTGTGTTATCCTGCAATTCTCACAAACACATTAGTCCCTCAACCAGGTTTGTCGTCAATACTCCAAAACCAACTAGGGGTGGCACTAGATGCACTTACAATCTCCCCCTTTTTGGTGATTGATGACAAACAGGTTGAAGTTTTCAACGGGGATAAGATATGTGAAATTGTAAAGGATAAGGTATTGTCTTCGTAAGTAGCAAAAGGCTCCCCCTGAAGATGTGCATATAGTTGATTTGCCTTTGAATGCAAATGCACATGGCAGGTTGTACTTGTGGAGATCCTCTTCAACTTATGAAGACAATTCATCATGCATAATTGATATATCGAAGATAATGACATGCATAATGAAAAATGGACGTCTGCAAAAATGACTAAGTTCGGAATATAAGGTAGCAGATGCGGAATTTATCATCACATTACAGAGTAGCATGAAAAAGTAGCAGACGACCATCAGTTTAAGTGTTACAACTTAAAGAACCAAATGTAGCAAAACGAGAGTTGTAAACACTAGGCAAATTATAAACCACCCGCCCATATGGACCCGCTTGAAGACTATCAACTCATATGCTTCTCCCCCTTTTGTCAGTAAGGACCAAAAAGGTTTGAAGACATAGAGCCTCTACTCGTTCCCAGGTGGAGCAGAAGAGGATGCAGGGTCGGTGTTGTTGTTTGGCGGTGCAGAGGTGGTTGGTGCAGTGTCGATGCGTGCTGAAGTAGGAGGCGGTGAAGTAGCATCATCCTGATCATCGATCACCCTGGCGTCAATTGTTGCAGCAGAGGAGGAGTACTCAGAGTCTTCAAGGGATGGAGTTTGACGCATAACAGCAGTCCTTGGAGGAGTGTTGTCAAACTTGAATCTCTCAGTGAAGCCATCGTCTTGAAGATCCGCTTCAGCACTCAGTAAAGTCAAACTCTTCCAAGACCGCCTGCATGTTTCATGAGCAACAAAGGCATTCTTGGTGGCAAGATTGCGAATGCGATTGACATCCACCAAGAGGCTCTGCATCTGACGCTTTAACTAAAGGTGATGCTTGTCTTGTTTCTGATGAAGGGCTACAAGAAGCTCTCGGTTGTTCAGGACACGGGAATGCTTCTGAGGCCTTTGAGCGATAGTGCTTTCAATGGCTTCGGTTTCAGCGTGTCGAGGTAGACGAGTACGGCCAGCCAGATGATAGACGCGAGAGACTGCTGGGACCCCTTCAATCTGCTGAGTGAAGCTTTGATGATCAGTGTTGTGAAGACTAACTGGCTCCTTAGCACGCTCTTGGTAAATGGCTTCAGCTGACATATCAACCTCAGGCAAGAAAATCTGATGGTTGCGAGCAGAGGGTTGATAAGTGACAGCTGAGTGCAACTTGATGAGGTGCATTATCCAAGGGGCATAAAATTTCAGTCCAAATAGATCAGCTCCAGACGTGGCCGGTTGCCTGATGAAGAAATCTTGAGCATTGAAGCTGACGCCATTGAAGATATAGAAGACCAAAGTCTTCATAGTGCCTTCAAGCTTGGCTGATGAAGAATGTCCTTTGACAGGCCATAGAGTACGCCTTATGATGTGATAGATGGTGCGAGGCAGGTACTCAAGGTCTTCAACAAAGAATTCTTTAGGATATTCAGCATCACTTGGCAAAGGCTTCATCATGCTGAGCATTTGGCTCATGGTGGGCTGACGCTTCTGAAAGATGCTCTCCAAGGCTTCAGTGTGCAGTTGACAGCCAGGTTCATAGAGATCTCTTGGAGTGGGCAGGCCTATAAGCTCAATGAGATCAAAGGCTTTAGCTTCATGATGCACATTGCCTGACATCCACTCAAGAACCCATGTCTTCGGATCTCTGCTCTGGCCTCGGATGTGAAGTGTGGCATAGAATTGCAGAAGCAGCTCTTCATTCCAATGCTCTTTTACCTAGGACAAAATTGAGGAGGCCAGCATCACGGAAGCAGTCAAGAGCTTCCTTCAAGCAGGGCAGACTAGCAATAGCTTCAGTGTCAAGACGCATATGAGGGAAAATGCGGCCTTGCTTATATAGTACCCTTGAGTAGTAGCTGCGCTGTTGATGGCTCCAGAACCTATCTGATGATATTCTTGGCTTGGAATATGGGTTCTTGGCGCTATCAAAGAAGGTGTTGTGCGCAATGAAGCTATTGGCATTGAATGACCCTGAAGATGTTGCAATACCTGGAAGCCTTGGCAGTCTTGGTTTAGGCTTCTGAACTTGGGGCCTGTGCGCAATATGATGATCAAACTGAGAACTAGCAGCATGTGGTTCAGTTGTAGGTGGTGGAATCAGAATTGGCCACCGGACAGTAACAAGCTGATCATCCTTGTTGTATGCTTGCTCAATTGTGTGAGGCCGTGGAGGCGGAACAGGAGCAGAGGCATTGTCTTCAAGCTGCATATTGGCGTCAGGTGCAGCATTAGCTTCAGGCACAACGCTGGCTTCACGCACTGCACTGGCTTCAGGAGCAGTAACTTCAGGCTCAGGTTCTTCAGGCGCCACAGTATCTTCAGGTGCAGATGGTTGCTCTACTCCTTCTGGAGCACTTGAGGCAGTGACTTGAGGCCTTGGTCCTTTGCGAAGCATGCGAAAAGCTGGCGACGCCTGAGGAGATGGAGGTTGTTGGGCCTCAAAGTCTTCGTCTTCAAGCACCATACTGGTGTCTTGAGTTTGCTGGGGAGTGTCTTGGGTTTCCTGTGGGTGATCAGCCCACAGCGCTGATGCGTTCATTGTTCGTGAGAACAGGCGAAGAGTCGATGTTGTACTCGATCTGAGGAAGGACGGTATCATCTTCAACATTGTCTTGAGGACCAATGTCTTCAGCTACGGTGGGGTCAACAGCTGGAATGTCTTCAGCCTCTGTGGGAGTAGGCTCATGAACAGTCAGTCTTCTTTCTCTCTGGGCAGATGCAGGGCGAGCAACTGAGATTGGCTCGACAAATATAGGCTCTTTGGAAGCAGCCTTATCCTTCTTGGTCTTTCGCTTCTTGGTGGGTGGAGCTTCATCAGTAGATTGCTTACGCTTGCGAGCATCAACTTCAGCCACCTTAGTCTTCCTGAGCGTTGAAGCGGTTGGAGTTGCCTTAGGCTTCGTGCCAGTCATGCTAGCAGGGAAGACTATGCGAGGCATTTCCTACCCAGATGCTTCAGCTTCGGGCATAGACTGCTTCTTCTTCTTCTTGGCAGCCATTCTTGGATCAATGCGAGGACACCCAAGTGCCTTGCGCTTCTCAGCTTCATTGAATGCTTGAACGCATTTTGTAGCCAAGTCCTTGATGCGCTCACGTGAGCCTTTAGCTTCTTCACGCCGCGGGCGAAAGGCTTCCTTGAGCTCTTGCATCATAACCTTGAAGTTTTGAACTTCTTGCACGCTGAGCTTGTTCATATGCTTCTTGAACTGAGCTTTTTCATAATCTATCTTTTGCTTTAGCTCAACAATTCTTTGAGCTAGAGCTAGCTCAGAAGCAATGGCGCCATGGAAGGAGACGCTGAGGCCAACTGGAAGTTGAAAATCATCGAAGCTCAGGTTGGGAGTGTCAAACCATTCATCAATGAAGTTATTGAGCACTTCAACATCAAAGAGTGACAAATCATTGAAGATTTCGGCATCCTGCTTGCTCTTGATCAGTAGCTCCAGAGCATCATCTCCAAGATCTTCATCACTTGAGAGATCAAGGGCATCATTGGCAGTCTTCAGTACTGCATCTGGAGTGAGAGCTGGACTGGGGTTGCGTGTTGGCTTCCTCTTCAGCTGTCTGCTCTTGGATATTCTAGAGTGTTCCTCATATTGCACACTTGGTGCAGGTGGAGCAGTGGCCAAAGGCTTCACTCTTGAAGCTCTTCGTGGAGTAGCCTTGAAGCCTTTGATTTCTTCTTCTGGGGCTTCGGCGTTGCAGGTGCTTCTTCAGAGTCGTCATCTGCTTCAGGTTGATCTACATCTGCCCCTTGAACGCTTATGTGACTGATGAGGCCCTCTAGGTTGTAGAAGGGCCCAATCAGATTCGGTACAGCTTCGCGCGAGCCATCAACGTGGGGTGCAGAGGGGCCGGAATTGAAGTCTAATCCCCACAGCTTCTTGTTTTCCTTGGCCGAGTTCTTGGCGAATTGAAGATTTCGTTTGAACAGATTGTCATCGCGACACCAGAGCAGAGCGCTTGGATCAGCATCAGCAGGCTGTGGCCCTCTAACCATGCAAGGATAGAAGCCTTGAGCAATGGCTTCAGCACGAGTCTTGGGGGGGAAGATTCTTATAAGTGATATCTCCCCAAGGATGCTTGATGGCGTTTTTCTCGGCATACTCTGGGGTTACGAACCTATATTTGAACCATTGTTCAGCCCAGTATCTTCGAATCCATTGGATTCGGGTCTTCCTCTGATTGTAATCCTCCTCTGGATCAGTCTTGTATATTTCACTGAGATCAGGAGGCAAATCACGAGAGGTGTTGCCACGGTGCTGTCTGCCACCCTTTCTTACTGTCTTGTCAGTTGTCATTTGCTTCAACCTGAATGGCTTCAAATTGAATGGCTTCAAAACTAGCAAATGCTCCGGTTTGCTGGTCAGACAGGAACTAGCTTGAGGAGAATGAATGTGACGCTGCAAAAACTCTGCAAATGAATGCAGACTATGAGAACCAAGGGATTCTCCCACGGACATGTACATGTGACAGCATTAGAGATGCGAGGGAAGGGGAAGAGGTCATATGCATTCTCAGAAGTTTTGAAGATTAAAACAGTTTTGGAGACTTTGACCTCATAGTGCGAAGACATTCACTCATGGGAGTTGGTTCCAGATTTGTACGAATCCACGAATAAGTACAAGTGAGGAATCTAACTATAGTTGAAGCATATGTGAATGTACTAGGGGGGATATGAGATGCAGACATGATAGATCTGTATATCTAAGTAGGCAGAAACCTCTTATGGTAAAGTAGATGAATCTTTATGGATCTAGAAGATGGTAAAAAGCAAGTTTATTTACCACAGATGAACTGCTTAGACGGAGTAGGAGTTGGATGCCCAGCAGTTTGGTCGTCCATGCCCTAACTTGGCGACGGAGGACAGCTACGGCGACGGCGGAGAGGAAGATGTCCGCGGCCGGCGTGAGGACGGTGTCAACAAGTTGCGGCAGCGAAGCGCTTCGTCGCCGGCGTCGTCGAAAGCTAGCGGAGGCGCTAAGGGTTGTTCGAGATGGAGAGGTGGTGGAAGAAACTTTTGACCGTGATGGGACGTGCATTTATAGGCATGGGAGACGGCACAACGTAATTACTCAGGTGCCCCTAACGGTTCATGTACGAGTGACACATGGCGGTCATGTAATGCATTGGGAGTTGTCCCACGATCCCACGTACACCACGACTGTCGGAGTAGTCGTTCCGGCTTCTCCGGGTTTCAGGCATAACGGATGGAGCATTAAAATCAGATTTAAAGTTTGTCTATGTATCTTCTGCTGACAAGGACGCGGAGAAGATATTCGACTGTTTCAACAGAATGCATATGATTTGGACAGACAGAGTGAGATGAGAAAGCATAGAGAGGTTAGGGTCCGATCACATTCACTTAGTCAAAAAGATTCAAATATGAAGACATAGCTATAAGTGAATGTTGTTGAGGACAGAACACAACTCTCTCTCTATATATATATCCTATGTGAAGACAAACCAAGTGCGGAGACTTTGCAAATGTAACTCCACGAGAAACGCTTCAAACAAGAATTTGGTGGTGGCATTACCCACCGTATAGGAAGTATTAGACCCAGACACGGCGCACAATTATCGTGGCGCTCCGAAGTCAAATTCCATGTTAATGTATTCACACTTAGAATGTAAGTTTTCATTGATTGAAGATATACTTTACTTCGTGTGTTGCACCTCTAAGTCATCAATATGCATAAGTGTTAGGATGTGTGCCTGATTACAGGACATTTGAGGATTCTAAGATATTTACCTCGCACCGCAACTTGCAAAACCTTTTCTCATCCAAGGGCTTTGTGAAGATATCTGCCAGTTGCTCTTAAGTGTTGACGTGTATGATATCAATATCTTGTAATGCCCAGTATGAGATTATACCTCCCACGTGTCGGGGCACGACTTAAAGGCATAAGCTCATACTAGAATGATCTCAAGAATGGTATCGTTGCATGACTCATGTAAAAGAGGGATGAAATTGCAAAAGAGTAGTTGGCTTACACTCGCCACATCACACAATACATTAAATAAGCAATCATCATCCAAATAACATCACAGTCCGACTACGGACAAAGATCCAAATGAAAGATACCATAAATGAAACAACACGAGGTCCGATCGCCCCTAGTAGGAACCACTACTGATCGTCGAAAACGTCACATACATACGGCCACTCTCTTCATCGAGCTCCCAGTGAAGTTCTAAACCATCTCCTGCATTGTTCTCAGCGGTACCTGCATCTGGTGTTGTAGTATCTGTGAGCCACGAGGACTCAGCAATCCTATAACCATGGGTATCAAGACTAGCAAAGCTTTATGGGTATGGAGAAGGGTAGTGGTGAGGTTGTAGCAGCGGCTAAGCATGATATGGTGGCTAACTTACGAGTACAAGAATAAGATGAGCATCTACGCAAACGGTCGCAAACTAGTAAAGATCGCTAAAGATCCTGAACTACCTACGAGTCAAACATAACCCCACCGTGTTCTCTTCTCAAAGTGAAAAGAGACAGTCACGGTTACTCACGTGGTGGTGTGTTTTATCTCGGATCCTCTGTCAAGTTTTCTACAACCGGACATTAACAAATTCCACTCTGCCACATAACCGCGGGCACGGCTTTCGAAAGATCATACCCTGCAGGGGTGTCCCAACTTAGCCCATCACAAGCTCTCACGATCAGCTGAAGTAATAATAATTATTACCCCTTATCTTAGGGAAATCCGATCAGGCTCGGTATCCTGGTGCACAAGACATTTTGACAATGGTAAAACAAGTCCAGCAAGACCTCCCGGCGTGCCGACACCCTGATAGTAGCCGCGCGTATCTCGTCTCAGGGCACGTCCGGATGAGCTATGGTTACAGCGACCAAATACCCCAAGTTTCCAAGGGGCGGCGCCGCAAGCTGCTCTATTTGGGACCAACACCAATGGCACTGGCCCCCCTGCTATGTAGAAAGAATCTCGGGGACGCGACCCCCTATGCAATTTAATTAATTAATTAAGTTGTTATTATGAGGCAAATTAAAACCAATGTTGGGCCTTGCTGGAGGAGTTTTATTCAAAGACGAAGTGTCAAGGGGTCCCCATATACCCAACCGTGTAAGGAACGCAAAATCAAGGAACATAATGCCGGTTTATCGGCGCCTAAGGTGGCATGAGTGGAACAAAACACCGAGCAAAAGGCCAAGCCTTCCACCCATGCCCAGTATATAGGTGTGTTAATAATAATAATAGATATTGTGATATTCCCAAAGCATCAAGATCCGGCATGGATCAATCTTCATCTTCACCTGCAACTAACAACGCTATAAGAGGGGCTGAGCAAGCGCGGTAACATAGCCAAACAATGGTTTTCTAGGAAGGTGTCAAAGGTTAGAGGTTTCATGGCAACAAGGCGAGGGGTTGACAATAATGATGGGTAGCGCGACATGTAACGATAGCATCGAGACAACTAAGCATGGCAATGATAGTAAAGGTATCCAAGGGTACGGTCATCTTGCCTGGGATTCCGCGAGGAAGAAGAACAAGTCCATGAAGTAGTCGAACAAAACCTCACAACTCCGGAACAAAACCGAAGCTACCGAGAGAAGCATACCGCAAAGAAGCAAACAACACGGTAAACACACATCTCATAACCATGGTATGATGCATAACCAAATATGATGCATGTCCGGCTTAAATATGCATGGCATGGCACGGTGCACAAACAATACTACAAATTAAGTGGAGCTCAATATGCAACGAGTTGCATATTTGACAAAACACCACATTTTATTTAGTTGACTCTCGTTTATCTACAAGACAAGATTAAATGTTTTTATTAAACATGGCAAGAGGTGAAGCATGAGTAAAACTACACTATCTAGGCATTTTAAATGAGGCCGGAAATAACAACAACAATTCCGGAAAATCCCCATGACCAATTTAGCAACTATTAAAGCAACAACAATTTAGCATTCAAAGGTTGTTATCATGATGCGGATGACATGATCAAGTTTTATGCAATTTTTAGTTAAAAGTTAACATGAACATGAAAAAGAGTATTTGTCGCCACGGTGGAAAGAAAAGAGGGTCGTGGCGGCGAAAACGGATACGGTGCCACGGCAACGTTCCCATGATCCGACACTCGTCGAGATGCCGGTGCAAAAGCAAGGTAGCGTGAGCGTGAACGTGGCATGCAAAGACGGTGTGGTGATACCGTTGCCGGGTTCCCACGGGTTGGCGACAAGGCGAACGAGGAGCACTTCGGACTCGAGCCAAACAAGGGATACATCTCATACAACACACATTCACATGCATTCATACACGGGGTCATCCCGGTGGTATACCTTCGAAGCGTTCGTTTCGGGGCGGTTCGAGGTCGTAGAGGAAGTAGTGGTACTCGCGGGTCGTGGTACACGTTTTGTAGCCGTTCACGTTATCGTGTCGTGGTACTTGCCGCGTTCCGGACCGAAGGGGTACTTGGCGCATCCACGGGTCTTCGAGGGTAGTCATACATTTCCGAAGAGGAACTTGGGGCAGCGTTTGTAGTTGTTCAGTCATGGTACTTGGGTCTTCGGGATTGCCGGTATCGGGTCTTGGCGACGGTAGTTGTACACGGGGCGACTCCGGAAACGTGGTAGATGTAGAGGTACTTGACCCATCACGTGTAGACGTACACTTGTCGGATCCGGAAGAGGAACTTGGTGTCCACGAGTGTTGCAACTGCAGTGTTCACAACAACGGAAAAAAAGGCAGCAAGGTTGCAGCTCGGACAAGGAGGTGGTGCACAGAAGGCGGCCGGCGATGCATCACGGGGACAGAGACGGCACAACGGCGGGATGGAGCTCCGGCAAGGAACCAAGGCGGCCGGATCCGGGCGAGGAGCTGTACCGGGGCGGCGGTCTTGCTGTGGTCAGGGATGGCGCGGCTCGCCGGTGACGAGGAGAGGTCGGCGGCGCTGGTGACGAGGGCCTCGAGGAGGAGGTCTTGGCTGCGACGTCAGCAGGCTCCTGGCCGGCCTGGCTTCGGCCGTCGCGGTCGATGGAGGAGGCGAACGGCAGGTCGGGCGCAGACGAGGACGGAGAGGGCGCGCTCGCGCGCGAGAATGTCGCTGCCGGGGCAGCGAGAGGCTCGAGGGCACGGACGACCGGACGACGGCGCAGAGGAGTAGAGGAGCGAGGGCTCGGCACCGGGGCGGCGGTCGATCTGGCGGGCAAAGCAGTGCAGCGGGGCGACGCTCAGTTGGTCAGGCGCGGGCGCCTGGAGGAGGCGAGGCGCAGGAGGACGGTGGCGCGAGGGGGATGCGTGGTGGCGAAGGATGGGGTCGAGGTCGAGGGGAGATCGAGAGAGCGAGAGAGAGATCGAGGGCGAGAGAAGTGGCGGTGTTGGAGGAGAGAACGGTGGTCGAGGGGTGAGGGAGAGGCTCGGTCGGGCCTTAGGGTTAGGAGAGACAGGGGTGCGGCTGGCCTTAGAGGGGATGGGCCGGCTGGGAGCAGGCCGAGTTGGACCCACTTCTGCTGGCTCCTCTCCTTTTTTTAAAAACTCCCTTTAATTGCTTATAACAAATAAACTAAGGTATAATAAAAAAATAGAGAGGGGGTGTCTGGAAGAATAATTTGAGCAGAAGGGCTTTTTTATTGGACTCATAAAAATATACGGAATATAACAAAATGGCCTAAGGCTTTCTAGAGGAAGTAAAATCCAAACATGTTGAATTACTTGACATGTTTGAATTTCGAAACCTATTCAAAAGAACTCCAAAAGGATTGAAACTATAGGAGGTGACCCTACACACTAGATGTGATCTAAGGGCAGATTTGGAACATTTGTAGAGAAAGTAAAATTGCGACCCAATTTTACTAAAATGCCCAAAGGAAGAAATGAAGTTGAGTTGGACAAAAGGAAATTGGAGAACGGTGCAAATGTGTTATAGGTGATTCCAAGGAATGGAATATTTATATAGCTCCATATTTATTAGGAGGATATGTTATAAAGAGAAGTCACTCTTCCCTCGATTTAAATGGAACGAAGGTCCACACGATTTATTTATTTGAGTTAAAAATAATAATGACATGATGCAATGCAAAATAAATAAAGCAAGCAAAAGAAACACACGGCAAAACCCGGAACATCTGGAATCTTCTGGAGCGTCGGTCTTCGGGCGTCACAACTCTCCCACACTAACAGAGGATCTCGACCCGAGATCCTGGAGAAGGCACCGGATAAAACGAAAAAGTAAGAGGTGACCCAAAGTTGCTTCTTCGACAAACGAGTGAAACCACGAACCTTGAGAGGTTGAACAATCTTGAAAGAAAGAATACAACAGAGATGAACGAAGATGAAAACACTCCATTAGAAAATAGGAACAAGGTACATTACGAGAACCTTGTAGGTTGAAAGACATGAAACAAGAGATTACGAACCAAAAGAATATGAAACCACGACGGTATAGCCAAGGAATAAGAATGACAAAATTTGGACAGCACTCCGTCTGAAAATGGAAGGAATAAACGTGAGGTTGAGGAGAAGGGATGATACTTGATGAAATCAACAACATATTGCCTCTGAAACAATTGAAAGAATGGCACAAGGGGTAAGAAAGATTTCAGATAGCACTCTGGTTAAAAGAGAGGCAAAACTTGATAAGATGAGAGAACTAGAATGGAGGTCACAACACTCCTGTTAAATGGACGAGAAAAGAAAAGAACATGATCTTGATATGACAAGATGATGGTTCGAAGGGAGCAATATCATAAAGCCCCCGGAACGAATAATGGATTGAAAAGATCGAAGAAGAAGAAGAACATCTTCGACTAGGGATGATTTTGAAAGCATCCTTATGAAGAAGGGTTGAATGGCGTTGATGGAAAAAATCAACAACGAAACGAATAAGTTTGATGTGGGCTTATGGAAAAACATCTCAAAACTTGAAGTGAAATTCTGCCACTAACGGAAACAATTGATTTGATTGAGAGCACCAAATAGATTAAAAATTAATATCACCGAGAGGAGAAATGAAGAACTTGGGTCATTTATAAGCACCACAATAGTAACATTCCCAGTGGAAGGCTTTTAGGTGAAATACAACCCAGATAACTCCAACGAATAAATTGAAGGATTGGAAAGATCTCCTGAACAAAGAAAATTATGGGTTTAAATATCTCCTTCCTGACAACTTTTGAATCATGAAACATGAAGGGAAAATTGTCAGGAATGACATAACACCACCTCAAAAGATAAGGGAGCAAGAATTGCACTTCGGAATGCATGATGAAAATGCTTGAGCTCCAACAAGAATCTTAAAGAACACTTCAAGGATGAATTAAATCATGATGAACCACCAAGAAGAACTCCGGTAACAAAAGGATGAAAAGAATAAGATTGAAGCCTTGCAATGATTTAGATGGAGGTTCCAATAAGATGGCCGAGAAACTTTGAACTCCGGAAAAGAAAAGATGAAGGACTTGGGATTAGAATTTATTCATCATGAACAAACTCCGAACAAAGGAATTAAATCACCTTAAAGAAATAAGAATAATAATTATGTCATGCTTATCCTTCACCAATTTAAATTGATGGCAAACAATGGATTTGGCATACTACTTATTCTCGTTGCAAAGAATTAAAGAGAGATCTCGCACAAACTTGGGTAAATCTTCAACGAACCACCGATAGGATTGCAGAAAGAACGACTGAATTAATACGATAACAAGGAAGAGAAATCTTGAACGAACCACCGTAAGAATTGAAATCGGGTGATGAAAAAGAATAATCCACCGGAAGAATAAGCACTTGAGGAAATTTAGATAAAAGAGAACTAAGAGATCGCGGACTGATTAAAGAATACTTGAACAAAGCACCGGAAGAATATGGAGACGAATGAAGAGGCATCAATTAAGAATAGTTGGAAGGCGAAGTTGAAAACTAAGAACGAAGAAATCTTCTGAGATGATGGCCTTTGGAGGATCACAATGGAAAGAATTCATGAAATGTTTCGGATGATTATAAAAAGAATTCCTCACAATCGAAACAATAATGAGGATGGCATGAAGCTAGAACCACGAATCTTCAAGAGAACTGCCAAGATTTAAGAGAAACTCTTCTTCGGTCTTCAAATGTTGAGAATGACAAGGAGAAACACCTTGAAGAATTGCGAGATACTCCAGAAGAATAAAAAGATGGAAGGTTTAACCAAACAGGAAAAGAATTTGAAAATGATCTGGGAGAAGGCATATGACTGATGGAATCCATACTTACGTCACACTTTGAAAAGAATTTGAGTATAACTCTAGAAAAAATAAAAGAGTCAGGTAAGATCCTAGAAAAAGACCTGTGGGTTAGGGCCCACTCAAAAGAAATCACCATTGAAAAAGATTGCTTAAGAGATATTGCACCAGTTGAATTAAATGGCTTGAGCGAGATAACCACCTCAAAATAGTTTGAATGGATTAAGAATTGAAACACAAATCTTCTGACATACCTTGTAGACTCCGGATATGAATAGGAGAGTTGAATAAATAAGAGAGCCTTCGGATAATAAATTTCAACATGGGAAAACATGTTAAACAAAAAGGAAGAGATATGATCATGACTGAAGCTTGAATTTATGTCCACTGAAGAAGAAAATGAGAACGGAGAATGATAAACTTGAAGCTTCCTGAGAAATCACCGGATAATGAAATTGAACGAAAAGAATGAAGAAACATCACATTAATAAAATGGATATTTCATTTAGAATTTCTGACTCCGAGAAGAAGAAGGGTGGAAGGGTGGGGAAAAACAAAGACAACTTGGGATGAATGAAACAGACACCGTTGAAAAAAGATTGAGAGTTGATCTTGCAAATGATGAAGAGATCAGATTAACTTGAAGAGAAGCACGCCAGTTGAAAAGAATTTAACATAACAATCTCGATGATCAAGAAGGATTAGCACTCTAATACAAATATGAGAACACCGCTTAGGAAAGGTATGGAATCAACACTTGACGTCGAAGCAACTCGAATACCAGAATCAAGACAAAAACAACTGAGAGACATGTTGCAGCATAATCTTCACAATATCATTCGTACAGAGAATTGAATGAATGAATTCCATAGCTTAATGGTACATCAACTTGTCGAGAAGCCACTTGGGAGAACAAAAGATAAATAAAAACAGCAAGGAGCAGATAGAACAAATACAAGATAGAAGTTTTGTTCCACATGTTCGTGCTGAAAGCTCATGGAACGTGTTACAAAAGGGTTTTGCAATCCCCGGATCAGCATAGCCAAGGACCCTTTAAGATGCAACTCCCGATCGGAACAAACGACCATAAAACTACTTCACACAATATAGAACCCCGAACTCCATATCATGCATTCGTTGGAAGAATGCCTACGAACTACTAGATGAACCCACCTATTAATTTCCGAAAGTTTCCAGTTATGCAATCAGGTGTTGGGGATACAGGGGAAGCATCGCGCACTCAACTCTAATCCTACATCCAGCTGTATCCATCCTTCAACACATAACCAGTTATTTCCGGAAACCGTTTACCTCGGACCTTCGAAACGCATCTGCTATACAAGCTATGGCAATACTCCCGAACTACCTCCCCAGTACTGGGTGATGTCGGGGTTATCTTGCCACTAACCCCATAGGAGAGTTTTCTATGTCGGCCGTCTTAAGTATTCCAGAACTGCTGCGATATATTTGTGACGACAACACCTCAGAGCTCAACTCCCCGAGACACTGCCACAACCCCTAAATGACAGGAGGCATCGAGAACAATGTTCTCGTCACAAAGACATCGGAACAATCCAAACAATACTCGCGTGATCCTAAAAAAAAATTGGTGAATTTTTTAAAGTAGAAGAGATAAGTAATAGCAGTCCTCACCAGAGTGAAAAGAGATGAGGAGCAAAAAGAAATCCTACTCTCCGATATATATATAGGACTCAAAACATTTTCATGTGTGTGCCTAGATTCAACCGTCAACGATTCGATCAAGCAGTGGGGGCTCCTAGGTCGGAGAAGGCTCTGATTACCAACTTGTAATGCCCAGTATGAGATTATACCTCCCACGTGTCGGGGCACGACTTAAAGGCATAAGCTCATACTAGAATGATCTCAAGTATGGTATCTTTGCACGACTCATGTAAAAGAGGGATGAAATTGCAAAAGAGTAGTTGGCTTACACTCGCCACGTCACACAATACATTACATAAGCAATCATCATCCAAATAACATCACAGTCCGACTACGGACGAAGATCCAAATGAAAGATACCATAAATGAAACAACACGAGGTCCGATCGCCCCTAGTAGGAACCACTACTGATCGTCGAAAACGTCACATACATACGGCCACTCTCTTCATCGAGCTCCCAGTGAAGTTCTAAACCATCTCCTGCATTGTTCTCAGCGGTACCTGCATCTGGTGTTGTAGTATCTGTGAGCCACGAGGACTCAGCAATCCTATAACCATGGGTATCAAGACTAGCAAAGCTTTATGGGTATGGAGAAGGGTAGTGGTGATGTTGCAGCAGCAGCTAAGCATGATATGGTGGCTAACTTACGAGTGCAAGAATAAGATGAGCATCTACGCAAATGGTCGCAAACTAGTAATGATCGCTAAAGATCCTGAACTACCTATGAGTCAAACATAACCCCACCGTGTTCTCTTCTCATAGTGAAAAGAGACAGTCACGGTTACTCACGCGGTGGTGTGTTTTATCTCGGATCCTCTGTCAAGTTTTCTACAACCGAACATTAACAAATTCCAATCTGCCACATAACCGCGGGCACAGCTTTCGAAAGATCATACCCTGCAGGGGTGTCCCAACTTAGCCCATCACAAGCTCTCACGATCAGCTGAAGTAATAATAATTATTACCCCTTATCTTAGGGAAATCCGATCAGGCTCGATATCCCGGTGCACAAGACATTTCGACAATGGTAAAACAAGTCCAGCAAGACCTCCCGGCGTGCCGACACCCTGATAGTAGCCGTGCGTATCTCGTCTCAGGCCACGTCCGGATGAGCTATGGTTACAGCGACCAAATACCCCAAGTTTCCAAGGGGCGGCGCCGCAAGCTGCTCTATTTGGGACCAACACCAATGGCACTGGCCCCCCTGCTATGTAGAAAGAATCTCGGGGACGCGACCCCCTATGCAATTTAATTAATTAATTAAGTTGTTATTATGAGGCAAATTAAAACCAATGTTGGGCCTTGTTGGAGGAGTTTTATTCAAAGACGAAGTGTCAAGGGGTCCCCATATACCCAACCGTGTAAGGAACGCAAAATCAAGGAACATAATGCCAGTTTATCGGCGCCTAAGGTGGCATGAGTGGAACAAAACACCGAGCAAAAGGCCAAGCCTTCCACCCATGCCCAGTATATAGGTGTGTTAATAATAATAATAGATATTGTGATATTCCCAAAGCATCAAGATCCGGCATGGATCAATCTTCATCTTCACCTGCAACTAACAACGCTATAAGAGGGACTGAGCAAGCGTGGTAACATAGTCAAACAATGGTTTTCTAGGAAGGTGTCAAAGGTTAGAGGTTTCATGGCAACAAGGCGAGGGGCTGACAATAATGATGGGTAGCGCGACATGTAACGATAGCATCGAGACAACTAAGCATGGAAATGATAGTAAAGGTATCCAAGGGTATGGTCATCTTGCCTGGGATTCCGCGAGGAAGAAGAACAAGTCCATGAAGTAGTCGAACAAAACCTCACAACTCCGGAACGAAACCGAAGCTACCGAGAGAAGCATACCGGAAAGAAGCAAACAACACGGTAAACACACATCTCATAACCATGGCATGATGCACAACCAAATATGATGCATGTCCGGCTTAAATATGCATGGCATGGCACGGTGCACAAACAATACTACAAATTAAGTGGAGCTCAATATGCAACGAGTTGCATATTTGACAAAACACCACATTTTATTTAGTTGACTCTCGTTTATCTACAAGACAAGATTAAATGTTTTTATTAAACATGGCAAGAGGTGAAGCATGTAATGCCCAGGATGGAATTATACCTCCTACGTGTCGAGGCATGACTTAAAGGCATAAGTCCATCCTAGAATGATCTCAAGTTTGGTAATCTTTGCACAACTCATGTAAAAGAGGGATAGTAAACTGAAAATAGTTGGCTTACAATCGCCACGTCACAGAATAACAGTACAAGTCTCAAACATCATACAATAAGATCACTACAACCCTCTAAGGGCAAAAGCCAAATGTCAAAGTACCAAACTCAGATAAATAAAACAACCACAGGCGGATCGAATCCTAGTAAGAGACTCCACTACTGATCGTCCGGGTAGCGCACGTAGTAACGACTACGCTCCTCGTCGTACTCCCAATCCAGCTCGGTGCCATCACCTGGATAGCTCACAGCTGGACCTGCATCTGGTGTGTGAAGTAACTGTGAGCCACAAAGGACTCAGCAATCCCGTTCCCGGGTAACAGAACTATCAAAGCCTTTAGGTGAGGAAAGGCTGAAGAAAGAAATGAGGTGCAGGAACAACAAAGAGTCTGCAGCAGCAACTAGCACTAACTTACGCAAGAGAGAGCGAGAAGAGAAGGCATCGGCAAGAAGTGATCACGAAGTGATCCTAGCTAAGCTCCAAACATAACCCCTCCGTGTTCAACTCCCGAATCCCTATTCGGAAATTGACAGTCACGGAACATACGCTGGTAGTGTATTAGTATCATTGTGTCAAGTTATCTACAACCGGAATTAACAAGCTCCCATCTGCCACATAACCGCGGGCACGGCTTTCGAAAGTTCAAACCCTGCAGGGGTGTTCCAACTTGACCCATTACAAGCCCACGATCCGCGGAGTCGCAACTCCAAAGTGGGAAGACCCGAGTATCCTCGGAATCCCGTGCTCAAGATATACCGAGCTAAGGTAAGGCTAATCCAGCAAATCCTCCCGGCGTGTCGACACCCTGATCGTAGCCGCGCGTATCTAGGTCTCAGGACACGACCGGATGGGCGATGCTACAGGTTTTTACCAAACCTTGAGTTTCCTCGAGGTGGCCCTGCAGGACCCCCGTTTCGGACCAACACTCATGTGGAGCACTGGCCCGGGGTTGTTGATTAAGAAAAAGGGTTTATAACTCCCTATGCAAGTTTAGTTTGTTATTAGGCAAATAGTACCAATGTTGGGACTTGCTGGAAAAGACTTAGCACTTAGCGGTTTATCGAGGGGGTCCCATACACCCCAACCGTGTTAGGAACGCATAATCAAGGAACATAAAACCGGCTTATACGGATCCTAACGGCATGAGTGGAACAAAACACCAAGCAAAAGGCTTAGCCTTCCACCCTTGCCAATATATAGGTGATTTCAATTAAAGCATTTATATAGTGTGATATAACTCAACCAAACTTCAACAAGGAGCAAGCATCTTCGAACTTCACCTGCAACTAACAACGCTATAAGAAGGGCTGAGCGAAGCGTACTTAGCCAAGCAACGGTTTGCATAGGTAGGGTTGGTTAAACATGGCATTTGGTTACAAGTAGGAGGCTGACAAGAAGAACATGGGCATCGAGGCAAAACTATAGATCGAGACTACTAGCAATAGGCGAAGATAGTAAAGTTATCGGGGTTCGGTCATCTTGCCTGAAGAGAAGACGTTCGGATCGAAAGAAGGGTCCTCGTGCTCAAACTCGTTGGAAACCTCGTGCTCAACCTCGTTGGAAAACTCGTGCTCAACTTCCGGCTCTAAACAAGACAAACACACCAAGCACCAAAATCAACACGATGCAATGCGCACTCGAAAAACATGTATGCATGATGGATGCACTAGTGATGCACAAGGAGCACGTAAAACATCACTCAAGCAAAACACCTCAAAACAAGATAACAACCTGATATTATTAATCTACACAGAAAATCACCCAAGTTTGATATAAGATTCGCTGAAATCGGAGTTACGGGCTAAAAGTTATGCCCGAAACAAGATTTGAGCGAAAACTGCAAATTACAGCAACATAGCATCTTGGGAGCTCAAAATAATTAATCTACAGCACCCAAAAGGCATGGCAAAGGACTTGAACATAAACTAGATATAATGTACAGCAGCTAGGTCCAAAGTGCACCCCCAACGGAGTCACGGATCAATAGCAATGATCTTGGACATATTGAACTTTGAAATAAAATTCTGGCAGCAGAATTTTATTGAAAGTTTGGAGCAAAAGATAAACATGCTACAGCCACTCAAATGGACATGTGAGGACATGGATGGAAAGACAACAATATATACTTCATGGAACAATCAAAATCCACCCCAAAACTATCATGCTTTGTCCTACAACATCACACGAACATGGCAACGGAACGTTACAGATTTCAGACTTAGTGAAATTTCACTAAGTCCTAAAACAGCAACATCATCATAGCATCAAAAAGAGCATGTTTAAGACACCTCGAAACTAAACATGGCAAAGGGTAAGCACCTCATCAAAGTACATATGACGGTGATCCCGAAACACACAAGCATGCATCATTGTGGTGAACACACCGATTGCAACGAGCTCAACAAGATGGCATTTCATAACAAGTGAAAACACAACATGTGAACATGGCACTTTGCGATGATGATAACAAGGAAACAATAAATCTACCATGCAACCTATCACACACAACACGTAGTTCGTGACGAGACGAACACGTGGACATGTCATTTGCATCGTTTGGGCAAACGAGCTAAAAGTTATCACATGGCAAAGGTGGCACAAAAATAACACATAACAGCAGTTTATATCATGATGCCCTCTTGCAACAGCAAAACAAGTGTCAAGATGACATCTAACATGCATGACTACAACAGGTAAAACGTAGAGGGCATCTCCACGAACATCTGGACATGCTACACGCGCAAAACGGAGCTACAGGCAAGAAATTAGAGCAGGTCAAAGTAGGCACTTCAGATCAGGGAAACAGGGACTAGGGTTGAAATAGACCTCTCGGATCAGATCTGGAACAGTGCGGAGTGGGCCGGAGGAACAGTGGCGCGGCGGCCCAGATCGGTGGAGCTGGCGCGGAGGCGAAAACGGCGGCCCGCGGGGGCGGCCCGGTGACCTGCTGGCCTGGCGCGCAGATCGCCGCGGGAGGAGGCGCGCTGGGGGCGGCGTACGGGCGGCCCGCAGGGGCGTGGCCCAGCTGGGGGGGAAGGCGGCCCGCGCGGTGGAGCCGCAGGCCTGGCCCGGTCGGAGGCCGAGGCGGGGCTTGGCGAGGCCCGGCGGCGTACGGCCCTTGCGGCGCTGGCGAGGAGGCACCCGGCCTCGCGGGCGAAGTGGTCCAGGGCCCTCCTGGCCTGGACCGGCCGGCCGAAGGGATGGACGAGCCCGGTCGAACGGCGCCTGGGTGCGGGGCGAGACGATCGGTGGCGATGCGGTCCGAGCCAGATCGGATCGGCGCGGTGGCTGGAGGAGATCGAGGAGATCTCCTCGGGATCCGGCCAGGTTGCTTTGGATCTGAAGATAGAGAAGAAAAAAAAAGGAGAGGAACTAGAGGAGGAAGAAGAAGGGGATAGAGATGCCCAAAATAGACTAGGGGGGTCTATTAGTAGCAGAATTTTTAGGGTTAGGAGGAGTTTTAGAGCGCTAGGAGCCCTCCGATCTGGATCCAACGGATCCGATCGCGGGGGTTGATTTAAAAGGCCCAGACGGAGATAAAAGAAAGCAGTAGGGGTATTTCCGGGACACGAAGTGAAGGCACATCGGACCCACACGGACAACGGAGGGAAAAGTCAACGGAGTCCAAACGAGACGAAAATTGAGAGGCGGGTTGCACACAACAAAACAACAACACACAACACAACCTCGCGGCACACCGGTAACGAAAAACGCCCGAACAACAAAGTAGGCCTACGGGACGTCACGGACACGTGAGGGAGCTCCGGAACACGAAACGGACAACGGGAAGAAACGCCACGAACCGGATGCAACCCACAACACAAATGCAATGCAATGCACATGTCTACATGATATGAATGAATGCCACACACTCACACAACAAAACGACGAAAACCCGAAAGACAAAGAGCCCGAAATGGAAATAGATGAAGCCGGAGATTTATTATAAGCCCAAAAGGGAAAGTATTACATCCGGGGCATTACAAACTCTCCTCTACTACAAAAAGATCTCGTCCCGAGATCTAGGACTGGAAAAAGGAAGGGTACTCGGAACGAAGATGATCTTCTCGTTCCCAGGTAGCTTCTCGGTCTGTGTGATGTGACCACTTGACTTTCAGAAACTTGATGGTCTTGTTGCGAGTCTTGCGTTCAGTCTCCTCGAGAATTGCAACTGGATGCTCTCGGTAGGAAAGGTCTTGTTGAAGATCAATCTCCTCAAACGGAATCATGCGCTCAGGTGCCTTGAAGCATTTGCGCAGTTGAGAAACATGGAAGACATCATGAACATTTGCAAAGTTGGAAGGGAGCTCGAGCTGATAGGCTAGATCGCCTCTTTTGCCAAGAATTTTAAAAGGACCGACGTATCTAGGAGCAAGCTTTCCTTTGATACCGAACCTTTGGGTTCCTTTCATCGGAGAAACTCGGAGATAGACATGATCACCGATGTCGAAAGCCAAATCACGATGCTTTCCGTCATAGTAACTCTTCTGACGCGACTGAGCGGCCTTGAGATTCTCACGTATGACTTTGCACATTTCTTCGGCTTCAGAGATCAAATCATTGCCAAGAAGTTGGCGTTCGCCTGTTTCAGACCAGTTGAGAGGGGTACGGCACTTTCTGCCATAGAGAATTTCAAACGGTGCTTTGCCTGCACTTGCTTGAAAGCTGTTGTTGTAAGAGAACTCTGCAAATGGAAGACAGTCCTCCCATTTCATGCCAAAGGAGATGACACAGGCTCTGAGCATATCTTCTAGGATCTGATTCACACGCTCGACTTGACCACTAGTCTGAGGGTGAAAGGCAGTGCTGAACCTGATCTTCGTGCCCATGGCGGACTGAAAGGAGTCCCAGAACTTTGATGTGAACAAGCTGCCACGGTCTGAGGATATCACTTGAGGAATGCCATGTAGGGACACAATTCTGGAAGTGTACAACTCTGCAAGTTGAGCTGCATTGATTGATTTTTTGACTGGAAGAAAGTGAGCGACTTTGGTAAGCTTGTCAATCACCACAAAGATAGCATCATTGCCTCGCTTGGATTTAGGAAAGCCAGTGACGAAGTCCATTTCAATGTGGTCGAACTTCCACTCAGGAATAGGAAGAGGTTGGAGAAGACCGGCTGGACGTTGATGTTCTGCTTTCACTCTTCTGCATACATCACATTCATTCACGAATTGGGCAATTTCCCTTTTCATGCGTGTCCACCAGTAAGATTGCTTGAGGTCTTGATACATCTTGGAACTGCCAGGATGAATGGAAAGGAGAGAGTCATGAGCTTCTTCCATTATGAGCTTCCTGAGATCACCTTTGGGAACAACGAGTCTGTCCTCGAAGAACAAGGTATCTCTCTCATCAACACGGAAACACTTATATTTTGGAGTGCCCTTTGCAATCCCATGTTTCACCTTCTTCACCATGGTATCACTGAGCTGGGCCTCACGGACTTGATCTTCCAAGGTAGGAGCAATTTGGAGATTTGCAAGAAAACCCTGCGGAACAACCTGAAGGTTGAGCTTCCTGAAAGCTTCACAAAGCTCAGGCTGGTGTGGCTTGATAAGAAGGCTGTTGCAATATGCCTTTCTGCTCAAAGCATCTGCAATCACATTCGCCTTGCCTGGAGTGTACTCAATGCTGGGGTTGTACTCTTGGATCATCTCGACCCAACGAGTCTGGCGGAGGTTCAGATGCGGCTGCGTGAAGATGTACTTCAAGCTCTTGTGATCAGTGAAGATGTCGACCTTTCTGCCCAACAACAGATGTCTCCACGTAATCAGAGCATGTACCACAGCTGCTAGCTCGAGATCATGTGTGGGATAGTTCTTCTCAGCTGGCTTGAGCTGACGAGAAGTGTATGCCACAATTCTCTTATCTTGCATAAGCACACCACCAAGACCTTGAAGAGAAGCGTCACAGAACACTTCATAGGGCTTGGATTCATCTAGAGGAATCAGAACTGGAGCTGAGACAAGCTTCTCTTTGAGTGTTTTGAAAGCCACTTCACACTCGGGAGACCAAAAGTATTTGACATTCTTCTGAAGGAGGTTGGAAAGAGGCTTGGCAATCTTGGAGAAGTTCTCCACAAACCTTCTGCAATAGCTGGCAAGACCCAGAAAACTGCGGAGCTGCTTGACGTTCTGAGGAGCTTCCCAGTTGACAATTGCTTCAACTTTCTCGGGATTAACCGCAATACCGTCAGCTAAGATAATGTGGCCCAGGTAGAGAACCTTATCGAGCCAAAACTCGCACTTTGAGAACTTGGCATAGAATTTGTGCTCTCAGAGTCGATCAAGAACCAGACGCAAGTGCTTTTCGTGATCTTCTTCATTCTTGGAAAACACCAGAATATCATCCAGATACACTAGCACAAACTCGCCTGTATAGGGGTTGAAGATGTAATGCATCATCCTTGAAAAGGTAGGAGGAGCATTGGCGAGACCGAAGGACATGACGGTATACTCATATGAACCGTAGCTCGTTCTGAACGCCGTCTTGGGAATGTCTTCCTCGCGAATGCGAATTTGATGGTAGCCCATTCGGAGGTCAAGCTTAGAGAATACTTTAGCTCCTTTGAGCTGCTCAAAGAGTTCATTGATGTTGGGGAGCGGATACTTGTTCTTAATCGTCTTCTTGTTCAGTGGCCGGTAGTCAACACAGAGACGCTCCGTGCCATCTTTCTTCTTGACAAATAAGACACCACAGCCCCACGGAGATGTACTCGGTCTGATGAGACCCATACGCTCCTGTTCATCCAACTGTTTCTTCAATTCCTTCAATTCATCTGAAGAGAGCTTGTATGGACGCCGACAAACAGGTTCGGTGCCCGGCTCGAGTTCAATGACAAACTCCACCTGACGGTGTGGAGGCATGCCTGGAAGTTCTTCTGGAAAGACGTCTTGATATTCATTCACCACTGGAATTTGCTCTATGGCATTAATTTCACCCTTATCATTAAGAGAGAAAAGCCGAATAGTATATTATCCCTGGAGGCGAAGATAATCACATCTTCATCAGAATGAGTCAATTTGACTTCCTTTTGAGCACAATCAATGTGAGCATCGTGCTGAGAAAGCCAATCCATTCCGAGAATGAGGTCGATATCAGAATGACCAAGAACCACCGGAGAAGCCAAAAATCGATAATCACCCATGCGAATAGAAATATCCGGAGCATAGACACTGGAGTGCATTCGTCTTCCCGGAGAAATAACTGTTAACTCCCTTGGCAGATTTTTGGTGACAAAATCGTGCTTGGATGCAAATGGATATGACATAAAAGAGCAAGAAGCACCCGAATCAAATAACACTTTAGCTGGGATAGAGTTAACTGGAAGGTTACCCAGAATAACATCAGAAGAAGCCTCTGCTTGTGTTGCATTCATCAGATTGACCCTGGCAGCCTTTGGATCATGCCTGACAATAGCTGAACTCACAGGTGGTGGAGGAGGAAGACGCTTCGGATTCGGACATCTGTTGGCATAGTGACCTTTCTGAGTGCATATGTTGCAAGTCACTTCTGAGAGAGGACGGAACTGAGAGCCACTGGACTTGGAGCCTTGAGACTGAAACTGCTTCTTCGACTGGTTGCTTGGGTTGGGTGGGTGGGAGAAACCACGACCACTAGAGTTCTTGTTGTTGGAGTTGTTGAAGTTGCTGGAGTTGTTGTATGGAGCTCGAATCATTGGAGGAGGAGGAAGCCAGAATTTCTGTTGTTTCACAGCCAACTGAGACGATGAGGTAGAGTGAACAGCATCTCGAATTCTCTTCTTAGAAGCCTCCATCTTAAGCTGAGCTGCTTCTTGTTTCAAAGCCATATTATAGAACTTATCGAATTCGTCTGGCTCGAACAGAGTGAGAGCAAGCTGAAGTTCATCTTTGAGACCTCCACGGAACTGATAGATTTTGCTCTTTGCATCAGGTATGTCTTGCTTTGCATAGCGAGCGAGGTTTTGGAACTTGACATTATACTGATAGACTGTCATGGAGCCCTGCTTGAGGTTGCGGAATTGCTCACGCATACCCTCGATAACACTTGTAGGAATGTGATGCGAGCGGAAATCCTTGCAGAAGTTCTCCCACGAGATCACTTGACCCGGCCTTGAGTCTTTGTACTGCTGCCACCAATCAGCTGCTTGATCTTTCAGTTGGAAGGCTGCAAACTTCACATAGTCATCTTCTTTCACGTTACTGCACTCAAAATGCTTCTTGATATCGGTCAGCCAATCCTCAGCATCAAGAGGGTCGACACAGTAACTGAAAGCTTTAGGATTGTTGGCCAAGAACTGGTTCAGAGTAGCATGGTGCTGCTGGAAGAAGTTGCCTTGGTTCATTGGAATGCCCTGATTAGCTTGATTAGCTTGCATAGCTTGCATTTGCTGCATCATCTGCATCATCAACTGAGTGTTCTGAGCAGTAGTCTGCATAATTGCTCTCCAAGCCTCAGGCGGAGGAGGAGGTGAAGGAGGACGTTCCGGAACCTCTTCACCCTCTGGGTTAGCATTCGGAACCCTTTTCGGAGCCATCCTGTAAGAGATGACCACGAATCAGCAATTGATTGACAAAAGGAATAAGCTGAATCAATGGAATGAATTGCAACAAGTCTTCACAATAATCATTCGAACAATAAGAACGAATGAAATCATCCGAACAAGAGGAACGAATGAATTTCTTAGATAATTGATAACATCAGTCTTCACGAGAAGCCACATAGGGATCAAAAGGATAAATAATAAAAACAACAAGATACGGAAAGGAACAAACACAAGAGAGGAGTTTCGTTCTAACATCTTTGTGCTGAAAGCATATGAACGCGTTACGAAAAGGTTTTGCAATCCCCGGATCAGCATAGCCAAGGACCCTTTAAGATGCAACTCCTGATAGTAACCTCGGTCATATAACCTCTTCACTCAATGTCGAACCCCGAACTCACTAACCTGCATTCGTTGGAAGAATGCCTACGATCTACTGGATAAAACCCACCTATAGCTTTCCGAAAGATTCCAGTTATGCAATCAGGTGTTGGGGATACACGGGAAGCACCGCGCAATCAACTCTAACCTACATCCAGGTGTATCCATCCTTCAACACATAACCAGTCTTTCTCGGAAACTGTGTACCTCGGACCTTCGAAAAGCATCCGCTATAACAAGCTATGGCAATACTCCCGAACTACCTCCCCAGTACTGGGTGATGTCGGGGTTATCTTGCCACTGGCCGTATAGGGAAGATTTTCGATGTCGGCCGTCTTAAGTATTTAGTACTGTCGCGATATGCTTGTTACAGTGATACCCCGAAGCTCAACTCCTCGGTAACAGGAGGCATCGGGAACAATATCCTTGTCACAAGAACATCGAAACAATCCCAGAATACTCGCGGGATTCCTAAAAAAAAAATTTGTGCAAATTTTGAAGATAGGAGAGACAAGAGTAGACGTCAGGAGTCCTCACCAGAGAGAAAGGGGATGGGAAGCAAAGAAATCCTACTCTCCGATATAATATAGGACTCAAAAAGTTTTTCAGTGTGTGCCTAGGACTCAACCGTCAACGGTTCGATCAAACAGTGGGGGCTCCTAGGTCGGAGAAGGCTCTGAATACCAACTTGTAATGCCCAGGATGGAATTATACCTCCTACGTGTCGAGGCACGACTTAAAGGCATAAGTCCATCCTAGAATGATCTCAAGTTTGGTAATCTTTGCACAACTCATGTAAAAGAGGGATAGTAAACTGAAAATAGTTGGCTTACAATCGCCACGTCACAGAATAACAGTACAAGTCTCAAACATCATACAATAAGATCACTACAACCCTCTAAGGGCAAAAGCCAAATGTCAAAGTACCAAACTCAGATAAATAAAACAACCACAGGCGGATCGAATCCTAGTAAGAGACTCCACTACTGATCGTCCGGGTAGCGCACGTAGTAACGACTACGCTCCTCGTCGTACTCCCAATCCAGCTCGGTGCCATCACCTGGATAGCTCACAGCTGGACCTGCATCTGGTGTGTGAAGTAACTGTGAGCCACAGAGGACTCAGCAATCCCGTTCCCGGGTAACAGAACTATCAAAGCCTTTAGGTGAGGAAAGGCTGAAGAAAGAAATGAGGTGCAGGAACAACAAAGAGTCTGCAGCAGCAACTAGCACTAACTTACGCAAGAGAGAGCGAGAAGAGAAGGCATCGGCAAGAAGTGATCACGAAGTGATCCTAGCTAAGCTCCAAACATAACCCCTCCGTGTTCAACTCCCGAATCCCTATTCGGAAATTGACAGTCACGGAACATACGCTGGTAGTGTATTAGTATCATTGTGTCAAGTTATCTACAACCGGAATTAACAAGCTCCCATCTGCCACATAACCGCGGGCACGGCTTTCGAAAGTTCAAACCCTGCAGGGGTGTTCCAACTTGACCCATTACAAGCCCACGATCCGCGGAGTCGCAACTCCAAAGTGGGAAGACCCGAGTATCCTCGGAATCCCGTGCTCAAGATATACCGAGCTAAGGTAAGGCTAATCCAGCAAATCCTCCCGGCGTGTCGACACCCTGATCGTAGCCGCGCGTATCTAGGTCTCAGGACACGACCGGATGGGCGATGCTACAGGTTTTTACCAAACCTTGAGTTTCCTCGAGGTGGCCCTGCAGGACCCCCGTTTCGGACCAACACTCATGTGGAGCACTGGCCCGGGGTTGTTGATTAAGAAAAAGGGTTTATAACTCCCTATGCAAGTTTAGTTTGTTATTAGGCAAATAGTACCAATGTTGGGACTTGCTGGAAAAGACTTAGCACTTAGCGGTTTATCGAGGGGGTCCCATACACCCCAACCGTGTTAGGAACGCATAATCAAGGAACATAAAACCGGCTTATACGGATCCTAACGGCATGAGTGGAACAAAACACCAAGCAAAAGGCTTAGCCTTCCACCCTTGCCAATATATAGGTGATTTCAATTAAAGCATTTATATAGTGTGATATAACCCAACCAAACTTCAACAAGGAGCAAGCATCTTCGAACTTCACCTGCAACTAACAACGCTATAAGAAGGGCTGAGCGAAGCGTACTTAGCCAAGCAACGGTTTGCATAGGTAGGGTTGGTTAAACATGGCATTTGGTTACAAGTAGGAGGCTGACAAGAAGAACATGGGCATCGAGGCAAAACTATAGATCGAGACTACTAGCAATAGGCGAAGATAGTAAAGTTATCGGGGTTCGGTCATCTTGCCTGAAGAGAAGACGTTCGGATCGAAAGAAGGGTCCTCGTGCTCAAACTCGTTGGAAACCTCGTGCTCAACCTCGTTGGAAAACTCGTGCTCAACTTCCGGCTCTAAACAAGACAAACACACCAAGCACCAAAATCAACACGATGCAATGCGCACTCGAAAAACATGTATGCATGATGGATGCACTAGTGATGCACAAGGAGCACGTAAAACATCACTCAAGCAAAACACCTCAAAACAAGATAACAACCTGATATTATTAATCTACACAGAAAATCACCCAAGTTTGATATAAGATTCGCTGAAATCGGAGTTACGGGCTAAAAGTTATGCCCGAAACAAGATTTGAGCGAAAACTGCAAATTACAGCAACATAGCATCTTGGGAGCTCAAAATAATTAATCTACAGCACCCAAAAGGCATGGCAAAGGACTTGAACATAAACTAGATATAATGTACAGCAGCTAGGTCCAAAGTGCACCCCCAACGGAGTCACGGATCAATAGCAATGATCTTGGACATATTGAACTTTGAAATAAAATTCTGGCAGCAGAATTTTATTGAAAGTTTGGAGCAAAAGATAAACATGCTACAGCCACTCAAATGGACATGTGAGGACATGGATGGAAAGACAACAATATATACTTCATGGAACAATCAAAATCCACCCCAAAACTATCATGCTTTGTCCTACAACATCACACGAACATGGCAACGGAACGTTACAGATTTCAGACTTAGTGAAATTTCACTAAGTCCTAAAACAGCAACATCATCATAGCATCAAAAAGAGCATGTTTAAGACACCTCGAAACTAAACATGGCAAAGGGTAAGCACCTCATCAAAGTACATATGACGGTGATCCCGAAACACACAAGCATGCATCATTGTGGTGAACACACCGATTGCAACGAGCTCAACAAGATGGCATTTCATAACAAGTGAAAACACAACATGTGAACATGGCACTTTGCGATGATGATAACAAGGAAACAATAAATCTACCATGCAACCTATCACACACAACACGTAGTTCGTGACGAGACGAACACGTGGACATGTCATTTGCATCGTTTGGGCAAACGAGCTAAAAGTTATCACATGGCAAAGGTGGCACAAAAATAACACATAACAGCAGTTTATATCATGATGCCCTCTTGCAACAGCAAAACAAGTGTCAAGATGACATCTAACATGCATGACTACAACAGGTAAAACGTAGAGGGCGTCTCCACGAACATCTGGACATGCTACACGCGCAAAACAGAGCTACAGGCAAGAAATTAGAGCAGGTCAAAGTAGGCACTTCAGATCAGGGAAACAGGGACTAGGGTTGAAATAGACCTCTCAGATCAGATCTGGAACAGTGCGGAGTGGGCCGGAGGAACAGTGGCGCGGCGGCCCAGATCGGTGGAGCTGGCGCGGAGGCGAAAACGGCGGCCCGCGGGGGCGGCCCGGTGACCTGCTGGCCTGGCGCGCAGATCGCCGCGGGAGGAGGCGCGCTGGGGGCGGCGTACGGGCGGCCCGCAGGGGCGTGGCCCAGCTGGGGGGGGAGGCGGCCCGCGCGGTGGAGCCGCAGGCCTGGCCCGGTCGGAGGCCGAGGCGGGGCTTGGCGAGGCCCGGCGGCGTACGGCCCTTGCGGCGCTGGCGAGGAGGCACCCGGCCTCGCGGGCGAAGTGGTCCAGGGCCCTCCTGGCCTGGACCGGCCGGCCGAAGGGATGGACGAGCCCGGTCGAACGGCGCCTGGGTGCGGGGCGAGACGATCGGTGGCGATGCGGTCCGAGCCAGATCGGATCGGCGCGGTGGCTGGAGGAGATCGAGGAGATCTCCTCGAGATCCGGCCAGGTTGCTTTGGATCTGAAGATAGAAAAGAAAAAAAAAAGGAGAGGAAGTAGAGGAGGAAGAAGAAGGGGATAGAGATGCCCAAAATAGACTAGGGGGTCTATTAGTAGCAGAATTTTTAGGGTTAGGAGGAGTTTTAGAGCGCTAGGAGCCCTCCGATCTGGATCCAACGGATCCGATCGCGGGGGTTGATTTAAAAGGCCCAGACGGAGATAAAAGAAAGCAGTAGGGGTATTTCCGGGACACGAAGTGAAGGCACATCGGACCCACACGGACAACGGAGGGAAAAGTCAACGGAGTCCAAACGAGACGAAAATTGAGAGGCGGGTTGCACACAACAAAACAACAACACACAACACAACCTCGCGGCACACCGGTAACGAAAAAACGCCCGAACAACAAAGTAGGCCTACGGGACGTCACGGACACGTGAGGGAGCTCCGGAACACGAAACGGACAACGGGAAGAAACACCACGAACCGGATGCAACCCACAACACAAATGCAATGCAATGCACATGTCTACATGATATGAATGAATGCCACACACTCACACAACAAAACGACGAAAACCCGAAAGACAAAGAGCCCGAAATGGAAATAGATGAAGCCGGAGATTTATTATAAGCCCAAAAGGGAAAGTATTACATCCGGGGCATTACAAAGCATGAGTAAAACTACACTATCTAGGCATTTTAAATGAGGCCGGAAATAACAACAACAATTCCGGAAAATCCCCATGACCAATTTAGCAACTATTAAAGCAACAAAAATTTAGCATTCAAAGGTTGTTATCATGATGCGGATGACATGATCAAGTTTTATGCAATTTTAGTTAAAAGTTAACATGAACATGAAAAAGAGTATTTGTCGCCACGGCGGAAAGAAAAGAGGGTCGTGGCGGCGAAAACGGATACGGTGCCACGGCAACGTTCCCATGATCCGACACTCGTCGAGATGCCGGTGCAAAAGCAAGATAGCGTGAGCGTGAACGTGGCATGCAAAGACGGTGGGGTGATACCGTTGCCGGGTTCCCACGGGTTGGCGACAAGGCGAACGAGGAGCACTTCGGACTCGAGGCAAACAAGGGATACATCTCATACAACACACATTCACATGCATTCATACACGGGGTCATCTCGGTGGTATACCTTCGAAGCGTTCGTTTCGGGGCGGTTCGAGGTCGTAGAGGAAGTAGTGGTACTCGCGGGTCGTGGTACACGTTTTGTAGTCGTTCACGTTATCGTGTTGTGGTACTTGCCGCGTTCCGGACCGAAGGGGTACTTGGCGCATCCACGGGTCTTCGAGGGTAGTCGTACATTTCCGAAGAGGAACTTGGGGCAACGTTTGTAGTCGTTCGGTCGTGGTACTTGGGTCTTCGGAATTGCCGGTCTCGGGTCTTGGCGACGGTAGTTGTACACGGGGCGACTCCGAAAACGCGGTAGATGTAGAGGTACTTGACCCATCACGTGTAGACGTACACTTGTCGGATCCGGAAGAGGAACTCGGTGGCCACGAGTGTTGCAACTGCAGTGTTCGCAACAACGGAAAAAAAGGCAGCAAGGTTGCAGCTCGGACAAGGAGGTAGTGCACAGAAGGCGGCCGGCGATGCATCACGGGGACGGAGATGGCACATCGGCGGGATGGAGCTCCGGCAAGGAACCAAGGCGGCCGGATCCGGGCAAGGAGCGGGACCGGGGCGGCGGTCTTGCTGTGGTCAGGTACGGCGCGGCTCGCCGGTGTCGAGGAGAGGTCGGCGGCGCTGGTGACGAGGGCCTCGAGGAGGAGGTCTTGGCTGCAACGGCAGCAGGCTCCTGGCCGGCCTGACTTCGGCCGTCGCGGTCGATGGAGGAGGCGAACGGCGGATCGGGCGCAGACGAGGACGGAGAGGGCGCGCTCGTGCGCGAGAATGTCGCTGACGGGGCAGCGAGAGGCTCGAGGGCACGGACGACCGGACAACGGCGCGGAGGAGTAGAGGAGCGAGGGCTCGGCACCGGGGCGGCGGTCGATCTGGCCGGCAAAGCAGTGCAGCGGGGCGGCGCTCAGTTGGTCAGGCGCGGGCGCCTGGAGGAGGCGAGGCCCGGGAGGACGGTGGCGCGAGGGGGATGCGTGGTGGCGAAGGATGGGGTCGAGGTCGAGGGTAGATCGAGAGAGCGAGCGAGAGATCGAGGGTGAGAGAAGTGGCGGCGCTGGAAGAGAGAACGATGGTCGAGGGGTGAGGGAGAGGCTCGGTCGGGCCTTAGGGTTACGAGAGACAGGGGTGCGGCTGGCCTTAGAGGGGATGGGCCGGCTGGGAGCAGGCCGAGTTGGACCCAGTTCGGCTGGCTCCTCTCCTTTTTTTTAAACTCCCTTTAATTGCTTATAACAAATAAACAGAGGTATAATAAAAAAATAGAGAGGGGGTGTCTGGAAGAATAATTTGAGCAGAAGGCCTTTTTTATTGGACTCATAAAAATATAAGGAATATAACAAAATGGCCTGAGGCTTTCTAGAGGAAGTAAAATCCAAACATGTTGAATTACTTGACATGTTTAAATTTCGAATCCTATTCAAAAGAACTCCAAAAGGATTGAAACTATAGGAGGTGACCCTACACACTAGATGTGATCTAAGGGCAGATTTGGAACATTTCTAGAGAAAGTAAAATTGCGACCCAATTTTACTAAAATGCCTCAAAGGAAGAAATGAAGTTGAGTTGGACAAAAGGAAATTGGAGAACGGTGCAAATGTGTTATAGGTGATTCCAAGGAATGGAATATTTATATAGCTCCATATTTATTAGGAGGATATGTTATAAAGAGAAGTAACTCTTCCCTCGATTTAAATGGACCGAAGGTCCACACGATTTATTTATTTGAGTTAAAAAAATTAATGACATGATGGCATGATGACATGATGCAATGCAAAATAAATAAAGCAAGCAAAAGAAACACACGGCAAAACCCGGAACATCTGGAATCTTCTGGAGCGTCGGTCTTCGGGCGTCACATATCTTCCTTCATAACATGATCTGTGAGAAAGTGATGACGAATTTCAATGTGCTTTGTCTTCGAGTGCTGAATTGGGTTGTTGGCAATCTTGATGGCGCTTTCATTATCACAGTAGAGTGGCACATGCTTCAGATGGACTCCATAGTCCTTGAGAGTTTGCTTCATCCATATAAGCTGAGCGCAGCAAGATCCAGCAGCAATGTATTCAGATTCAGAAGTGGAGAGTGATACACAGTTCTGCTTCTTTGAAGACCAACAGACAAGTGATCGTCCTAGAAAGTGACATGTGCCAGATGTGGACTTGCGATCAACTTTGTCACCAGCATAATTAGCATTTGAAAATCATACTAGATCAAACTCTGAGCCCTTTGGATACCATAATCCTAGCGTTGGGGTGTAAGACGAATATCGAAGTATTTGCTTCACAGCTAAGTCATGCGACTCCTTTGGTGCCGCTTGATATCAAGCACACATGCAGACACTAAGCATAATATCTGGCCTAGATGCACATAAATAAAGTAAAGAACCAATCACGGAGCGGTATACCTGTTGATCAAACTCTTTACCATTGGCGTCAAGACCCAGATGATGTTTAGCACGCATTGGCGTCGAGTACCATTTGCAGTCTTGCATTCCAAACTTCTTCAGGCAGTCTTTAAGATACTTCTCTTGAGATATGAAGATGTCGTTGCTTTGCTGACGAATTTGAAGACCAAGGAAGAACTTCAGCTCACCCATCATAGACATTTGATATTGTTCTTGCATCATGTGACCAAACTCATCACTGTATTTCTTGTTCGTGCAGCCGAAGATAATGTCATCCACATAGATTTGGCAGACAAATAGCTCATCATCATATGTCTTCGTGAAGAGTGTAGGATCTAGGGATCCAGGTTTGAAGCCTTTGCTCTTCAGGAAGTCTTTGAGGGTGTCATACCAAGCACGAGACGCTTGTTTGAGGCCATATAGTGCCTTGTTGAGCTTGTAAACCATATCAGGACGTTTTGGGTCTTCAAAGCCAGGTGGTTGTGAAACATACACTTCTTCTTCAATTCTTCCATTGAGAAATGCACTCTTTACATCCATTTGATATAGAAGTATGTTGTGATGATTTGCATAGGCTAGCAGTATGCAAATAGCTTCAAGTCTAGCCACAGGAGCAAATGTTTCATCAAAGTCAATCCCTTCAACTTGAGTGTATCCTTGAGCAACAAGACGAGCTTTGTTTCTAACCACTTGACCATGCTCATCTTGCTTGTTGCGATAGATCCATTTTGTGCCTATTATGTTGTGCTTTCGAGGATCAGGACGCTTGACAAGTTCCCACACATTGTTCAGCTCAAACTGTTGAAGCTCTTCTTGCATTGCTTGAATCCATTTAGGCTCCATAAAAGCTTCAGCAACTTTCTTGGGTTCAGATATTGAGACAAAAGCAAAGTGCCCACAGAAATTTGCAAGCTGTGTTGCTCTAGAGCGAGTGAGTGGACCAGGAGCATTTATGCTATCAATTATCTTCTCATCTTGTACTTCATTTGCAACACGAGGATGAGCTGGACGAAGATTTTGCTCTTGTTGTGCATTGTCTTCATCAGGAGGATTGTCTTCGGGCTGAGCATTGTCGTCAGGTTGGTTTGGAGCAGAGATGATGAGTTCTTCGTCAGGTTGTGCTTCAGAAGGAATGATCTCTCTAGTTCCCATTAGCTTGATAGATTCATTTGGTGAAGCTTCATCTAGCATATTTGGTAGGGATTCTCTTTGTGATCCATTTGTCTCATCAAACCTCACATCCACAGTTTCAACAGTTTTATAGAGAAAAATGTTGAAGACTATGTAGGAGTGTGAGTCCTTTCCATATCCGAGCATGAAGCCTTCATGAGCTTTGGGTGCAAATTTTGACTTATGATGAGGATCCTTGATCCAGCACTTAGCTCCAAATACTCTGAAGTAGCTTACATTTGGCTTCTTTCCACTGAGGAGTTCATAGGATGTTTTCTTCAGAAGCTTGTGAAAATAAACACGGTTGATGATATGGCATGCAGTATCAATAGCTTCGGGCGAGAATCTTCTTGGGGTTTTGTACTCATCGAGCATCATTCGAGCCATCTCAATTAGAGTTTTGTTCTTGCGCTCAACGATCCCATTTTGCTGAGGTGTATATGGGGCTGAGAATTCATGAGTGATTCCCATCTCATCCAGATAAAGATCGAGGCCAGTGTTCTTGAATTCAGTGCCATTGTCACTTCTGATATGTTTGATCTTGATGCCATAATTGTTCATGGCACGGTTGGCGAAGCGTCTGAAGACATCTTGCACTTCAGTCTTGTAGAGTATTATGTGTACCCATGTGTATCTTGAGTAATCATCAACAATGACGAAGCCATAGAGACAGGCTGTGGTAGAGAATGTGGAGTAGTGAGTAGGGCCAAATAAGTCCATGTGAAGCAGCTCGAAGGGTTTGGATGTCGTCATGATTGTCTTCTAGGGGTGCTTGGCTCTAGTCATCTTCCCAGCTTCACAGGCACCACATAGATGATCTTTCTTGAACTTGACTTCCTCGATGCCTATGACATGCTTCTTCTTTGCGAGAGTGTGCAAGTTCCTCATGCCAGCATGTCCTAGCCTCTGATGCCAGAGCCATCACTCTGAAGCTTTTGCTAGAAGACATACGGCCATTTGTGGTCCAGCTGAGAAATCTACCATATACAGATCACCTTTTCTGTATCCTTCAAATACTAAAGACTTGTCAGATTCCATTAGTACAATGCAATGAAATTTACCAAATATCACAATCATGTTTAAGTCACAAAGCATTGAGACAGACATTAAGTTGAAACCAAGAGATTCAACAAGCATGACTTTGTCCATGTGTTGATCTCTTGAGATTGCAACTCTACCTAGACCCAACACCTTGCTTTTACCAGTATCAGCAAATGTGATGTGACTCTTGTTGGATGGACGTAAAGTTGAGTCCATGAGAAGATTTCGATCACCAGTCATATGATTTGTGCACCCGCTATCCATAATCCATTCCGAAGACTTTGGTGTCACTCCCTACAATGCAGTTAGGAGGATAGGCTTCACCAAAAGCCATTATGAAGCATAAACAATTGATGCATAAGTGGATTATGAACGCTTTAGATGTAAGTTAGGACTGATAAGATCTTTAGCAAGTGATTTATGGATAATATGAGCAGTAAGTCATTTTGGGCATTTGATCTTGTGCCCTACAAGTGTTTTAGGTCCTCAGCAATAGCATCAGAAGCCTTTGATTACAGGCTGGAGACCTTTCCCTGCAAGCGAAAGTTAGTTCTTCTTAACCACCCACATCTTCAGGGGTGGCTTAGAAGCAATGAGTCCAAGAGCAGCATCTGAGAATTTTGGCTTTGGGCCCCTAGCAAACAATCTTGCAGGAGGAGAATAATACTCATATGAATAGGCAGAAAAGTTCTTTGATTTATGAACATAGCGGTTTGAAGAAACACGCTCATATTCATGGGTCTGAGTATGATTTCCCTGCAAAACATCTGTGTTACGGTGACTCAGGTGAATCCTTTGTGTGTATGAAGCCTTAGGACCATATGAAGCCTTTGATCTGGGGTTTGTCTTCATCCCAGGAGGTGTCATGATAGAATTTGCTGGAAGCTTCTCAAGACAACCTTTGGGTACCCAGATCTTCTTCATAGGTGGTCCATTCCTGCAGTTAGTACCAATATATGTGGCAAACACTTCACCATTTTGATTCTTAAACAGTTTGTAGTTTGCATCAAAGGATTCATCAATGATAACAGGATTAGCACAAGTGAAGCCATATAAGGTAGATGGATCCACTCAAGGTTCCTTTGCAGCAACCCATGTGGTTTTGGGATACTGCTCAGGCTTCCAGTATGAACCATCAACATTCATTTTCCTGTCGAACCCAACACCCTCTTTCCTAGGGTTTCGGTTCAGTATCTGCTTTTTGAGGACATCACATAGAGTGATGCCCTTTGAGGCTTTTGTACATCCCTGTTTCAAGCAAAGTCTTCAACCTAGCATTTTCATCAGCAATAGTAGTGGTTTCCTCAGCAGAGGGGTTAGTCACCACATCAATAGTTGAAGATATTGCAACAGTGACAGCAGTAGAGCATTCAGCAACAGATGTAGCATTATCACGTTCAATGCATTTTAGACATGGTGGTTCAAACTCTTCGTGAGTAGCACTGACATGTTGAGCAAGTAATGAATCATGCTCCTTCTGAAGATCTTCATAACATCCTCTTAACTTTTCATGATCGGACAAGAGAGTGTTATGAAGAATGTGAAGCGTAGATAATTTAGCCTGAAGTCTTTGAAGACTTTCAGCTAAGTTTTTTGACTGATCCATTTCTTCGCCCAACATGTCATTGCTCTTTTTAAGCATTATTTGAGCCTTTTCCAGAGCAATTTGTTGTTTATTGGCAAGGGAAGCAAGCTTGACATAGCTGGGTCCAAACTCATCACCAGATTCATCATCACTAGATTCAGATGAATAGCATTCGGTTACCTTGGCACCTTTAGCCATAAGACATGGTGCAGAACATGATGGTTCTGGATCGAAAGTCATCGTTTTGAGGGATTCCTTGAATTTCTCAAACCCAGAATCATCACGAGTTCGATGACCTTCATAGACTTCAGAGAGACGGTCCCAGATAAGTTTCGCATGATCGAGATGCATGATGTTTCTGAACTGATCTTGAGACAGACATGAGCAGATAACGTCCTTCGCTATGAGATTGAGAAGGGTGAACTTGCGAATATCATCAGCTTCTGCCATCTTGCATAGATCGGTAAGACCAATCTTAGTGACGGTCCACAACTCACTGTTAATCGCCATGAGACGCTTCTTCATCATGGCCTTCCACTTGGGATATTCTTGACCGTGAAACATGGGGCAAGACACAGTCTTCATTCCTGTGGTCGACATAGCTAAAACTCCAGGTGGTTAAATCGAATCACACAGAACAAGGAAGTACCTTGCTCTGATACCAATTGAAAGTGCAGTATATCGACTAGAGGGGGGGGTGAATAGGCGCTTTTTTATGAAATGCTTCAAAACATGATAGTTTTGAAGACAAACGATAAGCTTGAGCCTATTTGTATGCAGCGGAAAGTGGACTACACTAGGTAAGCCATAGTCATGTATTCAATGAAGTGAAAGCATGAAGACTAATAGCAACTAGGCAACATTGATCATAAAGGAAGAAGGAATGAAGCCAATCACAGCAAGTAGATACTCAGTGAAGACAATCAGATAGGGCAAGCATGCAATGTCTTCACAACATAGAGTAGTAAGTAAAGGGAAGAAAAGGATAGAACCAGTAGCTCGGGGAAGACAGTGATTTGTTAGACCAGTTCCAGTTGTTGTGACAACTTTACGTCTGGTTAGGGAGGCTGAGATTTAACTCAGAAGACCGCGTCTTCACCTTGTTCCCCTTGAGCTAAGAACACCTAGTCCTCGCCGAATCAATCTGGTAAGTCTTCAAGGGAGACTTCCAAACCTTCACAGACTTCGTTCACCGGCAATCCACAATTACTCTTGGATGCTCAAAACGCGACGCCTAACCGACTGGAGGAAACACAGTCCTCAAGTGTAATAAGTCTTCGGGTCACACAGACAGAAAGACTTCAGTGATGCCTAACACTCTTTGGCTCTGGGTGTTTGGGCTTTGTCCTCGCAAGGATTTCTCTCTCAAATGCTTCGGAGGTGGGTTGCTCTCAAACGACAAAAGCCGTGCAATAGCTCTGAGCAGCCACCAATTTATGGTGTAGGGGGTGGGCTATTTATAGCCACTAGGCAACCCGACCTGATTTGTCCGAAGTGACCCTGGGTCACTAAGAAACTGACACGTGTTCCAATGGTCAGATCTCAAACACACACGGCAACTTTACTTGAGCTCCAAGTAAAGCTGACTCATCCGCCTCTGGATAAGATTTGCTCTCATAGTCTTCGCTCGAAGACATAGGATTTGGTTGAGCATCACATCAGTCACTCTGACTTAGTTCACTTGGACCCCACTTAACAGTGCGGTGGTTCCTATGACTCAATAAAGAAGAAAAGGAAACAACGACAACTCTACATCTTCGCTTTCCATAGTCTTCACACAATGTCTTCTCATGTCATAGTCCTCAATATGATTATCTTCATATACCACCACAGTTGTCAATGTCTTCATACATTTTTAGGGGTCATCTCCGGTAGGTTAACCGAATCAATGAGGGACTACTACCTGTGTTATCCTGCAATTCTCACAAACACATTAGTCCCTCAACCAGGTTTGTCGTCAATACTCCAAAACCAACTAGGGGTGGCACTAGATGCACTTACACTATCAAAGAAGGACTTGATGTTCTGAAGTATGGTCTTATAAAGCGCATTGGTAACGGGAATACCACGGATGTATGGTTAGATAACTGGATCCCGAGAGATGAAATGTTGCGATCTTACGGCATCAAGATTGCTAACCCGCCCTGGCTTGCCTCCGACTTTTTCAGCCTAAGCACCGCTGCATGGGATAAGCAAAAAGTTGAGCAGACCTTCATGCCTATGGATGTTGAAGCCATCCTAGCTATTCCCATTAGCACCCGAAACTTTGATGATTATTGGGCGTGGCACTTCGAGAGAAACGGCATGTTCTCAGTTCGCTCGGCGTATAGGATGACGGTGGCGATAAGGAACCGTAGAGGAGCCTGGCTCGAAAAAGCAGCTGGACCCTCGACCATGAGAAACGAGGAGAAGTCATGGAAGCAATTATGGAACGTGCAGGTGCCAGCTAAAATCAGAATGTTCTTATGGCGGTTAGCAAGGCAACCCCTTCCCACCGAGGATGTCCGGGCTCACCGCAACATGTCGACCTCTAGCTCCTGTGCCTTTTGCCGCGCGAGGGACTCCTGGAGACACTCTCTCCTTCAGTGCTTAGTTGCAAGATGTGTATGGGCTGTGGAAGATGGTGAAACAGTGGACTGCATGATCGCAATGTCTGAACCAACTGCGAGACAGTGGCTTTTCACACTCATGGCGTCTTTGAAGGAAATATGCCCTAGAGGCAATAATAAAGTTGTTATTTATATTTCCTTATATCATGATAAATGTTTATTATTCATGCTAGAATTGTATTAACCGGAAACTTAGTACATGTGTGAATACATAGACAAAACAGAGTGTCCCTAGTATGCCTCTACTAGACTAGCTCACTAATCAAAGATGGTTATGTTTCCTAACCATAGACATGAGTTGTCATTTGATCAACGGGATCACATCATTAGGAGAATGATGTGATGGACAAGACCCATCCGTTAGCATAGCACTATGATCGTTTAGTTTTACTGCTATTGCTTTCTTCATGACTTATACATGTTCCTATGACTATGAGATTATGCAACTCCCGAATACCGTAGGAACACCTTGTGTGCTATCAAACGTCACAACGTAACTGGGTGATCATAAAGATGCTCTACAGGTGTCTCCGGAAGTATTCGTGGTGTTGGCATAGATCAAGATTAGGATTTGTCACTCCGAGTGTCGGAGAGGTATCTCTGGGCCCTCTCGGTAACACACATCATAATAAGCCTTGCAAGCAAAAGACTAATGAGTTAGTCACGAGATAATGTGTTACGGAACGAGTAAAGAGACTTGCCGGTAACGAGATTGAACTAGGTATAGAGATACCGACGATCGAATCTCGGGCAAGTAACATATCGATGACAAAAGGAACAACGTATGTTGTTATGCGGTTTGACCGATAAAGATCTTCGTAGAATATGTAGGAACCAATATGAGCATCCAGGTTCCGCTATTGGTTATTGACCGGAGATGAGTCTCGGTCATGTCTACATAGTTCTCGAACCCGTAGGGTCCGCACGCTTAACGTTTGATGACGATCGGTATTATGAGTTTATGAGTTTTGATGTACCGAAGGAGTTTGGAGTCCCGGATGAGACCGGGGACATGACGAGGAGTCTCGAAATGGTCGAGACGTAAAAATCGATATATTGGACGACTATATTTGGACATCGGAAAGGTTCCGAGTGATTCGGGTATTTTCGGAGTACCGGGGAGTTACGGAAATAGAGGAGAGAGGCCAAAAGGAAGGAGGCGCGTGGCCCCCTTCTGGTCCGAATTGGACAAGGGGTGCAGCCCCCTTTTCCTTCTCCCTCTCCCCCTCTTTCCTTCTCTCCTACTCCGGAAAGGAAAGGGGAATCCTACTAGGACTTGGAAGTCCTAGTAGGACTCCCCACACTTGGCGCGCCCCCTCTAGGGCCGGCCTCTCCCTTGCTCCTTTATATACGGGGGCAGGGGCACCCTAGGACAGACAAGTTGAATTGTTCCAGCTGTGTGCGGTGCCCCCCTCCACAGAAACACACCTCGGTCATACCGTTGCAGTGCTTAGGCGAAGCCCTGCGCTGGTAAATACATCATATCCGTCACCACGCCGTCGTGCTGACGAAACTCTCCCGTGAAGCTCAACTGGATCAAGAGCTCATGGGACGTCATCAAGCTGAACGTGTGCTGAACACGGAGGTGCCGTACGTTCGGTGCTTGATCGGTTGAATCACGAAGAAGTTCGACTACATCAACCGCGTCACTTGACGCTTCCGCTTCCGGTCTACGAGGGTACGTAGACACACTCTTCCCTCTCGTTGCTATGCATCTGGTAGATAGATCTTGCGTGATCGTAGGAAAATTTTAAAATACTACGTTCCCCAACAGTGGCATCATGAGCCAGGTCTATGCGTAGATGATATGCACGAGTAGAACACAATGAGTTGTGGGCGATACTAGTCATACTGCTTACCAGCATGTCATACTTTGCTTCGGCGGTATTGTGAGATGAAGCGGCCCGGACCGACATTACGCGTACGCTTACGCGAGACTGGTTTCACCGTTACGAGCACTCGTTGCTTAAAGGTGACTGGCGGGTGTGTGTCTCTCTCACTTTAGCTGAATCAATTGTGGCTACGCCCGGTCCTTGTGAAGGTTAAAACAGCACATACTTGACGAAACATCGTTGTGGTTTTGTATGCGTAGGTAAGAACGGTTCTTGCTAAGCCCGTAGCAGCCACGTAAAACTTGCAACAACAAAGTAGAGGACGTCTAACTTGTTTTTGCAGGGCATGTTGTGATGTGATATGGTCAAGACATGATGAGTTATACGGTTTTTGTATTAGATGATCATGTTTTGTAATGTTATCGGCAACTGGCAGGAGCCATATGGTTGTCGCTTTATTGTATGAAATGCAATCGCCATGTAATTACTTTACTTTATCACTAAGTGGTAGCGATAGTCGTAGAAGCAATAGTTGGCGAGACGACAACGATGCTACGATGGAGATCAAGGTGTCGCGCCGGTGACGAAGGTGATCATGACGGTGCTTTGGAGATGGAGATCAAAAGCACAAGATGATGATGGCCATATCATGTCACATATTTTGATTGCATGTGATGTTTATCTTATTATGCTTCTTATTTTGCTTAGAACGAGGGTAGCATTATAAGATGATCCCTTACTAAATTTCAAGGTATAAGCGTTCTCCCTGAGTATGCACCGTTGCGAAAGTTCGTCGTGCCGAGACACCACGTGATGATCGGGTGTGATAAGCTCTACGTTCAAATACAACGGGTGTAAGCCAGTTTTGCACACGCAGAATACTCGGGTTAAACTTGACGAGCCTAGCATATGCAGATATGGCCTCGGAACACTGGAGACCGAAAGGTCGAGCGTGAATCATATAGTAGATATGATCAACATAAGATGTTCACCATTGAAACTACTCCATCTCACGTGATGATCGGACATGGTTTAGTTGATTTGGATCACGTGATCATTTAGACGACCGGAGGGATGTCTATCTAAGTGGGAGTTCTTAAGTAATATGATTAATTGAACTTTAATTTATCATGAACTTAGTCCTGGTAGTATTAGCATATCTATGTTGTAGATCAATAGCTCGCGATGTTGCTCCACGTTTATTTTTTATATGTTCCTAGAGAAAACCAAGTTGAAAGATGTTAGTAGCAATGATGCGGAATTGTTCTGTGATCTGAGGATTATCCTCATTGCTGCACAGAAGAATTATGTCCTTGATGCACCGCTAGGTGACAGACCTATTGCAGGAGCAGATGTAGACGTTATGAACGTTTTGACAAAAGCTCGATATGATGACTACTTGATAGTTTAGTGCACCATACTTTAAAGGCTTATAACCGGGACTTCAAAAACGTTTTGAAACGCCACGGAGCATATGAGATGTTCCAAGAGTTGAAATTAGTATTTCATACTCATGCCCGTGTCGAGAGGTATAAGACCTCTGACAGTACTTTGCCTACAAGATGGAGGAGAATAGCTCAACCAGTGAGCATGTGCTCAGATTGTCTGGGTAGTACAATTGCTTGAATCAAGTGGGAGTTAATCTTCCAGATAAGATAGTAATTGACAAAGTTCTCTAGACACTATCACCAAGTTAGTAGAACTTCGTGATGAACTATAATATGCAAGGGATGACGAAAGTAATTCCCGAGCTCTTCATGATGCTGAAATCGGCGAAGGTAGAAATCAAGAAAGAGCATCAAGTGTTGATGGTTAACCAGACCACTTGTTTCAAGTAAAGGGCAAAGGGATAGAAGGGGACCTTCAAGAAGAATGACAAGCAAGTTGTCACTCCCGTGAAGAAACCCAAAGCTAAACTCAAGCCTGAAACTAAGTGCTTCTACTGCAAAGGAAATGGTCACTAGAAGTGGAACTGCCCTAGATATTTGGCGGATAAGAAGGATGGCAAAGTGAACAAAGGTATATTTGATATACAGATTATTGATGTGTATTTTACTAGTGTTCATAGCAACCCCTGGGTATTTGATACCGGTTCAGTTGCTAAAGTTAGTAACTCGAAACGAGAATTGCGGAATGAACAGAGACTAGTTAAAAGTGAAGTGACGATGTGTGTTGGAAGTGGTTCCAATATTGATATGATCATCATCGCACACTCCCTATACTTTCGGGATTAGTGTAGAACCTAAATAAATGTTATTTGGCATTTGCGTTTAGCATGAATATGATTTGATCATGTTTGTTGCAGTACGGTTATTCATTTAAAGTCATAGAATAATTGTTATTCTGTTTACATGAATAAAGCCTTCAATGGTCATACACCCAATGGAAATAGTTTGTTGGATCCCGATCGTAGTGATACACATATTCATAATATTGAAGTCAAAAGATGCAAAGTTTATAATGATAGTGCAACTTATTTGTGGCACTGCTGTTTAGGTCATATTGGTGTAAAGCGCATGAAGAAACTCCATAGTGATGGAATTTTGGAATCACTTGATTATGAATCACTTGGTGCTTGCGAACCATGCCTCATGGGCAAGATGACTAAAACTCCGTTCTCCGGAACTGTGGAGCGAGCAACAGAGTTGTTGGAAATCATACATACTGATGTATGCAGACCAATGAGTGTTGAAGCTCGCGGCAGGTATCGTTATTTTCTGACCTTCACTGATGATTTGAGGTATATCTACTTGATGAAGCACAAGTCTGAAACATTTGAAAAGTTCAAAGAATTTCAGAGTGAAGTAGAGAATCATCATAACAAGAAAATAAAGTTTCTGCGATCTGATCGTGGAAGTGAATATTTGAGTTACGAATTTGGTCTTCATTTGAAACAATGTGGAATAGTTTCACAACTCACGCCACCCGGAACACCACAGCGTAATGGTGTGTCCGAATGTCGTAACCGTGCTTTATTAGATATGGTGCGATCTATGATGTCTCTTACCGATTTACCACTATCATTTAGGGTTGTGCATTAGAGACAGCTGCATTCACGTATAATAAAGGCACCATCTAAAAATCCGTTGAGACGACGCCTTATGAACTGTGGTTTGGCAAGAAACCAAAGTTGTCGTTTCTCTAAGTTTGGGACTGCGATGCTTATGTGAAAAAGTTTCAACATGATAAGCTCGAACCCAAATCGGAGAAGTAAATCTTCATAGGATACCCAAAAGAGACTGTTGGGTACACCTTCTATCACAGATCCAAAGGCAAGATATTCGTTGCTAAGAATGGATCCTTTCTAGAGAAGGAGTTTCTCTCGAAAGAAGTGAGTGGGAGGAAAGTAGAACTTGATAAGGTAATTGTACCTTCTCCCGAATTGGAAAGTAGTAGATCACAGAAAATTGTTCCAGTGATTCCTACACCAATTAGTGAGGAAGCTAATGATGATGATCATGAAACTTCAGATCAAGTTTCTACTGAATGTCGTAAATCAACCAGAGTACGTTCCGCACCAGAGTGGTACGGCAACCCAGTTCTGGAAGTCATGTTACTAGACCATGATGAACCTACGAACTATGAGGAAGTGATGATGAGCCCAGATTCCGCAAAATGGCTTGAGACCATGAAATCTGAGATGGGATCCATGTATTAGAACAAAGTATGGACTTTGGTTGACTTGCCCGATGATCGGCAAGCCATCGAAAATAAATGGATCTTCAAGAGGAAGACCGACGCAAACGGTAATGTTACTGTTTACAAAGCTCGACTTGTTGTGAAAGGGTTTCGACAAGTTCAAGTGTTGACTACGATGAGACTTTCTCACCCGTAGCGATGCTTAAGTCTGTCCGAATCATGTTAGTAATTGCCGCATTTTAAGAAATCTGGCAAATGGATAACAAAACTGCATTCTTTAATGGATTTATTAAAGAAGACTTGTATATGATGCAACCAGAAGGTTTTGTCAATCCTAAAGGTGCTAACAAAATGTGCAAGCTCCAGTGATCCATCTATGGACTGGTGCAAGCATCTCGGAGTTGGAATATACGCTTTGATAAGTTGATCAAAGCATATAGATTTATACAGACTTGCGGTGAAGCCTGTATTTACAAGAAGTGAGTGGGAGCACTACAACCTTTCTGATAAGTATATGTGAATGACATATTGTCGATCGGAAATGATGTAGAATTTTCTGGAAAGCATAAAGGAGTATTTGAAAGGAGTTTTTCAAAGAAAGACCTTGGTGAAGCTGCTTACATATTGGGCATCAAGATCTATAGAGATAGATCAAGACGCTTGATAAGACTTTCGATGAGTACATACCTTGATAAGATTTTGAAGTAGTTCAAAATGGATCAGTCAAAGAAGGAGTTCTTGCCTGACTTGCAAGGTGTGAAGTTGAGTAAGACTCAAAGCCAGACCACGGCAGAAAAATATAGAGAGAATGAAAGTCATTCCCTATGCCTCAGCCATAGGTTCTATAAAGTATGCCATGCTGTGTACAAAACACGTTGTGTACCTTGCCATGAGTTTGACAGGGAGGTAAAATAGTGATCCAGGAGTAGATCACTGTACAGCGGTCAAAATTATCCTTAGTAATTGGATGACTAAGGAAATATTTCTCGATTATGGAGGTGATAAAGAGTTCGTCGTAAAGGGTTACGCCGATGCAAGCTTTGACACTAAATCCAGATGACTCTAAGTATCAATCTGGATGCGTATTGAAAGTGGGAGCAATAAGCTAGAGTAGCTCCATGCAGAGCATTGTAGACATAGAAATTTGCGAAATACATACGGATCTGAATGTGACAGACCCGTTGACTAAACTTCTCTCACAAGCAAAACATGATCACACCTTATTACTCTTGGGTATTAATCACATAGCGATGTGAACTAGATTATTGACTCTAGTAAACCCTTTGGGTGTTGGTCACATGGTGATGTGAACTATGGGTGTTATTCACATAACGATGTGAACTATCGGTATTAAATCACATGGCGATGTGAGCTAGATTATTGACTCTAGTGCAAGTGGGAGACTGAAGGAAATATGCCCTAGAGGCAATAATAAAATTGTTATTTATATTTCCTTATATCATGATAAATGTTTATTATTCATGCTAGAATTGTATTAACCGGAAACTTAGTACATGTGTGAATACATAGACAAAACAGAGTGTCCCTAGTATGCCTCTACTAGACTAGCTCATTGATCAAAGATGGTTATGTTTCCTAACCATAGACATGAGTTGTCATTTGATCAACGGGATCACATCATTAGGAGAATGATGTGATGGACAATACCCATCCGTTAGCATAACACTATGATCGTTTAGTTTTACTGCTATTGCTTTCTTCATGACTTATACATGTTCCTATGACTATGAGATTATGCAACTCCCGAATACCGTAGGAACACCTTGTGTGCTATCAAACGTCACAACGTAACTGGGTGATCATAAAGATGCTCTACAGGTGTCTCCGAAAGTATTCGTGGTGTTGGCATAGATCAAGATTAGGATTTGTCACTTCGAGTGTCGGAGAGGTATCTCTGGGCCCTCTCGGTAACACACATCATAATAAGCCTTGCAAGCAAAAGACTAATGAGTTAGTCACGAGATAATGTGTTACGGAACGAGTAAAGAGACTTGCCGGTAACGAGATTGAACTAGGTATAGAGATACCGACGATCGAATCTCGGGCAAGTAACATATCGATGACAAAAGGAACAACGTATGTTGTTATGCGGTTTGACCGATAAAGATCTTCGTAGAATATGTAGGAACCAATATGAGCATCCAGGTTCCGCTATTGGTTATTGACCGGAGATGAGTCTCGGTCATGTCTACATAGTTCTCGAACCCGTAGGGTCCGCACGCTTAACGTTTGATGACGATCGGTATTATGAGTTTATGAGTTTTGATGTACCGAAGGAGTTCGGAGTCCCGGATGAGACCGGGGACATGACGAGGAGTCTCGAAATGGTCGAGACGTAAAAATCGATATATTGGACGACTATATTCGGACATCGGAAAGGTTCCGAGTGATTCGGGTATTTTCGGAGTACCGGGGAGTTACGTGAATAGAGGAGAGAGGCCAAAAGGAAGGAGGCGCGTGGCCCCCTTCTGGTCCGAATTGGACAAGGGGTGCAGCCCCCTTTTCCTTCTCCCTCTCCCCCTCTTTCCTTCTCTCCTACTCCGGAAAGGAAAGGGGAATCCTACTAGGACTTGGGAGTCCTAGTAGGACTCCCCACACTTGGCGCGCCCCCTCTAGGGCCGGCCTCTCCCTTGCTCCTTTATATACGGGGGCAGGGGCACCCTAGGACAGACAAGTTGAATTGTTCCAGCTGTGTGCGGTTCCCCCCCTCCACAGAAACACACCTCGGTCATACCGTTGCAGTGCTTAGGCGAAGCCCTGCGCTGGTAAATACATCATATCCGTCACCACGCCGTCGTGCTGACGAAACTCTCCCGTGAAGCTCAACTGGATCAAGAGCTCATGGGACGTCATCAAGCTGAACGTGTGCTGAACACGGAGGTGCCGTACGTTCGGTGCTTGATCGGTTGAATCACGAAGAAGTTCGACTACATCAACCGCGTCACTTGACGCTTCCGCTTCCGGTCTACGAGGGTACGTAGACACACTCTTCCCTCTCAAGCTGAACGTGTGCTGAACACGGAGGTGCCGTACGTTCGGTGCTTGATCGGTTGAATCACGAAGAAGTTCGACTACATCAACCGCGTCACTTGACGCTTCCGCTTCCGGTCTACGAGGGTACGTAGACACACTCTTCCCTCTCGTTGCTATGCATCTGGTAGATAGATCTTGCGTGATCGTAGGAAAATTTTAAAATACTACGTTCCCCAACAGTCTTTGGATCATAGCATTTTCGTCCGTGTGGCAGTCACTCTATGGGCTATCTGGACGGCACGGCGAAAATATATACATGAGGGTATCACTCAGAGTCCACAGGCCACTTCTCTATTTGTCAGCAGGTTTTTGAGAGAGCTAGAGCTGATTAATACTACTCCCCAGCGCACTTTGCAGGGTGCCCCTCGGGCAAATTTGACAACACATGCAAGACCCAAAGCCCCACCGGTGGGATACGTCAAGATCCACGTAGATGACGCTGTTCTACGCAACCGGCGAGGCTTCGCGGCGGCTATTTGCCGTGATCAGGCGGGTAACTATATGGGAAGTTCGGCACTTGTCGTTCCAGGGATTACGGACCCGCCCACGTTGGAAGCAATAGCGTGTCGTGAAGGACTTGCTCTGGCGGAGGATCTTCTTGCAAGGAATTTAATCATCGCTTCGGATTGCAAGCGGGTTGTCGACGACATCAAGCTTGGAAATCAGGGCACTTATGGTTCTGGGTCACATAAATTAAACTTCGTTCTTCGAATTTTACTTGTAATTTTGTTTTTGAAAGCCGCTCTTCAAACGGCGAAGCTCATAGTTTAGCTAAGCATGCACTCTCTCTCGGTGCGGGGCGCCACACTTGGTTGGTTAACCCCTACAATCCGACTCGTATCCCATTCCATATGGATTATCATCAATAAAGCTTAGTACTGCCCTAAAAAAATAGATTCCTAACTTAGCACGCGCGCACTCACAACAGTAGCTCTTAACCGCTAGGCTGCGATAATACCATGGGGATTGCTAGAAATCATGCGGGTGATGCGACCACAACTATAAACCGCCTCCACCGCCGTTGGACGTGTTCCATCATAACTGTCGCTCCTGTCCCATGGATCCCCAATCGCATGACTCCTATCACTGAAAAAATTAGCGCGCTATAGTGTATTGAGAATTGCCTTGCTAAATATATTAGTGTACAATCTCTGCTCCTAATGTCTGAGTTGGTAGGATTGCGTCCGTGATTTTTTTCGTCCCCCACTTTCAACCGGTTTCACAGCCCAAAAAACACGACACCCCGCACAGAAACCACTCTATCGATCCCCGCCGTCCTGCGTTCTCGAGGTCGCATCGCGTGACTCGGAGGCTCGTCGCTGACCCCCCGACGAATGGAAGGCACGACCCGCCGCCCCTCTCTATTCTAGGGTTTCAAGCGGCGGCGGGCGGCGGCGAAACAGGAGACGGCGACGGCGGTTGGCCCCGCGCCACCCACGCACCGCACGATGTCGCGCCTCGCTCGCCTTTGTCGACGACGCCCAATGTAGCCAAGCGCGGTGTGCCTCTGCCTTACCCGACGCAGTCGGCCATGACTAGCAGCAATCCCCAAGCGCGACTCGCCGCTGCCGCCTACCGCGGCTCCGCCTCCTCCTCTACCTCCAGGGCGCGGTGCGAGGATAGCCGCCGCTCCATCCAAGGACGCGCTTATCAAAGGTACGGCCTCATCGTTCTCCCACCTCGGCTTGGATTCCGTCATAGAAATGGTGCTGGATAGTGGATACTGACTGCCCCCTTTCCTGTCTTCGGTTTTCTCCCATCTGAAACCCTAGGCGGACCTCTTCTTGCAAGGTATCACCTCTTCCCTTCATCTCTTCTCTATTCGGCCCTGTGAGAGTGAGGACGCACCTGCATGCGTCTTCAAGTTTGAACAAAAATGGTTTTGTTTAATTGATGATTGCCTTTTTGTTACTGATGAAACCTGCAGCTTGGAACACACTGCTTGAAGGTGACGGGATGCTTGGAGCAACTGCTGATGCCGGAGAGGGTCAGCTGTTCTGAACTGGATCGGGGAGATCTGTTTTTGTCGGCGAGAGAGCTATAAGGAGGGCCATGGCATTGGCCGGGGAGGAGGTTGGAGAAAAATGATATCAAGATAAGTGCTTATGTGCCCAGCTTTTGTTTTGCAATATTCAGACTGTTCCATTGTTCGTTTCTGCATGTATTGTACCTGATGACCAGTTTTTGTGTTTCAGAGCAATCATTTGATGACGTACCTGATGCAGAGGGCGAATCGAGAGAAATGGATGCTCTATTTGAAAGAAGTTCACATACCCCCCTCAGGTTTCAGGAACCGGCTACTTAGCCCCCTCAACTCCAGAACCAGGTATATCACCCCCTAAACTTTACAAAACCATTTAAAACACCCCCTAAGAGATTTAGAAGTGGTTTTGCCCACGTGGCTGGCCTAGGCTGCCGCGGTGCAGCTGTCGTTTCGGGTTGTGCTTCATCGCCGTCCGAATCCCCACGGCCACCTGATGCTGCAACTCGCACCGCCTCCAACCTGACCAGACTAAGTTACATTCAGTCACCTCCATGCTGCTGCACACATGCGTACACAGAAGCAAGCGCCAGAGCCCGCGGATCGATCTTTGCCGCCGGCCGGAAAGCAACACATGCACGTACACATGCTCCTGATCGATCCTTGCTTCGATCGATTCATCACTAGTAGTGCCATGCGCGCAACTCGAAACGACCGGATCGCCACAAGCATTACTCCAGCCAATAACTCTACACTTACGGGCATGTTGGGGTCTAACCACTAGCTCTCTCCTGCTCTCGCGCTGGACGTAGGAAGAAGAAAGATGAGCACTGGTGTTTGGTGACGAACGCCAGCCGCACCTACGGCAAAATTTTCTTTCAGCACATACTATTTTACAACCGACTCGCGGAGCTCGGCAAGTTCCGGCAAGGGTGCTGCGTTGCCATCTATCTCGGGTGGCGGCGTGGCAGGATGAACATTTGTCAACCTCACAATCCCATGAGTTGACAAAACGAGCTCTAGAGAGCAACGATGACTTGGGATCACATGGATTGCCGTTCCCACCGCTCTCTTCGCGCAAGGACTTCGCGCATTTCTTCTACATGGCTCTCACATGGCTATCGGTTATCGTTCACTACATATTATATGCCAATATTGCCATGTTCACTTTGCATGATATACTCATTCCTATGCCTTTGCCATGCATTTGTGACCCATGCTTTGCATTACACATGATGATTGCTTCTACTACTTGTATGTGTCTTTGCAAGGTTGGTGGAGATATTACTTGTAGCTATCGCCATGATTTTGTTGTGCCCCATGCTATTGATGAGACTTTGTTCATTTCTCTCTTTCATGCTTGTGAAAGGCCATGTGCATTATTCATGCCTACTATTTGCACACATGACATGATTGCCATGATTACCTCTAGTATGTTGCATCTTCGCACTACTAGCTTGTTTGACTTGATCACTATGATTGCTTGCTATATTGCATCACCCATGTTCCACTCTTACTTGCTTTCTTGGGTTGATGACATCTATGTTCATGCTTTTCACATGATATATCTTGATCATTGTCACTTGTCTCCAATAGTTGCATCTCTCATATTCACTTGTTGTGAGTGCAACCATGCTATACTTGTTGATCTCGGAGACTTGGACACCTTAATTGTGATGCATGCTTGCTTGTTTGAGCTTAATGCCTTTGGTTGTTATTGCATCATATGCTTCCATACATTGCCATATCCCCTTGTCCTTTCTTATGATAAGAATGACGAACATACTTGTTGGGTGACTCACCACACGAATAGGTTTTGCATCTTCGCTAACCTCATTTGTTTTTCCGAGTGTTTGTCATGTTCTTTCATTTTGAAGGATTCACAAGGCGGTACCATCACGAGGCATCTTGGGCATGTGAAGGCATACACGTTGCGCGACAACAACATTTTCGACATCCTCATCAAGGTGCATTCCTTCCTAGTGAGCCATCCTCACATATGCTTGGATTTCATGGATGCACCACCGGTCTACCACTATTGCCACGACTTTGAGCATGGGTATATCAACACTCCTTTGGCACATTGCATCCAAACCTTCATATTTATTGATTGTGTGCTCACATGCCATGCTCCATGGACATATCATTCCCATAACAAATTTGCATCTTGCGCATGGATTGACTCCCATTATGATTGCCTTGTTGCATCTTGTATTCCCATGTCATCCATGATATATGAGCTTGTGCATTTTCTTAGCAAATTTGTTGTGATCTTTCTTGATGGACTCTTCATACATATTGATCACATCGCCAAGCATCAATTGCATGATCACATACTCACATTGAGCATCATTTACCATGTTCATGCTTTTGATACACAATCCCATTACGACATCATTTTGCACAATGGTAGCATTTGCAACTTCTTGCACAATGAGCTTGATCACATGAATGCATTGTATGCCATGCTCTTTCATTTTGCTACAATTCATGCTCATTGCCACTACCGATTTCTTTGGACGGACTCATGCTTAAATAATAGACACCTTGCGTCCGCTAACCATTGTATTTCCAAGTGTCCCTTGTGTTTGCTCTTTTTGCATGTCTACCATTCCGACGACATCTTGGAGCCGTCCAACTCCAAGTTCATCCATGCCTACCGTGTACATGACGATATGGTTCACGATCCGAGGACGGATCTTTCCCAAGGGGGAGGAGATGATGCGGAGCATCCTACGGCTATCTCCATGTACACCGTCATAGCTCCTCAAGCCCCAAGTGAACCTATCGGACTTAAGGTGAACTCGCTCCTCTTCGAGAGTTACATGAATATCATTTGGACTTGGTCACTACCTCACCACGAAACATCGTGCATCTTTAGGTACAAGGACGACCACCTCCATGAAGCCGGGGAGCACCACCAAGTCCACACGGAGACGTACGAGAAGCAGGAGGAAAGGAGCGACACAAGCGAAGAAGGGCCTGTCCAGTCCGGAACGGGCGACCGCCCCCATGCGGCACTACCGCCTACAGGCGGTACTATCGCTCCCAAGCGGTACTACCGCCCGAGGTCCGGTACTACCGCCCTGCCTGTGCGCAGCCGCGGGCCTTTGGCCTTGTATCCCTCGCCACTTACCCCTTCGTGGCTTAGACTATAAATAGACCATCTCCACCTCCTTTCTAGGGTTAGCAAATATGATAGCTCATTTGTATGTGAGCTTTGCTCCTACCTTCTCCTCTTGAGAGAGTGAGACTACTCCATTGGAGGCCAAGACCTCCACCTTGGAGAAGATCCCTAGTGGATGCAAGACCTCCCAAGGGAGAAGAATCCTTGTGGATTATCAAGACCTCTCTCCTCATAGGATTGGGATGAACTCTACCATGTATCTTATTTCCCTTTGATTGTTCGTGTACCTTGTGGATCTCATGTGTTTGTGAGTCTAGTGGATGTGTGATTTGGGCTTGTTCTTGAGTGTTTCTCTTGTGTTCTTCCCTTTGTGCTCCTCTTGTTCTTGGGGATTCCTCTCCAATTCGTGAAAGATCTCCACCTAGGGTTCCACCCTACAACATCTAGGAGGGCAGATAATCCCCTGCTGTTGCTATTTGTTCATATATCTTGCTTCAGTTGATGCACTGCTTCATGTACAGTATGGAGCACCCTGACATCATAGGTACCTACTTATCTCCCACCTCTCTATTTTTCTTTAGTTGTGAAGGTGTGCCATTCTACAGTTTCGAGTTCTTCCTATTTTGAACCTTAACACCTCGTATGCATGTGTGCCAATCTGAAAATGCTACATATTTCATGCTGCTAAAATTACCAAATACTAGGATGTGTTGAGTACACTGAATGGAAGTTAGCAAAACTAATTAGTACTATAAAGTGCAAGTTATATATGTTATTACAGTTATATCTAGCTAAACAATTTCCAAGACTGATCTGTTCATGCATGTGCAGGTGTGCGCTTCGCTAAATGAATCATCATGCAACATTCCTACTTTAACATATACTGAAGTCAGGTACTCATTTATATACAAAAAATTCCTGCGTTGCTTATTCTCCATGGTGATAGCTCAACCTCATTTATTAAATATTAGGGCCAACAGAGGGCTCCGACAAACTTATGCTGGTGGTGGTGATGTCCTCCTCTAGGGATGGAGGGACGGGTCTGTGGGCATCGTGGAGAAGCGCTCGGTTCCACAAGAGAACTGAGATGCTTGGGGAGGGGTGCTTGAGGTGAGGTGACCGCAGGGCTGGCCGAGCAAAAAAAGCTCATTGGCACCAACTCCTCGCCTTCGTCGTCACCAATTGAGACAAGGTGCAAAAGGATATCTCACTTACCTCTTATTCAGTCTGTTGGCTGCAGATTTAGAATGTTTTGTTTGAAAGATTTAACAATTGTTGGATTGTACTCCCTCCGTAAACAAATATGAGAACGTAGGGAGCAAATCTATTACATATAGCAGAATTGGAATAACATGGACTGAAATTTCTTGAATTTATAGGATTATTATTTTTCAACAAAGTCAGACGTTACCTTAGGAAGAAGGTTGTCCAAAATCTTGGCAACATAAAGGAGTACATAGTTAATTGATTTTGAAATAATGTACTGCATTAGAGATGATTTTTTTCGTTAATCTTGGTACGCATTTATATGTAAGCCCCATACGCGATATTTGTTCTTCCTTTTGGTGATATAAGGCGGTGAGCTTTCTCCATCTCCACTCTTTAACACGGATTGGTTCTGCATTTTGCATCAATGGCTTTGGATAAGAAATGAATGTTTCTATCTGAATATTATTCAGTTATTGTTGCTTTGTCTAGATCGATTTATTCATTTGGAAAATTCAGTACTTTCTGAACAAAAGTAATAAAAGGACTTGGTCGGGGAGGGAGTAGAGCCGGTTAATTCAGTATTTTCTGAACAAGAACAATAAAAGGGTGTATCCAGTTACATTTTTTTCCCAGTAAATGATGGGAATGTCTATGTTTTTTTTTTCTCCCAATATGCTATGGTCATCTTGTTGCTATGCATATTAAATTTCATGGCCAGCTGAGAAGCTGAGGGTTGGCTCTCCTATCTACATGTCTATCTTGCTTTGACAAGGTGATGTAAATATCCAAGAAATCATGTGACCAGCTCCTGTAGGTCAATATTATCTTTGGCCATTATGCTATTTGTGTGTGATTCTTTTCCCTATTCATTATGACAATGAAATTCTAGAGACGACCAGGTACTGTTCTAAAGCCAGGTTATTTCCTACTCCCTCCGTTCCTAAACATTTGTCTTTCTAGAGATTTCAACAAGTGACTACATACGAAGCAAAATGAGTGAATCCACGCTCTAAAATATGTCTACATACATCCGTATGTTGTAACCATTTGAAATGTCTAGAAAGACAAATATTTCGGAACGAAGGGAGTATTATGTGTGGATTTGATGTCTGGTGAACGGTTGTCATGCATGCTTTCAACAAAATTTAGAAATGCTAATGTTATTGGCCTGCATGTTGTCGGACATGGTGCCCACACAATCACCAGAACAAGTCGTGGCAGGTCGTTCCATACTTGAAGTTCATCTTTATGATTTTATTTTCACAATGTAAACTTGGAGCCTAGCGTACAAACTAAAAGCATGCTTATATCCAGATGTAGTGCATACCCAGCCTAAAGTGATGTTTTTCAGTTTGATTGATTTTATTTCTAGGCAAATTACAAATGGATTAGTGCTCTCTCAGAGCTGCAATAAAAAGTTATTGCCAATGGTTACTTGCTTTTTATTTATCTTTATAGGCTATGAGGTCTGATTGTACTTCCATTTTGGAATTGTTGGAAAGCTTAGGTTTCCTGATCTAGCTAACAAACCAAGCAGTCTATTTAACAGCAAGACAATAGCATATATGTATGTACCTTGGGTGCTACATTTTCTAGCATCAAGGTAGTAGCATAGGTATATGCACCTTGAGAGTTACATTTTCTACCAGCGCTTGTACTACTATTACTATGGGACCGACATAAAGTCAGCGAGTTCAAAATTTCCATGTTTAGTTTTGACTGATGTTATGGTTCTTCATTGAGTTTTGCTCCAGGTATTTATCTAGATCCTTGAGATGTTATTCATATTGGCCTGAATACGGTTGAATTCTGAATCATAAAGAAGCTAGGATAATATCATAATCTACTCCCTCCGTCCGGAATTACTTGTCGGAGAAATGGATGTATCTAGACGTATTTTAGTTCTAGACACATCCATTTCTATCCACTTTTGTGACAAGTATTTTCGGACGGAGGGAGTACATGCCAAACTTTTCGAAAGGGATTGGTCTTCCATATAGCAGGTGTTGATGCTTATGATTTCTTCAAAAACATATGGCAAAGGCTAACCCAATATTTTAGTGTTCATTATGAGCCAATCTGGATACATAATCAACCATATAGTTCAAAAAAGATATATTGATGGAGGTTTGTTTGAGCTCAACTATTTCAGTTCACACACGTACATGTTCTGCACTTTTTGCAGTTTCCAGTGCATGCTTCGACAAGAGGATAAGAAGAGAGGCTTGAATCTTGAGACGACAAGGGTAGTCAGTAGTCACCTGGTGCAACTAAAGGTTCAGTTTCATACTTCTAATGATATTGTTCCGATGTTTGCCCTTGTACTATTATTTTCAGTAGGCACTAAAATATCTTGTACGGAAATCCGATTTCTACTAAAACTTTGTCAATATGCTCATTTTCTTGTACTAAATTCTGCATTTTTTTACTGATTCCTAAAATGTACCTTGTTACTAAAATTTCATAGGAAAGGAGATCAATGGAGCAAAAGGCACGTGAAGAAAGGAGCAGTGCCATAGGGACTATGATGTCGGCAACGCCTTTGGAAGGATTCGCTCTAGAGAAGTTACGATAATCGGCCATCACGCTGGGGAAGCAGGGAGGATGTTGTTTGGAATGGCTGGGTCTAGAGGAGTGTGTCCAGGTGGTGGCCTAGGATGGCAACGAGCAGTTGGGTTGGGCACTTGTCAACATGATGGCGTTGTTGCTCAAGGTACCAACACCCTTGTTTTGACCCAATGTTTCTCGGCTAGCTGTGCATGGTCGGGATTGTTTCGTGCATCCGGATGACGGCTCATGCCATCCACTTCCAAAGCAATAAGTAGCCATCCATGTCGCTGTCACTTTTATTCAAAAAAATATCGTTGTCGCTTGCTGTAAGTTTTTTTTTTGGATTCTATACTTTGTGTGGTGTTCTTTAATGCATGAATCATTTCCAACATAGATGATAGTCTGAAAAATATGGTAAGGTTATCGCCATTTTTTCAATTATAGAAGTTTGAATATGCGAAGCATGATCTTTTTATTTTTCATGTTGCACTACCTCTGTAGTGTCTAAATGTTCATGCGCAGTATGCCAATTTCTCCTTGATGGCAAATAATCCGAACAAAATATTTGGAAGTAATGGAGGCCTCGCGAGAGTAAGGGAAAAATTGTGGGAATGGACGCGCATCATGTAGGCGAGGCGGCATAGTTTATGGTCGTAGTCGCCATGGACGGGCATAAAAGTTTACACTGATTACTTCTACATTGATATTATTGTTTGCAGTCTTGAAAAGGAGAAAATAATGGCAAAGAATCCCTAAAATTCATAGTGTAAATGTAGAAGGTTGGGGGATTTTGAGCCGGATGGGCCATTGATGGTTGTGGTGGGCTTTGATAGGGAAGGTAGACATATGCTTTTGATGGCTTGCAAGCTAAAAGCGTCAGCTATGTAGTTGACAAATGCTTTGAGTTCTGGGTCAGCAACCAGTTCATGGAGCACCAACCTGCAACCAGTGCATGAAGTTGACTGGGGCATGGACCGAGGAAGAGGAAGAGGCGGGCATGGCAGACGGGATGCAGTGTTCGAGTGGGGGCGGCGACGGCGACTGAGATATGCTGGTGTTTGCAGCCTGATGGTTGAGAGGTGCAATTAATATGACGCGGGGCTTCTGGTTTCCGTTTTGTGCTTCCGGCGTGTAGGAAGGCTCCGGTGGGCTCAGAAAAAAGGAGCCGTCCTAAAAAAAGTTGATCCGCGCATACTGGTGAATATTGGTGATATGTGCTGGGGAAATACAACCGCTGGCACATATCCGCATGCTAATGTGTGGAGGTGATTTCGGGAGCATCTGAGCCCGGGCTCCGAATCGAATATTTGAGGCAGAGATAGTAAGTGAAGAGGAGGAGCACAAAGATGAAGAAGAATAATGGTTTAAAGGTAGAAAAAAAATCAACAATGTTGCTTAATGTGCATGAGGATCCTAGCAATGGATGTTTGACACGATTAATGTTGATTCATGTCGAGCCTCAGGGTGGTGGCGCGGTGATGGCAGACGGTTGGGTGTGGCCGCTGTGTAGTTGTGGAGCGGGTCCCAGGAGAGAGGTCGCCGGCGAACCTGGGCCGGAAGGAAAGTGGTGCCGGTAGGAAAGGTAGAGTGGACGGTGTCCATCATGTTGTTTCCGAGTTAGCGAGGCGTCCACCATTGCACAACCAAAGAAGTCGAAGCCTGGGCCGAGGTTGGCCACCGTGGTTAGCATGAAAGCTAGCGGACCCGAAGACCAGTGAGGAAGATGTTTTAATTATACTTGCTGAAATACCGCGTGAACGAAGGTAAAGACGACATTTATGATATTGTGCGAGAATTTTTAAAGAGCATCAAATATATCTTAATTTGTAATAGATTTTTAGTTGAATCATCGCTCTATATGTATGAATTCTCAAATTGTTTTTTTTTGTTTTCAGTTTATAATGTAAGCGAAGTCGACTTAAATTATTACCCGCATGTGCATGTGCTATGTTTCTCTACGTGCGAAATGTAACATGCATTATGTTTACATAATTCCAACAAAATATTTTAAAAGCATGTGGCAACGTACGTGCATTCTACTAGTGTCTTACTAATAGCATGCTATAGCGCGATATAGCACACTAATAGCGTATTTTCAGGTCGGCGCTATTTTGCTGTAGCGCGCTATTTTTTTCATTGCTCCCACCAGCATCTCGGCAGCTAGCGCTACTACTGTCCGCTGCTACGAAACAGAAAGCCGGCCACCGCCACACCTTGTCTCCGCTTGCAGCAGTGTGACGCCCGGATAATTAAGCTACAGTAATTCTGTTAATGATGCCACGTTACTTTGATTACTGTTGCTAATCTCGTGTTAGTTTGAAACCGATCCAAATTCTAAATTGAATTAAAAGCAAACATCAAAAGTTTTCAAACTTTAAAACTAAATTGTTCGGTTTGTGAAAAATAAGTCGCAAGTAATTATGGTGAAGGAACCCCACATTTATAAAATGTTTAAATACTCTAAGGTGAAAAAATAGTAGTAAAAAACAATATTTAATTGCTTTTATAATTAATAAAATACTAAACTAAATGGTTTTTGGGTAAAATCTTTTGGTTGCAGTGGGTTTTGAGTTATTACTAATTTAGGGATCATTTTAGATCTTAAGTAAAAACTAAACAGATAAGAAAGTAAACTAAAAAGAAACCAAAGAATAACAAAAAGGAAAAGAACAAAACATGAAATAAATAAAAAGAAAAAAGGGGAAATCTCCCCCTCCCCTTGGGCCGTTTGGCCCAAATGGGCATCTAGGCCACCAGGCCGACCAACCCCCACTCCCCCTTATCCTCCACACCGAGTAACCCTAACCGCACCTCACTCCCCACTCTCCCCACTCTCCCCTCGCGCCCCCACCTCCCTCTCCCGGTCTGGATGGCGCTCCGCCCCCGATGTCGCCGACGCTCACCGTCGTCGCCTCGTCCTGCCACCACCTCGCCGTGGCCACCTCCCTGCCGGACCGCCTTGTCAACTCCCCTACCCCGCGTCTGGCTCCAGCCACCGTTCCCGCAGACGCAGCGCTCGAGCGCCCTGACGTCGATGTCGCTTGCCATCGCCGGCGCCACCCACGTCGCCTCCCCGAAGGCCTACACCAGGCCTCACCGACCCCTCTCCTCTACAACGCCGATGAGGGCTCCCTCTTCTCCTGTCCCCGCACCCGTCGTCCGCTCCGGCCACCCGTCCCTCGCATCGCCCGCACCCGTGACCCCCGCTCCGGCTCCGCTCACTTCCGCTGTGGCCCCGCTGCGCCCGCTGCCCATACGTGCGCGCCCAGGCCACTTCCCTTGCGCGCCCCATGCTTGCACCATCGGCAGCCCCCGTGAGCGCTCCCCGCGTCGCGGTCGAGCCCCTGCTCCACCGCGGCCTTGCTCTGCCGCGCGCCGCATCGGCTCCGCCTCGCTTCCTCCTCTGCGACCCCACACCGCCTGCGCGCCTGCCCCTGGCACCCCCACACCGCTTGCGCGCCTGCCCCCCGCACCCCATGCTGCTGCTGCACTACTCCACCGCGCCGCCCCTGCCTTGCAGCGCCGTTCGCGGCCATCGCCACCGCACCGCCGCCCCGCGCGCTCGCCCGCGCCTCCCCGCAACTCACAGTTGCCCCGCCGGTCACGCGCGCCATGCCGCCCATGACCGTGCCCCTTCACCTTGCCCCGCTTCACTAGATGCATGCTGGATAGCGGTCGATGTGTTGAGTAATAGTAGTAGTTGCAGAATTGTTTCGGTCTACTTGTTACGGACGTGATGCCTATATATAATGATCATGCCTAGATATTCTCATAACTATGCGCTTTTCTATCAATTGCTCGACAGTAATTTGTTCACCCATCGTAGAACTCTGCTATCATGAGAGAAGCAACTAGTGAAACCTATGGCCCCGGGTCTATTCTCATCATATTAATCTTCCATCTACTTTACTTTGCTTTCTTTACTTTCTGTTTTTATACCAAAAATACCAAAAATATTATACTATCCTATCTATGAGATCTCACTTTCGTAAGTGACCGTGAAGGGATTGACAACCCCTTATCGCGTTGGCTGCGAAGTTCTTATTTGTTTGTGCAGGTGCGAGGGACTCGTGCGTGGTCTCCTACTGGATTGATACCTTGGTTCGCAAAAACTGAGGGAAATACTTACGCTACTGTGCTGCATCACCCTTTCCTCTTTGAGGGAATACAACGGAAGCTCGAGAAGTAGCCAGAAGAATTTCTGGCGCCGTTACCGGGGAGATCTACACAAAAGTCATATACCAAGTACCTATCACAAACCATTATCCTTCGCACTACATTATTTGCCTCTTGTTTTCCTCTCCCCTACTTCACCCTTGCCGTTTTATTCGCCCTTCTTTTTCCATGTGTTTACCATTCACTTGCCTCTTGTTTGCTTGTGTGTTGGATCGTCCGTCCATCTCTATGGCTTCCCCTATCAGTATTGACTCTCACCTTAAGAGGTTGGAGGAGATTGAAAATAATGTTAGAAATTTTATGTCTGTGCAATTTGAACACAATGATTTCTTCAGAAAGGAGCTTAAAGAACAGAAAAGTTTTATGGAGTACATGAATAAGGAGCTTGATGATATGTCTAAGGAATTTTATGGTTTGAAATCTCAGTTTGCTCATCTTGAGAACTTAATAGACCAAATTTCGGACAAGCAATCCACCTTAGTTAATAAGATGGCTGCTAAACCGGAAGAACACGAAAATAAAGATGAAGATCTGAAAGTTATTGATGTGTCTCCTATTAGATCCTTGTTTTCTAGTATGAATTTTGATAAAGATGGGACTGGAGATGAGTCTACTTTAGTTAAAAGGCGTCCCAATGATTCAGAGTTTTTAGATCTTGATGCTAAAATTGTTAAAAGTGAGATTGAAGAGATTATAACTTTGCATAGTGATGAACCCACTATTTTGGATTTCAAGGGATTCAATTATGATAATTGCTCTTTAATAGATTGTATTTCCTTGTTGCAATCCGTACTAAATTCTCCACATGATTATAGTCAAAATAAGGCTTTTACCAAACACATAGTTGATGCTTTGATGCAATCTTATGAAGAAAAACTTGAATTAGAAGTTTATATCCCTAGAAAGCTTTATGATGAGCGGGAACCTACTATTAAAATTAAAATTAAAGATCATGAATGCTTTGCTTTGTGTGATTTGGGTGCAAGTGTTTCTACATTTCCAAAAACTTTGTGTGATATGTTAGGTTTCCATGAGCTTGATGATTGTTCTCTAAATTTGCATCTTACGGATTCCACCGTTAAGAAACCTATGGGAAGGATTAATGATGTTCTTATTGTTGCCAATAGAAATTATGTGCCCGTAGATTTCATTGTTCTTGATATGGATTGCAATCCTTCATGTCCTATTATTCTTGGTAGACCTTTCCTTAGAACGATTGGTGTAATTATGGATATGAAGGAAGGAAATATTAGATTCCAATTTCTGTTAAGGAAAGGCATGAAACACTTTCCTAGAAAGAAAATCAAATTACCTTATGAATCTATTATGAGAGCCACTTATGGATTGCCTACCAAAGATGGCAATACCTAGATCTATTCTTGTATCGTGCATAGCTAGGGGCATTCAACGATAGCGCTTTTTGGGAGGCAACCCAATTTTATTTTCTTTGTTTTTGTTTCTGTTTAGGAATAAATATTGCATCTAGCTTCTGTTTAGATGTGGTTTTGTGTTTTATTTAGTATTTCTGCCAAGTAGAACCTTTGGTAAGACTTGTGTGAAGTTTATGTGATCATGCTGTAAAAAAACAGAAACTTTAGCGCTCACGAGATTGGCTGTAATTTTTTACTGGAGAGTGCTTTTTATTTGATTCTTTTTTCAGATGATTAATAGAAAAATTCCTCACGTTTACCAATTTATTTCAATTTTTTTAGAGTTACAGAAGTATTCGACAGTTACAGATTACTACAGACTGTTCTGTTTTTGACAGATTCTGTTTTTCGTGTGTTGTTTGCTTATTTTGATGAATCTATGAGTAGTATCGGGGGGTATGAATCATGGAGAAGTTGGAATACAGTAGGTTTAACACCAATATAAACAAAGAATGAGTTCATTACAGTACCTTTGAGTGGTGGTTTGTTTTCTTATACTAACAGAGCTCACGAGATTTTTGCCTAAGTTTTGTGTTGTGAAGTTTTCACGTTTTGAGTATGGCTTTGATGGACTATGGAACAAAGAGTGTCAAGAGCCTAAGCTTAGGGATGCCCAAGGCACCCCAAGGTAAAATTCAAGGACAACCAAAAGCCTAAGCTTGGGGATGCCCCGGGAAGGCATCCCCTCTTTCGCCTTCGTCTATCGGTAACTATACTTGAGACTATATTTTTATTCACCACATGATATGTGTTTTGCTTGGAGCGTCATGTATGATTTCAGTCTTTGCTTTTTAGTTTGCCACAATCATCCTTGCTGGACACACCTTTTGAGAGAGATAAATTTGGTTTAGAATTTATTAGAATACTCTATGTGCTTCACTTATATCTTTTGAGCTAGATAGTTTTGCTCTAGTGCTTCACTTATATCTTTTAGAGCACGGTGGTGGTTTTATTTTGTAGAAATTGTTGATCTCTCGTGCTTCACTTATATTATTTTGAGAGTCTTTTAGAACAACATGGTAATGTGCTTTGGTTATAAAACTAGTCCTAATATGATAGGCATCCAAGATGGGTATAGTAAAAACTTTCATATAAAGTGCATTGAATATTATGAGAAGTTTGATGCTTGATGATTGTTTTGAGATATGAGGATGGTAATATTAGATTCATTCTAGTAGAGTAGTTGTGAATTTGAGAAATACTTGTGTTAAGGTTTGCAAGTCCCGTAGCATGCACGTATGGTGACCGTTGTGTGACAAATTTCAAGCATGATGTATTTCATTGAGTGTCATCCTTTGTGTGGAGGTCGGGATCGCGCGATGGTTAACTCCTACCAACCCTTCCCATAGGAGCATGCATGTAGTACTTTGTTTTGATGACTTGTAGATTTTTGCAATAAGTATGTGAATTCTTTATGACTAATGTTGAGTCCATGGATTATACGTACTCTCACCCTTCCACCATTGCTAGCCTCTCTTGTACCGCACAACTTTCGCCGGTACCATACACCCACCATATACCTTCCTCAAAACAGCCACCATACCTACCTATCATGGAATTTCCATAGCCATTCCGAGATATATTGCCATGCAACTTACCACCGTTCCGTTTGCTATGACACACTTCATCATCGTCATATTGCCATGCATGATCATGTAGTTGACATCATATTTGTGGCTAGGCCACCATGCATAATTTTTCATACATGTCACTCTTGATTCATTGCACATCCTGGTACACCGCCGGAGGCATTCATATAGAGTCATGCTTTGTTCTAGTATCGAGTTGTAATATCGAGTTGTAAATCAATATAAGTGTGATGATCATCATTATTAGAGCATTGTCCCAAAAAGAAAAAAAAAGAAAAAAAAGAAGGAAAGGCCAAAGAAAAAAAAGAAAGGCCAAAAAGGGAAAAAGAAAAAAAAAGAAAAAAAAGAAAAGAAAAGAAAAGAAAAAAGGGACAATGGTACTATCTTTTTCCACACTTGTGCTTCAAAGTAGCACCATGATCTTCATGATAGAGAGTCTCTTGTTTAGTCACTTTCATATGCTAGTGGGAATTTTCATTATAGAACTTGGCTTGTATATTCCAATGATGGGCTTCCTCAAATGCCCTAGGTCTTCTCGAGCAAGCAAGTTGGATGCACACCCACTTAGTTTCTTTTGTTGAGCTTTCATACATTTATAGCTCTAGTGCATCCGTTGCATGGCAATCCCTACTCACTCACATTGATATCTATTGATGGGCATCTCCATAGCCCATTAATATGTGTCAGACCCAAGATGCGATTCTATCCCGATCACGTGACACTTACGTGATTGGGGCACAACCGCATTTCGGGCACTTAGCAAGATGGATATCATTACATCAAACCATTACATACATACATGGGGATACAACAATACATACAAGTCACATGAATACAACAACATCAATACAAGGTATCCGACTACGAATACAAACAGGAAAAGAACAACGACATCCATCTGCTATCCTAGGCTGCCGACCCGGAACCTAACCCAAGACTGAAGAAGAAGAAGAAGAAAGAACTCCAACACAATGATCATCGCTCTCACGTCAAGACATCGGAAACCCGCACCTGCAACTGTTGTTGTAGTATCTGTGAGCCACGAGGACTCAGCAATCCCATAACCATGGGTAACAGGACTATCAAAGCTTAATGGGTAGGAAGAGGTAAAGTGGTGAAGTTGCAGCAGCGGCTAAGCAAAAGTATGGTGGCTAACTTATGAGTACAAGAATAAGATGAGCATCTACGCAAACGGTCGCAAACTAGTAGTGATCGCTAAAGATCCTGAACTACTTACGAGTCAAACATAACCCCACCGTGTTCTCTTCTCAAAGTGAAAAGAGACAGTCACGGTTACTCACACAGTTGTGTGTTTTACTTCGGATCCTCTGTCAAGTTTTCTACAACCGGAGATTAACAAATTCCAATCTGCCACATAACCGCGGGCACGACTTTCGAAAGATCATAACCCTGCAGGGGTGTCCCAACTTAGCCCATCACAAGCTCTCACGATCAGCTGAAGTGATAAATATAATATCATCACCCCTTATCTTAGGGAAATCCGATCAGGCTCGGCATCCCGGTGCACAAGACATTTCGACAATGGTAAAACAAGTCCAGCAAGACCTCCCGGTGTGTCGACACCCTGATAGTAGCCGCGCGTATCTTGTCTCAGGCCACGACCGGATGGGTGATCCTACGAGTAAAACCAATCCTCGAGTTTCCCCGTGGTGGCCCCGCATAACCCCCGTTTGGGACCAACACCATCAGCACTGGCCCCCTGCTATGTAGAAAGAATCCTCGGGTAGCGCTAACACCCTATGCAATTTAATTAATTAATTAAGTTGTTATTATGAGCAAATTAAAACCAATGTTGGGCCTTGCTGGAGGAGTTTTATTCAAAGACGAAGTGTCAAGGGGTCCCCATATACCCAACCGTGTAAGGAACGCAAAATCAAGGAACATAATGTCGGTTTATCGGCGCCTAAGGTGGCATGAGTGGAAAAAAACACCGAGCAAAAGGCCAAGCCTTCCACCCATGCCCAGCATATAGGTGTGTTAATAATAATAATAGATATTGTGATATTCCAGCAACAAGTTCCCTCCTGGAACGATCTTCATCTTCACCTGCAACTAACAACGCTATAAGAGGGGCTGAGCAAACGGGTAACATAGCCAAACAATGGTTTTGCTAGGAAGGTTTCAAAGGTTAGAGGTTTCATGGCAACAAGGAGAGGGGCTGACAATAAGATGGGTAGCACGACAAATAACGATAGCATCGAGACACTAAGCATGGCAATGATAGTAAAGGTATCCAAGGGTATGGTCATCTTGCCTGAGATCCCGCAAGGAAGAAGAATGGATTCGTGAAGAAGACGAAGAAGAAGCCTTGAAAAAGAACCACGGGTAGACGAACGAATCCTCACGAACGCAACGGAACAAGCACTAACGAGAAGAAGCAAGCAACACGGTAAACACACAATACAAGAACATGACAATATGCTCAACCAGGTATGATGCAAAACAAGTCTACATATGAAGCACAACAAGTCTATACAGGAAGCACAACATGGCAAGGTAGGAAGCACAGAAAAAAACAATACAAGTCTATATGATGCAATACATGGCAAGGTAGGATGCATGACAAATCTATACAGGAAGCAATACATGGCAAGGTAGGAAGCACAGAAAAACAACACAAGTCTATATGATGCAGTACATGGCAAGGTAGGATGCATGAAAAATGTATACATGAAGCAATACATGGCAAGGTAGGAAGCACAGAAAAACAACACAAGTTTATATATGATGCAATACATGGCAATGTAGGAAGCACAGAAAAACAACACAAGTTTATATATGATGCAATACATGGCAAGGTATGATGCACTGCAGATGCACTTAGGATGCATTACATGACAACATAGGAAGCACACCAGATCAACACAAGAACAAGACAATAAGCTCAAGCAAGTAGGATGCAAGACAGATCCATATAGGATGCAAAACATGACAAGGTAGGAAGCACAGAGAAGCAACATAAGAACAAGAAGTTTAAATGAGGCCGGAAGCTAATTAAGACAAATCCGGTAAGTCCTCATATGCATAGTTTGAAATTAGTCCAGATCTGCACAAACCTTAAGTTAAAGTTGTTAAACAGAAATTTAACATGCACCATGATGATCTACACGAAATTCTAGTCAAGTTTCATATAAAGTTTGTTTAATTCGGAGCTACGGCCTAGAAGATATGAGCAAAACAAGACAAGCATGGCAACGGTGCAAGATGCACCCAAACATCAAGCAAACTCACTCCGAACATGAAAACAATATGATATTATGATTCTACATGCAAAATCACACAAGTTTTATATAAGGAACACTCCAAACGGAGCAACGGGCTAAAAGATACACCCGAAACAAGATATAACAACAAGCTGAAGTTAACAGCCACATAGCAACTTTGGAGCAAGAAATATATACTCTACAGCACTCAAACATGGTGACAAGAAGCATGGACATGAAGTAGACATATCCTATATCAAACAACTCCATTGGAGCATCTCCATAGGAGGCATGGATCAATAGCAACAAGCTACAACATTTTGATCATGACAATAAAAACCTGACAGCAATATTTTATAGCAACTTGGGAGCAAGAATTAAATAAGCTACAACAAGCCAAATGAGTAAGTGAGGACATGAATGGATAGAAAACAACATATACAACAAGGTATGATCAATGGAAACCCCAAAACTAACATGGATTTACCTAGGGCATCAAGCAAACATAGCATCAGGATATGACAGGTTCCAGACTTAGTGAGTGTTAAAACAGTAATAACAACATGGCATGTTTACAAGCATGTTTAAGTCAACAGAAGGCATATCATGGCAAATGGTTTGCACCACAATAAATAACACATCATGGAGATTCTAAAACATCTAGGCATGTGACATGGGGACAAACACAACAATAGCAACGAGCTCCTCAACTAGGCATCTCGTAACAAGTTACAAAACTTAACAACCACATGCACTTTTGCAACAGAGATTAACATGGCAATATGAACTCTAACATGCATGCTATAGCAGCCAACATGTAGAGCATCTCATGATGAACATTTTGACATATCATTTGCATCATTTGGATAAACACGCACCAAGTTATCATATCTCAAACATGGCAATAAAATAACAAGTAGCAGCAGTTTATAACAAGTAGCACTCTTGCATCAGAGATTAGAGCATCTAGATGAAGTCAAACATGCATGGCACAATGGAACAAAGTGTAGAGCATATCACCACGATCATTTAGACATATCATACACTCAATTTGGACATACACACAATAATTTAGAGGCACTCAAAGTATGCATCAGAACAGTTTCCAGGGGACTTAGCAGATTTCACAGACAAAAGAAAAAAAACAGACGGGCGACAAGTAGCTAAAAAGTGCACGGGCGTGACATAGGGGTTGTGGGTTGGGCTCACCAAGCAGGCTACGGCCTAGCACTGTTGAGGATGGGGCGGCCCGATCGGTCAAGGGAGGATGAGGCAGGCCGGCTTGGGCCTGCGCAGCTGGGCCCGCGGCTGGGCCTTGGAGGGAGGCCGGCCCATGGAGCAGAGGGAGATGACGGAGGGGCCGGCCCAGGCGAACGAGGTGAGCGGCGCTGGCGGTCGTCGTCCCGAAGCAGGATGCGGCGGCGGCGGCAGTTGGAGGCTCCGGCGGGGTCGACGGTCGACGGGAACTGGCCGGAGAGTGAGGAAGCGGGCGGATTCGGCGGAGGCTCGCCGGGATCCGGCCGGGGAGCTCGTTCCCAGTGCTAGCGAGATGCGACGGTCGACGGTGACGCGGGATCTGACGCCGGCGGGCAGGGCAGCGAAAACGACGAGGTCGACGATGGATCTGGGCATCGGGCGGTTGGAGGAGGCAGATCTGGTCGGGGGTGGCCTCGGGGACCCGTTTCTGGCGGCGGAGAGGACCACCGGCGGCGGCTCGCCGGCCTACAGTGCGGCGGCGGTTGCTCGGGAGGAGTCGGCGATGGGACGAAGGGGCTCGAGGCCCCCTGGCTCGGGAGCTGGGCGCGCGCTGCGGCCATGGCGCTCGGGCCCGGTTCGCGGCTCGGGCAGGCCTCACCGTGGGCCTGGCGGGCCAGCGCGGGGAAGGGAGGTGGCTGGAGACACTTGGCGGCAGGGAGAGGTGAGAGGTGGCGGCTGGAGGCTGGGTAGCTGCGGAAAACGAGGAGGAGGTCTAGGGTTGCCATTTTTGGCATGGGGAGGGGCTATATATAGCAAAATGCTAGGGTTTGGGGGGTTTGGAGGGGTTTTTGGACCCTCCGATCGCGATCCGACGGATCCGATCGTGAGGGGAGTTAGGATGGGCCTAGAGGGAATCAGTGGGCTGTGTAGAAGAGGTTTCGGGCTACGAGGAGAGAAGGGAAAAGAGGCCCGCGGGGTTTTCGGAGACCGAAAACGTCCGACGAAATAACCGACGACTAGTGCCGCTATAAAAAATCCGTTGGGCTATCAAACGGACTCCGAATGCGATGAAATTTGGCAGACGGCCTGTCTACTCTATAATAAGACCACACGCCAAGTTTCAACCCATTCCGAGAACGTTTTTCGGCCACTCATAAAAATAAATATTCGGAGGCGCCACGGGCGCGTGCAAGTGTGTCTGGGCTGAGAACGGACGACGAAAAGGACGAGGGAACTCGGACGGATGCAAGTTTTGAAAACATGCTGATGCAACACACATGATGACATGGAAAAAGGCAACACACAAGTAGATGACATGGCAACGAAGACGAATAACTGGCTGACACCTGGCGCACCGGTCTCGGGGTGTCACAACACTCCCCTACTAACAAGAGATCTCGTCCCGAGATCTTAGGAACGAGATGGGAAGGAAAAAGGAAGAACAAAGTTCTTCGATGACAAAAGAGTGAACCCAAAGAACTTTGAGAGGTTGAGGCACTTGAAAGAAAGGATACAATGGAGATGAACGATGTTGCAAAGACTTCGTTAAACAAGAGGAACAAAGAATATGACGAGAATCAAGGAGGTTGAAAGGCATGAAGCAAGAGTTGACGGAATGAGAATGATTTCGCAACCACTCCGGTTAATAAGACATAGAAAAGAATCTCCACGAAGGAATTCAGGTAGCACTTCGGCTGAAACTGAAAGAAATAGCACACCGGTTGAACAAGAATGGAATGGAGCAAGAACTTGAAAAGATGAAACGAAAAAATGATGAAATGAACAAGACAATGCCTCCGGAGGAATTGAAAGAACGGAAAGAAAAGAACGGAGAAGAAGATGACAACTTCCATCACGAATGAATTGGAAAGAGCATCTTCAGGATAAAGGTTTGAACGGAGTTGTTGAAAAATCAACAACGAAAGAATAAGCTTGTTGTGGACTTATTGAAATCATCTCAAAACTTGAGGTGAATAATGCCACAACCAAAAGATGGATTAGCTGAGAATAAGAAATGCAAAACTCCACTTCGAAGGAATAAGGAGAATTTATTTGCACTCGAGAGGAAAGAATATGAATGCTTTAGCTGCTCCAGAAGAATTAGATGACTCCGGTAATGAAAAGATGATGATATAGGAGTGAAGGATTCAAGAATAAGAATAAAGCCTTGCGATGATTAGACGGGGTTCCGACGAGCTAATCGAGTAAACTTTAAACTCCGGGGAGGAAAGATTAAGCACTTGGAACTAGAATTTATTCAACAAGAATAAACTCCGAAGGAAGGGATTAAATCAACTTGAAGAATAAGAATTACATTATGCTTATCCTCCATCAATTAAATTGACGCGAAGCAATGTATTTGCATATCACTTATTCTCGTTGAAATGATTAAAGAGGGATATATCGCGAACTCGGGAAAATCTTCGTGAAACACCCGTAGGATTGGAATAAAATGAATGGATTGATATGATAGCATCAGAAAAGAACTCTTGAGCGAGCCACCGTAAGAATTAAAGCCGAGTGAATAAAATGAATGAACCACCGAGAAGAATTAAAATCGAGTGATGAAAAAGAACAAGCCACCGGGATGAATTAAAATCGAATGAATACAAGAGGATGAATCGCTGGGAAGAATAATTAACTTGAGGGAATTAGAATGACGAGAACGAAGAGATCGTGAACTGATTAAAGAATATTTGAACGAAGCACCGGACAAATGTGAGACGAATGAAGAGGCAACAATGAAGAATATTTGGAGGACGAAGTTGAAAACTGAGGACGAAGAAATCTTCTGAAATGATGGCCTTCGTAGGAACACAAATAAAAGAATTCATGAATACTCCAGAAGAACGAAAAGAAGAAGATTGAACCAATGATGAAAATAATTTAAAGCGATCTTGGAGAAGGCATAAGACTGATGGAATCCATTCTTACGTCACACTTGAAAAGAATTTGGAACACTCTGGGAAATTAGAGGAGTTAGGTAAGATCCTGGGAAAGACCTATGGGTTATGAGCCCACCGAAGGGAAAACATCGTTGAAGAGGATTGTAAAGGAGATGATGCACCAGAACTATTAAAAGACTCAAATGAGGTGACAACCTCGAATTAATTGGAAGACAGACGAATCTCCTGAGATAACTTAGAAACTCCAGAATAATTAAATGGCGAGAGGCAAACGAGCAAGAGGAAACATCTGAGCCGAGGCAAAATAATATGAGCAACACAGAGAACAACTGAATTGGATCCACCGGAAAGAAAAAAAAGGAGATGAAGAACATCAAACAATAGGAGAATTTGTTGGAGAATAAAGGAGATGAATGATGACGAACTAGACGAGAATTCACCGGTTGACATAACTGAGGAAATAATGCAAAGGATTCAAATGAGTACGATGGATACTCGATTACGGACTCCGGCTCCGAGAAGCAAAAAGGGTGGGCGGGTGGCAAAAAGAAAGACAACTTCGGACGGGGAAAACACCGTCGGTTAAAAGAACTGAGGTTGCACTTGCAAGAAGAAGAGGGTTGAATCCACTTGACGAGAGATGCACCAGATGAAAGAACTAACAACGCAACAAACGAAAACTAACCACGCGATCCTAAAAAAATTGAAGGGGAAGAGGGGTAATTCAAAACACCTACGTCAATATTCCTCACCAGAGCGACGAAGGGACTGAGGAGTAAAAAGAATTCCTACTCTCCGATATAACTAGACTCCAAAAAAGTTTTCTGCTAGACTCGACAATGGCCAGACTACGATCAATCAAGGGGGATCCTATGGTCGGTCGAGGCTCTGATACCAACTTGTCAGGCCCAAGATGCGACTCTATCCCGATCACGTGACACTTATGTGATTGGGGCACAACCGCATTTCGGGCACTTAGGAAGATGGATATCATTACATCAAACCATTACATACATACATGGGGATACAACAATACATACAAGTCACATGAATACAACAACATCAATACAAGGTATCTGACTACGGATACAAACAGGAAAAGAACAACGACATCCATCTGCTATCCCAGGCTGCCGACCCGGAACCTAACCCAAGACTGAAGAAGAAGAAGAAGAAGAAAGAACTCCAACACAATGATCATCTCTCTCACGTCAAGACATCGGAAACCCGCACCTGCAACTGTTGTTGTAGTATCTGTGAGCCACGAGGACTCAGCAATCCCATAACCATGGGTAACAAGACTATCAAAGCTTAATGGGTAGGAAGAGGTAAAGTGGTGAAGTTGCAGCAGCGGCTAAGCAAAAGTATGGTGGCTAACTTACGAGTACAAGAATAAGATGAGCATCTACGCAAACGGTCGCAAACTAGTAGTGATCGCTAAAGATCCTGAACTACTTACGAGTCAAACATAACCCCATCGTGTTCTCTTCTCAAAGTGAAAAGAGACAGTCACGGTTACTCACACAGTTGTGTGTTTTACTTCGGATCCTCTGTCAAGTTTTCTACAACCGGACATTAACAAATTTCAATCTGCCACATAACCGAGGGCACAGCGATCATAACCCTGCAGGGGTGTCCCAACTTAGCCCATCACAAGCTCTCACGATCAGCTGAAGTGATAAATATAATATGATCACCCCTTATCTTAGGGAAATCCGATCAGGCTCGGCATCCCGGTGCACAAGACATTTCGACAATGGTAAAACAAGTCCAACAAGACCTCTCGGTGTGTCGACACACTCATAGTAGCCGCGCGTATCTCGTCTCAGGCCATGACCGGATGGGTGATCCTACGAGTAAAACCAATCCTCGAGTTTCCCCGTGGTGGCCCCGCATAACCCCCGTTTAGGACCAACACCATCAGCACTGGCCCCCTTGCTATGTAGAAAGAATCCTCGGGTAGCGCTAACTCCCTATGCAATTTAATTAATTAATTAAGTTGTTATTATGAGCAAATTAAAACCAATGTTGGGCCTTGCTGGAGGAGTTATATTCAAAGACGAAGTGTCAAGGGGTCCCCATATACCCAACCGTGTAAGGAACACAAAATCAAGGAACATAATGCCGGTTTATCGGCGCCTAAGGTGGCATGAGTGGAACAAAACACCGAGCAAAAGGCCAAGCCTTCCACCCATGCCCAGTATATAGGTGTGTTAATAATAATAATAGATATTGTGATATTCCAACAACAAGTTCCCTCCTGGAACGATCTTCATCTTCACCTGCGACTAACAACGCTATAAGAGGGGCTGAGCAAGCGGGTAACATAGCCAAACAATGGTTTTGCTAGGAAGGTTTCGAAGGTTAGAGGTTTCATGGTAACAAGGAGAGGGGCTGACAATAAGATGGGTAGCGCGACAAATAACGATAGCATCGAGACACTAAGCATGGCAATGATAGTAAAGGTATCCAAGGGTATGGTCATCTTGCCTGAGATCCCACAAGGAAGAAGAATGGATCCGTGAAGAAGACGAAGAAGAAGCCTTGAAGAAGAACCACGGGTAGACGAACGAATCCTCACGAACGCAACGGAACAAGCACTAACGAGAAGAAGCAAGCAACACGGTAAACACACAACACAAGAACATGACAATATGCTCAACCAGGTATGATGCAAAACAAGTCTACATATGAAGCACAACAAGTCTATACAGGAAGCACAACATGGCATGGTAGGAAGCACAGAAAAAACAACACAAGTCTATATGATGCAATACATGGAAAGGTAGGATGCATGACAAATCTATACAGGAAGCAATACATGGCAAGGTAGGAAGCACAGAAAAACAACACAAGTCTATATGATGCAGTACATGGCAAGGTAGGATGCATGACAAATGTATACAGGAAGCAATACATGGCAAGGTAGGAAGCACAGAAAAACAACACAAGTTTATATATGATGCAATACATGGCAAGGTAGGAAGCACAGAAAAACAACACAAGTTTATATATGATGCAATACTATGGGGACCCCGACTCATAAGTCGTGATCACCGAATGCACGTGTACAGTGATCCCAGGGATCAATGCTCACTGAACACACAGAAGCTGAATAACAAGAGTCTTACATCCTTACATACCGTGTTACACAAATAGGACCATAATGGTCAAGTCTTGAGTATATCATCGCAGCGGAAATCTTCAACGACAACATGGACCCATGCCATCTGCCTTTAACCCTACAGGCATTCTGACTGGGAAGCGTCCTAGCTCGCATGCTCGTCACCGAGAAATCTTCATCATAACTTGTTCTCTCCTGCCTGGCCAATAAAATAACCAGTGGCAAGCCAATGAGTACATTGAATGTACTCGCAAGCAACCCAAGTGTGGTAACAGAATAATTATGCAAGGCTCTACTACTAAATTGGTAGTTTTGCGGAAAGCTAGTTTTTCATGTGCAAGTATGATCAACATATAACAAGGATATGCATGTGTCTGTAACAAGTAACAGGAGGTCACAGACATCATATCGAGAAAGAGTTGTAATCAACTCATGTTCAAGCTCATTGTAACTTCCTCAGGTATCACATCATCAATCTCACTGAACCATGTTGACTTCATCAATATCACTGAACCCCGTTGTTTCCTCAAACACACACACCAGGTTTCGCAAACATTGGACGTAGCCCAAGAGCGGTTACCCAACTGTCCATGACCGTGGACACGGCTATTCGAATAGTTTTACACTCTGCAGAGGTTGCACACTTTACCCACTAGATCCGGGGAACTTCCGTGTCATCCACGACCCGCGGTACCTCAAGTACCCGGGGTAAGCACCTGATCACTATCTTTCCCTAGGCGACACTAATATGGAGTCCACTCGATTGGTAACAGCCCCTGTGCCAAACATTTCACATCTCAAGGTTTGTGGAGACTCGCTCCGAATTCATCACATATCACAAGCACGGGGTACCAACGGTGTGTCCGGTGCCCTGTGAAAACAGTCATGGCCGCCTATCCAAGCACGACCCCGTCCCAAGAGTGACCTCATGTCACTCCCGTCACTAGTAATGCGGGCACCATGCTAGTATCGACCTAGGTAATCAATAATGCCCTTTCCCATATAAGGGTAGAGTGGTTGCGCATGTAAGGTTGGAATAACGGTCGCAACTTAAACCAATCCGTTTTCAAAACAACACACACACTTGCCTCGGTACACCACTTCGTCATCAAGTGGTTACCCATCTCACCATTTCCCTCGGGCATAAATGGCACCCGACGGGGTTTTCGAAAAGTCCTTTGAAAGTATGCTGCCTCCGTCACCATGCATATACCCGTCCCATTTGCGTAGCCACTATTAAAGCAACCTAACTACTCCCACCCACATAACCCTCATAGGAAGGTAGGGTCATGTTTGATGCAAGTATCAATAGTAAGCAACAATGGTAGCAACCAAAGTGGTTTCCACCTCAACATGATTCCGATGCATTGAATAATAAGGTGCTATGAGACATGCATAAAAAGGGTTTCTTGAACATGGTCAAAGGGCTGCTTGCCTTATTCTTCAGAGTCTTCAAATCTTCTGGTCCATCTCCGAATACTCCGTTTATTACGTCAACTAACGATGGAAACAATCATAATAAGCAACACAATCAACGCAACAATAAAAGTGCTCTAAAAATAGGAGTTGGACTTTTCTAGGATACCTCTGGTCATATTAGAAATGACCAAGGTGGTTTCATAGGTGTTGGATCAATGGATGATTTGGAACATTCCAATATGATGGAACCAAAGGGCTTATGGATTTGGAAGAAGTATACAGAAATAATTCCTTGAATGATGAGCAAAGGTACCCATCATCAAGTCATGATTTTAGAAGCATCTAGGAGTTGGTTTCAATGGATTTGGAATTGAAATGAATTTCCTAGGATTTTTCAAGGCTGATAAATATAAAGAAATGGCTCAATATTTGGTGGGGTACAGAAACTATTATTAAAAATGTTCCAAAACTAAGTTTGGACATGACAAGCATCTAGGAACTTGAATCACTGCATTTGGATAAAAAATGAGCTCTCTGTGATTTTCTAAAGTTATTCACAGAAAGCGGAAAATGGGCATTTGATAAATATTTGTATAGGAAAAGTTTCTGGAATAATGTGCATGTTGCACCATGTGATAGGGCATGATTTTAGAAGCTACCAGAAATTTGAATCATGCAATTTGGAGTTCATATGAATATTTTAGGCATTTTTGAAGTTGACAGAAAAAGGGAAAAAGGAAAGGAATAGGGGTTATACCCTTATGCTGCAGACTGGGCGGAGGATAGATGGTGGGCCGGCCCAGCTGCACGGCCGCGAGCGCCCAGGTGCAACGTCGATAGCGCCTTCCAGGGAATACGTCTCCGTTTGCCAGAAACGGACTTCACGGAGTACGTCTCCACATAAACAGTGGGGCCAGGCTGCTGAGTCACTTACAACCTGGGCCCACCGGGCTCTCTCCCTCCCTGATGGCTCCTTCTTCTTCCTCCCGACGGGAGACAGAGGAGGGCGCCGGCCTGCTCGCCGCCGGCGCTGCTCAGCCTGCCGGCGTCGAACTGCGGTGGGGTCAGGGCCGCGGGCCTAGTCGCATCCGCCTGGGAGGGTTGCAGGGAGGCGCGGCGAGCTCCCTGCGTCCGTGGAGGCCGACGGGTCCTGCGCTCGGTGGTCTCCTGTGCCGGCGACTGCGGCCGTCTCCGTCGACGTCCGGTGTACCAGCGGGTTCGTGACGCCGAGCCGCGCCCACCCCTGGCCTCCAAGCTGGCCGGGAGGAGCAGGAGCGACGGCGGCCGAGGCATCAGCGGCGGCTTCGGGTCGAGACGGGGCGGCGCCAGAGGATGCTCGGGGAAAGGAAGGAAGGAGTGGGGGGAATCTCCACGATCCTGGGGTCTTCCTCCTGGTGGCCAACAGAGAAGGGGGAGGAGAGAGCGGCCGAGGCGCCCGAATCCGAGCGGCGGACGGCGGCGACACTCCGGCCTTGGAGGGGCAAGGAGGCCACGGGAGGGAGGTTGGGGATGTCTGGGAGGTGCACGGAGAAGAGAAGGATCCAGCAGAAGCAAGAGGTGCTCGGGGGGAGGCCTTTTATAGCTGCGGCCGCGGTGCACCATGAGCACGGTCCAGGGCGCGCACGGCGAGCTCGAGGAGAGAGAGGAGGAGGGCCGGGGAGGATAAGGCTGACCGTCCTGCAGGTCGTGGACGTCGAGGGCACCTCAGGAGACACGCTCTCTCTGCCCAAGGTTGTCTGGAAGCCTCGGGAGGGCCGAGCTACAGTGCCTCGGTGCACTGTAGCGTGCTCCAGAGCGCACCTTTGGCCGGCATGCTCGTGTCTTTGCTGTCCAGGCCGTGTCCCCCAGTGTCCAGTAGTGTCTAGCAGTACTAGGGGATAGTAAACAATGGCGTGGGGGTCTTGGATGCTCTGGGGAACCACTGGGATGAGGAGGGAGGTGAGGGAGAGGGTGAATCCTGCTGTCCAGCAGTGTAACTTGGGGTTTTACCCCCTCCAATAATTGAGATAAGGCAGAGGAGAGTTACTGGAGGTAGAATAGGGCTAGGGGAAGCTGTGGTAAGAATTTGAGGCCATGGAGAAAAGTAAAAGAGGTTCAAACACTGGTTTTGGCAAACTTGCAGAAGGTGTTTGATCAGTGTTTGGTCAAGCAAATGACATCCACTTGGCATGGGACTTAACAGGATCAAATGCCACATATAATTAGGCCCCTACACCAAATTTGAGCTCATTTGGGAAAAGTGGCCAATGTAACTTTGGTGAACCCTAGAAATGAACAGAAATGGTTTCACCATGTTTGAGTCAAGCAATTCATCTCCCCTTGATGCACCACTTGGTGTAGCATCATCATTTGGGGTTATGAACATGCCCACAAAGTTTGAGGCTCCACATAAAAAGTTGACAATGTAAAGTTGTTCAAATTTGAATTTGAACAGAAGTGGTTTTGGGGTGATCTGATCAAGTTGCTCTATTCCAAATCTTGTGCCATTTGGTCTAGATGCCTTATTAGGTCATTCTAGCCTGTGCACCAAATTTGAGAGCATTTGGACAAGTTTGGCAATGTAGAGTTGCTCAAACTTCAAATATGGACAGAATGGTTTTGAAGGGGTTTGAGGATGTTTCCTTGATCCTCAAGGCATTAGGCTTTGCAAGATCATCAAATATGTCATATATGACATGATAGAATTTCCCTGGAAGTTTTGGAGAATATTTCCTTTGTAAATATTTCAAAAGCTTGAAATATCCAGAAAGGGTTTTGGAAGGATTTGTCCAATATTTTGAACACGACCATGTGTTGAAACTCTTATATATGGACAATATATGTCCTATGAGTCTCCCTGAATTTTGGCAAATATTTTTGAAATGATTAAATAATTTTTCCCTATTAAAGACCATTTCTGGCCTTAAGAAAAAGCTTTTAAATAAAATATAAAAATAACTTTTAAAATTATACTTTTGTGGTTTCTGGGAGTCCTATATCTAATAGGATTCAAATAAACTTTTTTAAAGATTTTTCACACCCTAAATAAGGTACTTGCAGTGCAAACCTCAATTCAGGGGTTTTTGGAAAACTAATTTTTGAAAATACCATTTGGCCAAAATATTTTTATAAGAAAATTCTATACTGGTCTATACACATGGCATGATCATTAGAAAAAGGTTTTGGGTCAAGGAGATGAAGTATAAGAGTTGGAGGATTTATTTGATTTTTAGAGCACTAGCAAACAGCAGACAAAAGTCAAATCAAGCAAAGTCAAAAACACTCAAAAGTTTTTGCAAATCCACATTTTTAACATGAAAATTAGCTTAAGCAAAGTGACATGGAAATCAGGGTGTGACAGACCTACCCCCCTTACAAGAATCTCGTCCCCGAGATTCCCAGACTAGGCGTGGAAAGAAAGGCGGAGTCTTGGATACGGGGTAGTCTTCACTTCTTCTTGTTGGTTCTGCTTCCGAGCGGTGCTCCTTGGAATCCTGATGTGCTTGATGGTATGGCTTCTTGCTTGATGTCGTCCTTGATGGAGGTTGCTGAGGGGTCTCTTGCATAGGTTAGGTTGGGTTAGCTGTCAAAGGCTCAGTGATCGATGTCCTTGCGGCCATCGGGCTAGCTAGGAGGTAAGAAGTACTTCCAGAGTGGGGGCTCGTGGAAGATTTGGTGCACGGAGGGTATCTCAGGTGGTAGATCTAGCTGGGAAGCCGTCTACTACATGACTTGCAGTGATCTCAAAGGGTCCTATGAACCTTGGTGCGAGCTTCCCCTTGACGTGGAAACGCTTGTTTCCCTTCAGAGGAGTTACTCGCAGGTGTACGTGGTCCCCGATATGGAAACTCATGGCCCGACGGTGAGTGTCAGCATAGCTCTTTTGCCTTGACTTGGCTGCCTTCAAACGTTCTCTGACTAGTTGGACTTGCTCTTCCGCTGCGCGGAGAACATCCGGTCCAAAGACTAGCCCTTCTCCAGTCTCTGACCAGTTGAGGGATGTGCGACATCAGCGTCCGTACAACACCTCAAATGGTGCCATCTGAAGGCTCGACTGGTAACTGTTGTTATAGGAGAACTTGGCGAAAATGGAGACAATCCTCCCACTTGGCTCCATATGCCAAGGCACAGGCTCGGAGTTATGACTTCGAGAATCTGATTGACTCGCTCAGTCTGACCTCCGGTCTGTGGGTGGAAAGCCGTGCTGAAAGATACTTGGTTTCCAAGGCTTCTCGGAACTTCTTCCAGAACCTAGAGGTGAACTGGGTTCCTCGATCGGACACAATCTTCTTGGGAAAGCCATGAAGACTTACGATTCGGTCGATGTAGAGAGCTGCCAGCCGGTTGCCATCATAAGTTGTCTTGACAGGAATGGAATGGTCCACCTTGGTCAAATGATCGACTATGACCCAGATAAAGTCATGTCCTCTATTCAACCTTGGTAATCTAGTGACGGAGTCCATTCCGACTTTATCCCACTTCCACTCAGGAACTTTGAGTGGATGAAGCAATCCAGCAGGTCGCTGATATTCAGCTTGACCTTTTTGGCACACACCACACTCGGCAACATAGGTTGCATATCTCTCTTTCATCTCGTGCCACCAGAATCGTGCCTTCAAATCTTGATACATCTTGGTGTGAGCGTTCCTCGACACGGAAAAGCTCGGCTCCTTCCGGGAGGAGTGGTTTGCAGATACGCCCGGTTCTCAACGCGGAAGTCTTCTTCTTGAGGACGGTGGTCGGTGTAGATCTTCCTTCTTGACAGGGCGGTCTTCAGATGTCTTCCATCCAGCTGTCCGTCTCTTCTTTGTCTTCGGGCAGACAAGTAGGCCATCAAACAATGATGTTACCTAACTTGTCCCATTGCTCCACGAGGTCTAAGGGGTACGCAAGGTAAGCTGGGGTATTGGTGGTCTCGGTTGAGTATTGCAGAGGCCTTCCTGACTCTGAGCCAAGGCCCGTGGTCAGAATCTGACCAGGTTGTGGCTCGGTGGGGCTTAAGGGTTTCAAGGATTTTAGTGAGTGAGTGAACTTATATCATCTTATCCTTAAGCACAGTTTCTGAGATGCCAATAGCTCTATCTAGTACTCCGAACGGAAAAAGCATCTCTCGCATAGACCAACTTCAATCACCACTCATTGCCATACATATCCTCATGATTCTCAAGAGACGGTCTAACAAAACTGCACTAGTCTACGATCCCCAAATCCATATGTACGTCTAACCCTAAAATCCAAAGGTAGATCATACATGCTGCTGATCTTAAATTAAACTCCACCATCCAAGCACTCAACCTAGTCTTGCAAGGCTCAAGATAATGCATCTCTATTCTAAGGAAACACGTCATATGCCACTCCAAGTTTTGTTTCCTTCCTATAGATCAACTCCAATAGCCCGGTAATTCCCATCAATCTCCACATAATCCCACAATCCTACAAATCCAATGTCTACGGTGTTCCACAAGATCTCAAATCTCTATAATACCCAATTACTCGGAAGGACTATGCATCACGATAGTAAGTCCACCAAATTCCCATCATCCGGGTCAAGTAAACTCCAAGATCACGACTATATAGATCCCTAAATCAACTCCGACAAATAATCCAATCTCCTAGGTTATTGTCCACCGAGAAGCATGATATCATAATCAGGATCATAGGTCTAAATCCAATCTTACTCCGAATCATGCAGACATATCCAGCATCTATACCAACCAGAATCACCTACATAAATCCAAATCTCATGTCCAACGTGCACTCCTACAAGCTTCCCCAAAGTCATGATCTCTTCAATATGAAAACCTCATAATCCATCAAGGTCTCAGATAATTCCTCGAAGTCACTGATGTAATCCACCAGGTCATCTGTCCAATATCCTCGAACTGGTCTATCTATGGCATCGTCAGACCTCGTGCTATATCAGGATGAAAATGTGCTCACTCATCGTGTCCACTAGCTTCTCTACGAACCCAGTGTTGTGCAAGGTTACAAAGGCTTAATAGGTTCTCTCGGCTTACCATGGGTTAGGCACATGGTTAAGGACTCATGCTGGAGTGTCTCGGGAAGTCTCAAAGGGTCTAGGAAGAGGGTTACTGGTCTTGGAGGGTTAAACATAACTCTACGGGGTTGCAATTGATCGTGGGGGTTGTAGCAGAAGTCTTCAGTGCCATTTGGCTGTCGAGGTAGAATCCTTGGTGCGTCTTGTCTTGCGGGACTTCAATTGGGGAGAGAGAGAATAGAGGGAAGAAGCAGCGTAGAGGAGGGAAATGCCTAAAAGGGGGTGCTATAGTGCAGGTGCAACAAACAGGTGCAAAAAGGCAGAAACAGAAGAAACAAGGCAAGGAAGGTGATATAGCCATGCACTTGTTGCCTGGGGCAAAAGTGCGACTTATATCAAAACACAAATGAATAAAAGCAACAACACACAATCATGGTTCTATTCGAACCATCATATGGACTCGACTGCGCATAGGGGGTACACGACTCATCCTACCCTAGGGGTTCTCGGACTCTGTGTCGTGACTTGTGCCTCGTGCAGTCTTCTGGGCTTCCTCGGATGTTGCTATGTCCCTTGTAGTTGCTTGATGAATGATCCGGGTTGATCCTGAAGAATCTTCAACATCTTCTCGCCTGATGAGGTGATGGGGTGAAGGTGCCTCCTTGTAGCTGGCGTTGACTTGGTCTTCTCTTGTCTCTTTAATCATGACGATCCTTGTGCCTTCTGGGGCGTCGAGGGTACCAGGTAGGCAATCCATATGTAATGATAATAGCAAGGCATAATAGAGGTCCAACATGTCGATTTCGTTGATGAAAACATCGACACCAAGAGTGGGGGATGAAGAGAACCGTTTTCCTGCTCACTATGGTGAGGCGGACCAATGGCGAGGTTCTCATCCACCGGTGGTTGTCGATACAACAACGGTAGTGACATGATTACTCTATTAGCGGTGTATATCATGATTTTGCATAACCTATACCCTGGTCATCATAGGCCAACGTTGTACCTTCTTGGGGCACTGCCAAGGGTATCACCATCTTCTAGGTCTTCATGTCCTCACTCATCGAGGATGTAGTTTCTGTTGGTATCATCTTGTCGTGGTGTCACCAATCTTGTGTGCAAAAGTGGTGGGTGAGTGTTCGGCAAGGTGCACTCCACGAGGATTACAGAAAATCCAGTGGTCAGGGGCATAGGGGTTCTATCGACCAAGGTTTTGAAGAGGAAGAGATCCAGTATAGCCTAGTTTTCGAAAAACTGAGAAGGGAAGAGAAGTATAGATAGTTTTGAAAACTAGTAGTAGTTTTGAAAATAGTTTTACCCTAACTAACGACCATGCTAACTAAGGCTTCCTACAGTCAGGATGGCTCTGATACCAGCTCTGTGGGGACCCCGACTCATAAGTCGTGATCACCGAATGCACATGTACAGTGATCCCAGGGATCAATGCTCACTGAACACACAGAAGCTGAATAACAAGAGTCTTACATCCTTACATACCGTGTTACACAAATAGGACCATAATGGTCAAGTCTTGAGTATATCATCGCAGCGGAAATCTTCAACGACAACATGGACCCATGCCATCTGCCTTTAACCCTACAGGCATTCTGACTGGGAAGCGTCCTAGCTCGCATGCTCGTCACCGAGAAATCTTCATCATAACCTGTTCTCTCCTTCCTGGCCAATAAAATAACCAGTGGCAAGCCAATGATTACATTGAATGTACTCGCAAGCAACCCAAGTGTGGTAACAGAATAATTATGCAAGGCTCTACTACTAAATTGGTAGTTTTGCGGAAAGCTAGTTTTTCATGTGCAAGTATGATCAACATATAACAAGGATATGCATGTGTCTGTAACAAGTAACAGGAGGTCACAGGCATCATATCGAGAAAGAGTTGTAATCAACTCATGTTCAAGCTCATTGTAACTTCCTCAGGTATCACATCATCAATCTCACTGAACCATGTTGACTTCATCAATATCACTGAACCCCGTTGTTTCCTCAAACACACACACCAGGTTTCGCATACATTGGACGTAGCCCAAGAGCGGTTACCCAACTGTCCATGACCGTGGACACGGCTATTCGAATAGTTTTACACTCTGCAGAGGTTGCACACTTTACCCACTAGATCCGGGGAACTTCCGTGTCATCCACGACCCGCGGTACCTCAAGTACCCGGGGTAAGCACCCGATCACTATCTTTCCCTAGGCGACACTAATATGGAGTCCACTCGATTGGTAACAGCCCCTGTGCCAAACATTTCACATCTCAAGGTTTGTGGAGACTCGCTCCGAATTCATCACATATCACAAGCACGGGGTACCAACGGTGTGTCCGGTGCCCTGTGAAAACAGTCATGGCCGCCTATCCAAGCACGACCCCGTCCCAAGAGTGACCTCATGTCACTCCCGTCACTAGTAATGCGGGCACCATGCTAGTATCGACCTAGGTAATCAATAATGCCCTTTCCCATATAAGGGTAGAGTGGTTGCGCATGTAAGGTTGGAATAACGGTCGCAACTTAAACCAATCCATTTTCAAAACAACACACACACTTGCCTCGGTACACCACTTCGTCATCAAGTGGTTACCCATCTCACCATTTCCCTCGGGCATAAATGGCACCCGACGGGGTTTTCGAAAAGTCTTTTGAAAGTATCCTGCCTCCGTCACCATGCATATACCCGTCCCATTTGCGTAGCCACTATTAAAGCAACCTAACTACTCCCACCCACATAACCCTCATAGGAAGGTAGGGTCATGTTTGATGCAAGTATCAATAGTAAGCAACAATGGTAGCAACCAAAGTGGTTTCCACCTCAACATGATTCCGATGCATTGAATAATAAGGTGCTATGAGACATGCATAAAAAGGGTTTCTTGAACATGGTCAAAGGGCTGCTTACCTTATTCTTCAGAGTCTTCAAATCTTCTGGTCCATCTCCGAATACTCCGTTTATTACGTTTACTAACGATGGAAACAATCATAATAAGCAACACAATCAATGCAACAATAAAAGTGCTCTAAAAATAGGAGTTGGACTTTTCTAGGATACCTCTGGTCATATTAGAAATGACCAAGGTGGTTTCATAGGTGTTGGATCAATGGATGATTTGGAACATTCCAATATGATGGAACCAAAGGGCTTATGGATTTGGAAGAAGTATACAGAAATAATTCCTTGAATGATGAGCAAAGGTACCCATCATCAAGTCATGATTTTAGAAGCATCTAGGAGTTGGTTTCAATGGATTTGGAATTGAAATGAATTTCCTAGGATTTTCAAGGCTGATAAATATAAAGAAATGGCTCAATATTTGGTGGGGTACAGAAACTATTATTAAAAATGTTCCAAAACTAAGTTTGGACATGACAAGCATCTAGGAACTTGAATCACTGCATTTGGATCAAAAATGAGCTCTCTGTGATTTTCTAAAGTTATTCACAGAAAGCGGAAAATGGACATTTGATAAATACTTGTATAGGAAAAGTTTTTGGAATAATGTGCATGTTGCACCATGTGATAGGGCATGATTTTAGAAGCTACCAGAAATTTGAATCATGCAATTTCGAGTTCATATGAATATTTTAGGCATTTTTGAAGTTGACAGAAAAAGGGAAAAAGGAAAGGAATAGGGGTTATACCCTTATGCTGCAGACTGGGCGGAGGATAGATGGTGGGCCGGCCCAGCTGCACGGCCGCGAGCGCCCAGGTGCAACGTCGATAGCGCCTTCCAGGGAATACGTCTCCGTTTGCCAGAAACGGACTTCACGGAGTACGTCTCCACTTAAACAGTGGGGCCAGGCTGCTGGGTCACTTACAACCTGGGCCCACCGGGCTCTCTCCCTCCCTCATGGCTCCTTCTTCTTCCTCCCGACGGGAGACAGAGGAGGGCGCCGGCCTGCTCGCCGCCGGTGCTGCTCAGCCTGCCGGCGTCGAACTGCAGTGGGGTCAGGGCCGCGGGCCTAGCCGCATCCGCCTGGGAGGGTTGCAGGGAGGCGCGGCGAGCTCCCTGCGTCCGTGGAGGCCGACGGGTCCTGCGCTCGGTGGTCTCCCGTGCCGGCGACTGCGGCCGTCTCCGACGACGTCCGGCGTACCGGCGGGTTCGTGAGGCCGAGCCGCGCCCATCCCTGGCCTCCAAGCTGGCCGGGAGGAGCAGGAGCGACGGCGGCCGAGGCATCAGCGGCGGCTTCGGGTCGAGACGGGGCGGCGCCAGAGGATGCTCGGGGAAAGGAAGGAAGGAGTGGGGGGAATCTCCACGGTCCTGGGGTCTTCCTCCTGGTGGCCAACAGAGAAGGGGGAGGAGAGAGCGGCCGAGGCGCCCGAATCCGAGCGGCGGACGGCGGCGGCACTCCGGCCTTGGAGGGGCAAGGAGGCCACGGGAGGGAGGTTGGGGATGTCTGGGAGGTGCACGGAGAAGAGAAGGATCCAGCAGAGGCAAGAGGTGCTCGGGGGGAGGCCTTTTATAGCTGCGGCCGCGGTGCACCGTGAGCATGGTCCAGGGCGCGCACGGCGAGCTCGAGGAGAGAGAGGAGGAGGGCCGGGGAGGATAAGGCCGACCGTCCTGCAGGTCGTGGACGTCGAGGGCACCTCGGGAGACACGCTCTCTCTGCCCAAGGTTGTCTGGAAGCCTCGGGAGGGCCGAGCTACAGTGCCTCGGTGCACTGTAGCGTCCTCCAGAGCGCGCCTTTGGCCGGCATGCTCGTGTCTTTGCTGTCCAGGCCGTGTCCCCCAGTGTCCAGTAGTGTCTAGCAGTACTAGGGGATAGTAAACAATGGCGTGGGGGTCTTGGATGCTCTGGGGAACCACTGGGATGAGGAGGGAGGTGAGGGAGAGGGTGAATCCTGCTGTCCAGCAGTGTAACTTGGGGTTTTACCCCCTCCAATAATTGAGATAAGGCAGAGGAGAGTTACTGGAGGTAGAATAGGGCTAGGGGAAGCTGTGGTAAGAATTTGAGGCCATGGAGAAAAGTAAAAGAGGTTCAAACACTGGTTTTCGCAAACTTGCAGAAGGTGTTTGATCAGTGTTTGGTCAAGCAAATGACATCCACTTGGCATGGGACTTAACAGGATCAAATGTCACATATAATTAGGCCCCTACACCAAATTTGAGCTCATTTGGGAAAAGTGGCCAATGTAACTTTGGTGAACCCTAGAAATGAACAGAAATGGTTTCACCATGTTTGAGGCAAGCAATTCATCTCCCCTTGATGCACCACTTGGTGTAGCATCATCATTTGGGGTTATGAACATGCCCACAAAGTTTGAGGCTCCAGATAAAAAGTTGACAATGTAAAGTTGTTCAAATTTGAATTTGAACAGAAGTGGTTTTGGGGTGATCTGATCAAGTTGATCTATTCCAAATCTTGTGCCATTTGGTCTAGATGCCTTATTAGGTCATTCTAGGCTGTGCACCAAATTTGAGAGCATTTGGACAAGTTTGGCAATGTAGAGTTGCTCAAACTTCAAATATGGACAGAATGGTTTTGAAGGGGTTTGAGGATGTTTCCTTGATCCTCAAGGCTTGAGGCTTTGCAAGATCATCAAATATGTCATATATGACATGATAGAATTTCCCTGGAATTTTTGGAGAATATTTCCTTTGTAAATATTTCAAAAGCTTGAAATATCCAGAAAAGGTTTTGGAAGGATTTGTCCAATATTTTGAACATGACCATGTGTTGAAACTCTTATATATGGACAATATATGTCCTATGAGTCTCCCTGAATTTTGGCAAATATTTTTGAAATGATTAAATAATTTTTCCCTATTAAAGACCATTTCTGGCCTTAAGAAAAAGCTTTTAAATAAAATATAAAAATAACTTTTAAAATTATACTTTTGTGGTTTCTGGGAGTCCTATATCTAATAGGATTCAAATAAACTTTTTGAAAGATTTTTCACACCCTAAATAAGGTACTTGCAGTGCAAACCTCAATTCAGGGGTTTTTGGAAAACTAATTTTTGAAAATACCATTTGGCCAAAATATTTTTATAAGAAAATTCTATACTGGTCTATACACATGGCATGATCATTGGAAAAAGGTTTTGGGTCATGGAGATGAAGTATAAGAGTTGGAGGATTTATTTGATTTTTAGAGCACTAGCAAACAGCAGACAAAAGTCAAATCAAGCAAAGTCAAAAACACTCAAAAGTTTTTGCAAATCCACATTTTTAACATGAAAATTAGCTTAAGCAAAGTGACATGGAAATCAGGGTGTGACAAATACATGGCAAGGTATGATGCACTGCAGATGCACTTAGGATGCATTACATGACAACATAGGAAGCACACCAGAACAACACAAGAACAAGACAATAAACTCAAGCAAGTAGGATGCAAGACAAATCCATATAGGATGCAAAACATGACAAGGTAGGAAGCATAGAGAAGCAACATAAGAACAAGAAGTTTAAATGAGGCCGGAAGCTACTTAAGACAAATCCGGTAAGTCCTCATATGCATAGTTTGAAATTAGTCCAGATCTGCACAAACCTTAAGTTAAAGTTGTTAAACAGCAATTTAACATGCACCATGATGATCTACACGAAATTCTAGTCAAGTTTCATATAAAGTTTGTTTAATTCGGAGCTACGGCCTAGAAGATATGAGCAAAACAAGACAAGCATGGCAACGGTGCAAGATGCACCCAAACATCAAGCAAACTCACTCCAAACATGAAAACAATATGATATTATGATTCTACATGCAAAATCACACAAGTTTCATATAAGGAACACTCCAAACGGAGCAACGGGCTAAAAGATACACCCGAAACAAGATATAACAACAAGCTGAAGTTAACAGCCACATAGCAACTTTGGAGCAAGAAATATATACTCTACATCACTCAAACATGGTGACAAGAAGCATGGACATGAAGTAGACATATCCTACAGCAAACAACTCCATTGGAGCATCTCCATAGGAGGCATGGATCAATAGCAACAAGCTACAACATTTTGATCATGACAATAAAAACCTGACAGCAATATTTTATAGCAACTTGGGAGTAAGAATTAAATAAGCTACATCAAGCCAAATGAGCAAGTGAGGACATGAATGGATAGAAAACAACATATACAACAAGGAATAATCAATGGACACCCCAAAACTAACATGGATTTACCTAGGGCATCAAGCAAACATAGCATCAGGATATGACAGATTCCAAACTTAGTGAGTGTTAAAACAGTAATAACAACATGGCATGTTTACAAGCATGTTTAAGTCAACACAAGGCATATCATGGCAAATGGTTTGCACCACAACAAAGAACACATCATGGAGATTCTAAAACATCTAGGCATGTGACATGGGGACAAACACAACAATAGCAACGAGCTCCTCAACTAGGCATCTCGTAACAAGTTACAAAACTTAATAGCCACATGCACTTTTGCAACAAAGATTAACATGGCAATATGAACTCTAACATGCATGATATAGCAGCCAACATGTAGAGCATCTCATGATGAACATTTTGACATATCATTTGCATCATTTGGATAAACATGCACCAAGTTATCATATCTCAAACATGGCAACAAAATAACAAGTAGCAGCAGTTTATAACAAGTAGCACTCTTGCATCAGAGATTAGAGCATCTAGATGAAGTCAAACATGCATGGCACAATGGAATAAAGTGTAGAGCATATCACCACGATCATTTAGACATATCATACACTCAATTTGGACATACACACAATAATTTACACGCACTCAAAGTATGCATCAGAACAGTTTCCAGGGAACTTAGCAGATTTCACAGAGAAAAGAAAAAAAAATAGACGGGCGACAAGTAGCTAAAAAGTGCACGGGCATGACATAGGGGTTGTGGGTTGGGCTCACCAAGCAGGCTGCGGCCCAGCACTGTTGAGGACGGGGCGACCTGATCGGTCAAGGGAGGATGAGGCTGGCCGGCTTGGGCCTGCGCAGCTGGGCCCGCGGCTGGGTCTTGGAGGGAGGCCGGCCCATGGAGCAAAGGGAGCTGACGGAGGGGCCGGCCCAGGCGAACGAGGCGAGCGGCGCTGGCGGTCGTCGTCCCGAAGCAGGATGCGGCGGCGGTGGCAGTTGGAGGCTCCGGCGGGGTCGACGGTCGACGGGAACTGGCCGGAGAATGAGGAAGCGGGCGGATCCGGCGGAGGCTCGCCGGGATCCGGTCGGGGAGCTCGTTCCCAGTGCTAGCGAGATGCGACGGTCGACGGTGACGCGGGATATGACGCCGGCGGGCAGGGGCGCGAAAACGACGAGGTCGACGGTGGATCTGGGCATCGGGCGGTTGGAGGAGGCGGATCTGGTCGGGGGTGGCCTCGGGGACCCGTTTCCGGCGGCGGCTCGCCGGCCTGCAGTGCGGCGGCGGTTGCTCGGGAGGAGTCGGCGATGGGACGAAGGGGCTCGAGGCCCCCTGGCTCGGGAGCTGGGCGCGCGCTGCGGCCGTGGCGCTCGGGCCCATTTCGCGGCTCGGGCAGGCCTCGCCGTGGGCCTGGCGGGCCAGCGCGGGGAAGGGAGGTGGCTGGATCCACTTGGCGGCGGGGAGAGGTGAGAGGTGGCGGCTGGAGGCTGGGTAGCTGCGGAAAACGAGGAGGAGGTCTAGGGTTGCCATTTTTGGCATGGGGAGGGGCTATATATAGCAAAATTCTAGGGTTTCGGGGTTTGGAGGGGTTTTTGGACCCTCCGATCGCGATCCGACGGATCCGATCGCGAGGGGAGTTAGGATGGGCCTAGAGGGAATTAGTGGGCTGTGTAGAAGAGGTTTCGGGCTACGAGGAGAGAAGGGATAAGAGGCCCGCGGGGTTTACGGAGACCGAGAACGTCCGACGAAATAACCGACGACTAGTGCCGCTATAAAAAATCCGTTGGGCTATCAAACGGACTCCGAATGCAATGAAATTTGGCAGGCGACCTGTCTACTCTATAATAAGACCACATGCCAAGTTTCAACCCATTCCGAGAACGTTTTTCGGCCACTCATAAAAATAAATATTCGGAGGCGCCGCGGGCGCGTGCAAGTGCGTCTGGGCTGAGAACGGACGACGGAAAGGACGAGGGAACTCGGACGGATGCAAGTTTTGAAAACATGCTGACGCAACACACATGATGACATGGCAAAAGGCAACACACAAGCAGATGACATGGCAACGAAGACGAATAACTGGCTGACACCTGGCGCACCGGTCTCGGGGTGTCACAACACTCCCCTACTAATAAGAGATCTCGTCCCGAGATCTTAGGAACAAGACGGGAAGGAAAAAGGAAGAACAAAGTTCTTTGATGACAAAAGAGCGAACCCAAAGAACTTTGAGAGGTTGAGGCACTTGAATGAAAGGATACAACGGAGATGAACGATGTTGCAAAGACTTCGTTAAACAAGAGGAACAAAGAATATGACGAGAATCAAGGAGGTTGAAAGGCACGAAGCAAGAGTTGACGGAATAAGAATGGTTTCGCAACCACTGCGGTTAATAAGACATAGAAAAGAATCTCCACGAAGGAATTCGGGTAGCACTCCGGCTGAAACTGAAAGAAATAGCACACCGGTTGAACAAGAATGGAATGGAGCAAGAACTTGAAAAGATGAAACGAAAACATGACGAAATGAACAAGACAATGCCTCCGGAAGAATTGAAAGAACGGAAAGAAAAGAACGGAGAAGAAGATGACAACTTCCATCACGAATGAATTGGAAAGAGCATCTTTAGGATAAAGGTTTGAATGGAGTTGTTGAAAAATCAACAACGAAAGAATAAGCTTGTTGTGGACTTATTGAAATCATCTCAAAACTTGAGGTGAATAATGCCACAACCAAAAGATGGATTAGCTGAGAATAAGAAATGCAAAACTCCACTTCGAAGGAATAAGGAGAATTTATTTGCACTCGAGAGGCAAGAATATGAATGCTTGAGCTGCTCAAGAAGAATTAGATGACTCCGGTAACGAAAAGATGATGATATAGAAGTGAAGGATTCAAGAATAAGAATAAAGCCTTGCGATGATTAGACGGGGTTCCGACGAGATAATCGAGAAAACTAAACTCCGAGGAGGAAAGATTAAGCACTTGGAACTAGAATTTATTCATCAAAAATAAACTCGGAAGGAAGGGATTAAATCAACTTGAAGAATAAGAATTACGTTATGCTTATCCTCCATCAATTAAATTGACGCGAAGCAATGGATTTGCATATCACTTATTCTCGTTGAAATTATTAAAGAGGGATATATCGCGAACTCGGGAAAATCTTCGTGAAACACCTGTAGGATTGGAATAAAATGAATGGATTGATATGATAGCATCGGAAAAGAACTCTTGAGCGAGCCACCGTAAGAATTAAAGCCGAGTGAATAAAATGAATGAACCACCGAGAAGAATTAAATTCGAGTGATGAAAAAGAACAAGCCACCGGGATGAATTAAAATCGAATGAATACAAGCGGATGAATAGCTGGGAAGAATAATTAACTTGAGGGAATTAGAATGACGAGAACGAAGAGATCGTGAACTGATTAAAGAATATTTGAACGAAGCACCGGACAAATGTGAGACGAACGAAGAGGCAACAATGAAGAATATTTGGAGGACGAAGTTGAAAACTAAGGACGAATAAATCTTCTGAAATGATGGCCTTCGTAGGAACATAAATAAAAGAATTCATGAATACTCCGGAAGAACGAAAAGAAGAAGATAGAACCAATGATGAAAAGAATTTAAAGCGATCTTGGAGAAGGCATAAGTCTGATGGAATCCATTCTTACGTCACACTTGAAAAGAATTTGGAACACTCCGGGAAATTAGAGGAGTCAGGTAAGATCCTAGGAAAGACCTATGGGTTATGAGCCCACCGAAGGGAAAACATCGTTGAAAAGGATTGTAAAGGAGATGATGCACCAGAACTATTAAAAGACTCAAATGAGGTGACAACCTCGAATTAATTGGAAGACAGACGAATCTCCTGAGATAACTTAGAAACTCCAGAATAATTAAATGGCGAGAGGCAAACGAGCAAGAGGAAACATCTAAGCCGAGGCAAAAGAATATGAGCAACACAGAGAACAACTGAATTGGATCCACCGGAAAGAAAAAAAGGAGATGAAGAACATCAAACAATAGGAGAATTTGTCGGAGAATAAAGGAGATGAATGATGACGAACTAGACGAGAATTCACCGGTTGACATAAATGAGGAAATAATGCAAAGGATTCAAATGAGTACGATGGATACTCGATTACGGACTCCGGCTCCGAGAAGCAAAAAGGGTGGGCGGGTGGCAAAAAGAAAGACAACTTCGGACGGGGAAAACACCGTCGGTTAAAAGAACTGAGGTTGCACTTGCAAGAAGAAGAGGGTTGAATCCACTTGACGAGAGATGCACCAGATGAAAGAACTAACAACGCAACAAACGAAAACTAACCACGCGATCCTAAAAAATTTGAAGGGGAAGAGGGGTAAATCAAAACACCTACGTCAAGATTCCTCACCAGAGCGACGAAGGGACTGAGGAGTAAAAAGAATTCCTACTCTCCGATATAACTAGACTCCGAAAAAGTTTTCTGCTAGACTCGACAACGGCCAGACTACGATCAATCAAGGGGGCTCCTATGGTCGGTCGAGGCTCTGATACCAACTTGTCAGGCCCAAGATGCGATTCTATCCCGATCACGTGACACTTATGTGATTGGGGCACAACCGCATTTCGGGCACTTAGCAAGATGGATATCATTACATCAAACCATTACATACATACATGGGGATACAACAATACATACAAGTCACATGAATACAACAACATCAATACAAGGTATCCGACTACGGATACAAAGAGGAAAAGAACAACGACATCCATATGCTATCCCAGGCTGCCGACCCGGAACCTAACCCAAGACTGAAGAAGAAGAAGAAGAAATAACTCCAACACAACGATCATCGCTCTCACGTCAAGACATCGGAAACCCGCACCTGCAACTGTTGTTGTAGTATCTGTGAGCCACGAGGACTCAGCAATCCCATAACCATGGGTAACAAGACTATCAAAGCTTAATGGGTAGGAAGAGGTAAAGTGGTGAAGTTGCAGCAGCGGCTAAGCAAAAGTATGGTGGCTAACTTACGAGTACAAGAATAAGAAGAGCATCTACGCAAACGGTCGCAAACTAGTAGTGATCGCTAAAGATCTTGAACTACTTACGAGTCAAACATAACCCCACCGTGTTCTCTTCTCAAAGTGAAAAGAGACAATCACGGTTACTCACATAGTTGTGTGTTTTACTTCGGATCCTCTGTCAAGTTTTCTACAACCGGACATTAACAAATTCCAATCTGCCACATAACCGCGGGCACGGCTTTCGAAAGATCATAACCCTGCAGGGGTGTCCCAACTTAGCCCATCACAAGCTCTCACGATCAGCTGAAGTGATAAATATAATATCATCACCAATTATCTTAGGGAAATCCGATCAGGCTCGGCATCCCGGTGCACAAGACATTTCGACAATGGTAAAACAAGTCCAGCAAGACCTCTCGGTGTGTCGACACACTAATAGTAGCCGCGCGTAGCTCGTCTCAGGCCACGACCGGATGGGTGATCCTACGAGTAAAACCAATCCTCGAGTTTCCCCGTGGTGGCCCCGCATAACCCCCGTTTGGGACCAACACCATCAGCACTGGCCCCCCTGCAATGTAGAAAGAATCCTCGGGTAGCGCTAACTCCCTATGCAATTTAATTAATTAATTAAGTTGTTATTATGAGCAAATTAAAACCAATGTCGGGCCTTGCTGGAGGAGTTTTATTCAAAGACGAAGTGTCAAGGGGTCCCCATATACCCAACCATGTAAGGAACGCAAAATCAAGGAACATAATGCCGGTTTATCGGCGCCTAAGGTGGCATGAGTGGAACAAAACACCGAGCAAAAGGCCAAGCCTTCCACCCATGCCCAGTATATAGGTGTGTTAATAATAATAATAGATATTGTGATATTCCGACAACAAGTTCCCTCCTGGAACGATCTTCATCTTCACCTGCAACTAACAACGCTATAAGAGGGGCTGAGCAAGCGGGTAACATAGCCAAACAATGGTTTTGCTAGGAAGGTTTCGAAGGTTAGAGGTTTCATGGTAACAAGGAGAGGGGCTAATAATAAGATGGGTAGCGCGACAAATAACGATAGCATCGAGACACTAAGCATGGCAATGATAGTAAAGGTATCCAAGGGTATGGTCATCTTGCCTGAGATCCCACAAGGAAGAAGAATGGATCCGTGAAGAAGACGAAGAAGAAGCCTTGAAGAAGAACCACGGGTAGACGAACGAATCCTCACGAACGCAACGGAACAAGCACTAACGAGAAGAAGCAAGCAACACGGTAAACACACAACACAAGAACATGACAATATGCTCAACCAGGTATGATGCAAAACAAGTCTACATATGAAGCACAACAAGTCTATACAGGAAGCACAACATGGCAAGGTAGGAAGCACAGAAAAAACAACACAAGTCTATATGATGCAATACATGGCAAGGTAGGATGCATGGCAAATCTATACATGAAGCAATACATGGCAAGGTAGGAAGCACAGAAAAACAACACAAGTCTATATGATGCAGTACATGGCAAGGTAGGATGCATGACAAATGTATACATGAAGCAATACATGGCAAGGTAGGAAGCACAGAAAAACAACACAAGTTTATATATGATGCAATACATGGCAAGGTAGGAAGCACAGAAAAACAACACAAGTTTATATATGATGCAATACATGGCAAGGTATGATGCACTGCAGATGCACTTAGGATGCATTACATGACAACATAGGAAGCACACCAGAACAACACAAGAAAAAGACAATAAGCTCAAGCAAGTAGGATGCAAGACAGATCCATATAGTATGCAAAACATGACAAGGTAGGAAGCACAGAGAAGCAACATAAGAACAAGAAGTTTAAATGAGGCCGGAAGCTACTTAAGACAAATCCGGTAAGTCCTCATATGCATAGTTTGAAATTAGTCCAGATCTGTACAAACCTTAAGTTAAAGTTGTTAAACAGCAATTTAACATGCACCATGATGATCTACACGAAATTCTAGTCAATTTTCATATAAAGTTTGTTTAATTCGGAGCTACGGCCTAGAAGATATGAGCAAAACAAGACAAGCATGGCAACGGTGCAAGATGCACCCAAACATCAAGAAAACTCACTCCAAACATGAAAACAATATGATATTATGATTCTACATGCAAAATCACACAAGTTTCATATAAGGAACACTCCAAACGGAGCAACGGGCTAAAAGATACACCCGAAACAAGATATAACAACAAGCTGAAGTTAACAGCCTCATAGCAACTTTGGAGCAAGAAATATATACTCTACATCACTCAAACATGGTGACAAGAAGCATGGACATGAAGTAGACATATCCTACAGCAAACAACTCCATTGGAGCATCTCCATAGGAGGCATGGATCAATAGCAACAAGCTACAACATTTTGATCATGACAATAAAAACCTGACAGCAATATTTTATAACAACTTGGGAGTAAGAATTAAATAAGCTACATGAAGCCAAATGAGCAAGTGAGGACATGAATGGATATACAACAACATATACAACAAGGAATAATCAATGGACACCCCAAAACTAACATGGATTTACCTAGGGCATCAAGCAAACATAGCATCAGGATATGACAGATTCCAGACTTAGTGAGTGTTAAAACAGTAATAACAACATGGCATGTTTACAAGCATGTTTAAGTCAACACAAGGCATATCATGGCAAATGGTTTGCACCACAACAAAGAACACATCATGGAGATTCTAAAACATCTACGCATGCGACATGGGGACAAACACAACAATAGCAACGAGCTCCTCAACTGCTCGGGAGGAGTCGGCGATGGGACGAAGGGGCTCGAGGCCCCCTGGCTCGGGAGCTGGGCGCGCGCTGCGGCCGTGGCGCTCGGGCCCGGTTCGCGGCTCGGGCAGGCCTCGCCGTGGGCCTGGCGGGCCAGCACGGGGAAGGGAGGTGGCTGGAGCCACTTGGCGGTGGGAAGAGGTGAGAGGTGGCGGCTGGAGGCTGGGTAGCTGCGGAAACGAGGAGGAGGTCTAGGGTTGCCATTTTTGGCATGGGGAGGGGCTATATATAGCAAAATTCTAGGGTTTGGGGGGTTTGGAGGGGTTTTTGGACCCTCCGATCGCGCTCCGACGGATCTGATTGCGAGGGGAGTTAGGATGGGCCTAGAGGGAATTAGTGGGCTGTGTAGAAGAGGTTTCGGGCTACGAGGAGAAAAGGGAAAAGAGGCCCGCGGGGTTTTCGGAGACCGAGAACGTCCGACGAAATAACTGACGACTAGTGCCACTATAAAAAATCCGTTGGGCTATCAAACGGACTCCGAATGCGATGAAATTTGGCAGGCGGCCTGTCTACTCTATAATAAGACCACATGCGAAGTTTCAACCCATTCCGAGAACGTTTTCGGCCACTCATAAAAATAAATATTCGGAGGCGCCGCGGGCGCGTGCAAGTGTGTCTGGGCTGAGAACGGACGATGGAAAGGACGAGGGAACTCGGACGGATGCAAGTTGTGAAAACATGCTGATGCAACACACATGATGACATGACAAAAGGCAACACACAAGCAGATGACATGGCAACGAAGACGAATAACTGGCTGACACCTGGCGCACCGGTCTCGAGGTGTCACAACACTCCCCTACTAACAAGAGATCTTGTCCCGAGATCTTAGGAACAAGACGGGAAGGAAAAAGGAAGAACAAAGTTCTTCGATGACAATAGAGCGAACCCAAAGAACTTTGAGAGGTTGAGGCACTTGAAAGAAAGGATACAACGGAGATGAACGATGTTGCAAAGACTTCGTTAAACAAGAGGAACAAAGAATATGACGAGAATCAAGGAGGTTGAAAGGCACGAAGCAAGAGTTGACGGAATAAGAATGATTTCGCAACCACTGCGGTTAATAAGACATAGAAAAGAATCTCCACGAGGGAATTCGGGTATCACTCCGGCTGAAACTGAAAGAAATAGCACACCAGTTGAACAAGAATGGAATGGAGCAAGAACTTGAAAAGATGAAACGAAAACATGACGAAATGAACAAGACAATGCCTCCGGAAGAATTGAAAGAACGGAAAGAAAAGAACGGAGAAGAAGATGACAACTTCCATCACGAATGAATTGGAAAGAGCATCTTTAGGATAAAGGTTTGAACGGAGTTGTTGAAAAATCAACAACGAAAGAATAAGCTTGTTGTGGACTTATTGAAATCATCTCAAAACTTGAGGTGAACAATGCCACAACCAAAAGATGGATTAGCTGAGAATAAGAAATGCAAAACTCCACTTCGAAGGAATAAGGAGAATTTATTTGCACTCGAGAGGCAAGAATATGAATGCTTGAGCTGCTCAAGAAGAATTAGATGACTCCGGTAATGAAAAGATGATGACATAGAAGTGAAGGATTCAAGAATAAGAATAAAGCCTTGCGATGATTAGACGGGGTTCCGACGAGATAATCGAGAAAACTTTAAACTCCGAGGAGGAATGATTAAGCACTTGGAACTAGAATTTATTCATCAAAAATAAACTCGGAAGGAAGGGATTAAATCAACTTGAAGAATAAGAATTACGTTATGCTTATCCTCCATCAATTAAATTGACGCGAAGCAATGGATTTGCATATCACTTATTCTCGTTGAAATGATTAAAGAGGGATATATTGCGAACTCGGGAAAATCTTCATGAAACACCTGTAGGATTGGAATAAAATAAATGGATTGATATGATAGCATCGGAAAAGAACTCTTGAGCGAGCCACCGTAAGAACTAAAGCCGAGTGAATAAAATGAATGAACCACCGAGAAGAATTAAAATCGAGTGATGAAAAAGAACAAGCCACCGGGATGAATTAAAATCGAATGAATACAAGCGGATGAATCGCTGGGAAGAATAATTAACTTGAGGGAATTAGAATGACGAGAACGAATAGATCGTGAACTGATTAAAGAATATTTGAACGAAGCACCGGACAAATGTGAGACGAACGAAGAGGCAACAATGAAGAATATTTGAAGGACGAAGTTGAAAACTAAGGACGAAGAAATCTTCTGAAATGATGGCCTTCGTAGGAACACAAATAAAAGAATTCATGAATACTCCGAAAGAACGAAAAGAAGAAGATAGAACCAATGATGAAAAGAATTTAAAGCGATCTTGGAGAAGGCATAAGTCTGATGGAATCCATTCTTATGTCACACTTGAAAAGAATTTGGAACACTCCGGGAAATTAGAGGAGTCAGGTAAGATCCTGGGAAAGACCTATGGGTTATGAGCCCACCGAAGGGAAAACATCGTTGAAAAGGATTGTAAAGGAGATGATGCACCGGAACTATTAAAAGACTCAAATGAGGTGACAACCTCGAATTAATTGGAAGACAGACGAATCTCCTGAGATAACTTAGAAACTCCAGAATAATTAAATGGCGAGAGGCAAACGAGCAAGAGGAAACATCTGAGCCGAGGCAAAAGAATATGAGCAACACAGGGAACAACTGAATTGGATCCACCGGAAAGAAAAAAAAAAGGAGATGAAGAACATCAAACAATAGGAGAATTTGTCGGAGAGTAAAGGAGATGAATGATGACGAACTAGACGAGAATTCACCGGTTGACATAACTGAGGAAATAATGCAAAGGATTCAAATGAGTACGATGGATACTCGATTACGGACTCCGGCTCCGAGAAGCAAAAAGGGTGGGCGGGTGGCAAAAAGAAAGACAACTTCGGACGGGGAAAACACCGTCGGTTAAAAGAACTGAGGTTGCACTTGCAAGAAGAAGAGGGTTGAATCCACTTGACGAGAGATGCACAAGATGAAAGAACTAACAACACAACAAACGAAAACTAACCACGCGATCCTAAAAAATTTGTAGGGGAAGAGGGGTAATTCAAAACACCTACGTCAAGATTCCTCACCAGAGCGACGAAGGGACTGAGGAGTAAAAAGAATTCCTACTCTCCGATATAACTAGACTCCGAAAAAGTTTTCTGCTAGACTCGACAACGGCCAGACTACGATCAATCAAGGGGGCTCCTATGGTCGGTCGAGGCTCTGATACCAACTTGTCAGGCCCAAGATGCGATTCTATCCCGATCACGTGACATTTACGTGATTGGGGCACAACCGCATTTCGGGCACTTAGCAAGATGGATATCATTACATCAAACCATTACATACATACATGGGGATACAACAATACATACAAGTCACAAGAATACAACAACATCAATACAAGGTATCCGACTACGGATACAAACAGGAAAAGAACAACGACATCCATCTGCTATCCCAGGCGGCCGACCCGGAACCTAACCCAAGACTGAAGAAGAAGAAGAAGAAGAAAGAACTCCAACACAACGATCATCGCTCTCACGTCAAGACATCGGAAACCCGCACCTACAACTATTGTTGTAGTATCTGTGAGCCACGAGGACTCAACAATCCCATAACCATGGGTAACAAGACTATCAAAGCTTAATGTGTAGGAAGAGGTAAAGTGGTGAAGTTGCAGCAGCGGCTAAGCAAAAGTATGGTGGCTAACTTACGAGTACAAGAATAAGATGAGCATCTACGCAAACGGTCGCAAACTAGTAGTGATCGCTAAAGATCTTGAACTACTTACGAGTCAAACATAACCCCACCGTGTTCTCTTCTCAAAGTGAAAAGAGACAGTCACGGTTACTCACATAGTTGTGTGTTTTACTTCGGATCCTCTGTCAAGTTTTCTACAACCGGACATTAACAAATTCCAATCTGCCACATAACCACGGGCACGGCTTTCGAAAGATCATAACCCTGCAGGGGTGTCCCAACTTAGCCCATCACAAGCTCTCGCGATCAGCTGAAGTGATAAATATAATATCATCACCCCTTATCTTAGGGAAATCCGATCAGGATCGGCATCCCGGTGAAGGAAATATGCCCTAGAGGCAATAATAAAGTTATTATTTATTTCCTCATATCATGATAAATGTTTATTATTCATGCTAGAAATGTATTAACCGGAAACTTAATACATGTGTGAATACATAGACAAATCAGAGTGTCCCTAGTATGCCTCTACTAGACTAGCTCATTGATCAAAGATGGTTATGTTTCCTAGCCATAGACATGAGTTGTCATTTGATCAACGGGATCACATCATTAGGAGAATGATGTGATGGACAAGACCCATCCGTTAGCATAGCATTATGATCGTTTAGTTTTACTGCTATTGCTTTCTTCATGACTTATACATGTTCCTATGACTATGAGATTATGCAACTCCCGAATACCGTAGGAACACCTTGTGTGCTATCAAACGTCACAACGTAACTGGGTGATCATAAAGATGCTCTACAGGTGTCTCCGAAAGTATTCGTGGTGTTGGCATAGATCAAGATTAGGATTTGTCACTCCGAGTGTCGGAGAGGTATCTCTGGGCCCTCTCGGTAACACACATCACAATAAGCCTTGCAAGCAAAAGACTAATGAGTTAGTCACGAGATGATGTGTTACGGAACGAGTAAAGAGACTTGCCGGTAACGAGAGTGAACTAGGTATAGAGATACCGACGATCGAATCTCGGGCAAGTAACATACCGTTTGACAAAAGGAACAACGTATGTTGTTATGCGGTTCTGACCGATAAAAGATCTTCGTAGAATATGTAGGAGCCAATATGAACATCCAGGTTCCGCTATTGGTTATTGACCGGAGATGAGTCTCGGTCATGTCTACATAGTTCTCGAACCCGTAGGGTCCGCACGCTTAACGTTTGATGACGATCGGTATTATGAGTTTATGCAACTCCCGAATACCGTAGGAACACCTTGTGTGCTATCAAACGTCACAACGTAACTGGGTGATCATAAAGATGCTCTACAGGTGTCTCCGAAAGTATTCGTGGTGTTGGCATAGATCAAGATTAGGATTTGTCACTCCGAGTGTCGGAGAGGTATCTCTGGGCCCTCTCGGTAACACACATCACAATAAGCCTTGCAAGCAAAAGAATAATGAGTTAGTCACGAGATGATGTGTTACGGAACGAGTAAAGAGACTTGCCGGTAACGAGATTGAACTAGGTATAGAGATACCGACGATCGAATCTCGGGCAAGTAACATACCGTTTGACAAAAGGAACAACGTATGTTGTTATGCGGTTCTGACCGATAAAAGATCTTCGTAGAATATGTAGGAGCCAATATGAACATCCAGGTTCTGCTATTGGTTATTGACCGGAGATGAGTCTCGGTCATGTCTACATAGTTCTCGAACCCGTAGGGTCCGCACGCTTAACGTTTGATGACGATCGGTATTATGAGTTTATGAGTATTGATGTACCGAAGGTAGTTCGGAGTCCCGGATGAGATCACGGACATGACGAGGAGTCTCGGAATGTCCGAGACATAAAGATTGATATATTGGACGGCTATATTCGGACACCGGAAGTATACCGGAAAAGTTTCGGATTTATCGGGAATGCCGGAGGGGGTTACCGGAACCCCCTACGAGAGGGGATGGTCCATAGTGGGCGGGAAAGAGAGAGGCAGCCCATAGGGCTGGCCGGCGCCCCCACCTAGGGTTCCTAGTTGGACTAGGATTGGGGGGGGGGGGCGCCACCTCTCCTATTCCTTTCCCCCTTCTTCCTTTTGGTGAATCCTACTAGGAATAGGATTGCAATCCTATTCCTAGTAGGACTCCTTCCCTAGCCGCACCAGGAAGGGCCGGCCGGCCTCCCTCCCTTGCTCCTTTATATACAGGGGCAGGGGGGCACCCAAAGACACACAAGTTGAATTGTTTTAGCCGTGTGCGGTGCCCCCCTCCACAGAATCACACCTCGGTCATACCGTCGCGGAGCTTAGGCGAAGCCCTGCACCGGTGAACACATCATATCCGTCACCACGCCGTCGTGCTGACGAAACTCTCCCGTGAAGCTCAACTGTATCAAGAGCTCGTGGGACGTCATCAAGCTGAACGTGTGCTGAACGCGGAGGTGCCGTACGTTCGGTGCTTGATCGGTTGGATCGCGAAGAAGTTCGACAACATCAACCGCGTCACTTGACGCTTCCGCTCCCGGTCTACGAGGGTACGTAGACACACTCTTCCCTCTCGTTGCTATACATCTGGTAGATAGATCTTGAGTGATCGTAGGAAAATTTTAAAATACTACGTTCCCCAACAGTGGCATCATGAGCCAGGTCTATGCGTAGATGATATGCACGAGTAGAACACAATGAGTTGTGGGCGATACTAGTCATACTGCTTACCAGCATGTCATACTTTGCTTCGGCGGTATTGTGAGATGAAGCGGCCCGGACCGACATTACGCGTACGCTTACGCGAGACTGGTTTCACCGTTATGAGCACTCGTTGCTTAAAGGTGACTGGCGGGTGTCTGTCTCTCTCACTTTAGCTGAATCAAGTGTGGCTACGCCCGGTCCTTGTGAAGGTTAAAACAGCACATACTTGACGAAACATCGTTGTGGTTTTGTATGCGTAGGTAAGAACGGTTCTTGCTAAGCCCGTAGCAGCCACGTAAAACTTGCAACAACAAATTAGAGGACGTCTAACTTGTTTTTGCAGGGCATGTTGTGATGTGATATGGTCAAGACATGATGAGTTATACGGTTTTGTATGAGATGATCATGTTTTGTAAAGTTATCGGCAACTGGCAGGAGCCATATGGTTGTCGCTTTATTGTATGAAATGCAATCGCCATGTAATTGCTTTACTTTATCACTAAACGGTAGCGATAGTTGAGGAAGCAATAGTTGGCGAGATGACAACGATGCTACGATGGAGATCAAGGTGTCGCGCCGGTGACGAAGGTGATCATGACGGTGCTTTGGAGATGGAGATCAAAAGCACAAGATGATGATGGCCATATCATGTCACATATTTTGATTGCATGTGATGTTTATCTTATTATGCTTCTTATTTTGCTTAGATCGACGGTAGCATTATAAGATGATCCCTTACTAAATTTCAAGGTAAAAGTGTTCTCCCTGAGTATGCATCGTTGCGAAAGTTCGTCGTGCCGAGACACCACGTGATGATCGGGTGTGATAAGCTCTACGTTCAAATACAACGGGTGTAAGCCAGTTTTGCACACGCAGAATACTAGGGTTAAACTTGACGAGCCTAGCATATACAGATATGGCCTCGGAACACTGGAGACCGAAAGGTCGAGCGTGAATCATATAGTAGATATGATCAACATAAGATGTTCACCATTGAAACTACTCCATCTCACGTGATGATCGGACATGGTTTAGTTTTTTGGATCACGTGATCATTTAGATGACCAGAGGGATGTCTATCTAAGTGGGAGTTCTTAAGTAATATGATTAATTGAACTTTAATTTATCATGAACTTAGTCCTGGTAGTATTAGCATATCTATGTTATAGATCAATAGCTCGCGATGTTGCTCCCCGTTTATTTTTTATATGTTCCTAGAGAAAACTAAGTTGAAAGATGTTAGTAGCAATGATGCGGAATTGTTCTGTGATATGAGGATTATCCTCATTGCTGCACAGAAGAATTATGTCCTTGATGCACCGCTAGGTGACAGACCTATTGCAGGAGCAGATGCAGACGTTATGAACGTTTTGACAAAAGCTCGATATGATGACTACTTGATAGTTTAGTGCACCATACTTTACGGCTTAGAATCGGGACTTCAAAAACGTTTTGAACGCCACGGAGCATATAAGATGTTCCAAGAGTTGAAATTAGTATTTCATACTCATGCCCGTGTCGAGAGGTATGAGACCTCTGACAGTACTTTGCCTACAAGATGGAGGAGAATAGCTCAACCAGTGAGCATGTGCTCAGATTGTCTGGGTACTGCAATTGCTTGAATCAAGTGGGAGTTAATCTTCCAGATAAAATAGTAATTGACAAAGTTCTCTAGTCACTATCACCAAGTTAGTAGAACTTCGTGATGAACTATAATATGCAAGGGATGACGAAAGTAATTCCCGAGCTCTTCGCGATGCTGAAATCAGCGAAGGTAGAAATCAAGAAAGAGCATCAAGTGTTGATGGTTAACAAGACCACTTGTTTCAAGTAAAGGGCAAAGGGTTAGAAGGGGAACTTCAAGAAGAATGACAAGCAAGTTGTCACTCCCGTGAAGAAACCCAAAGCTAAAACTCAAGCCTGAAACTAAGTGCTTCTACTGCAAAGGAAATGGTCACTGGAAGTGGAACTGCCCTAGATACTTGGCGGATAAGAAGGATGGCAAAGTGAACAAAGGTATATTTGATATACAGATTATTGATGTGTATTTTACTAGTGTTCATAGCAACCCCTCGGTATTTGATACTGATTTAGTTGCTAAAGAGTAGTAACTCGAAATGGGAGTTGCATAATGAACAGAAACTAGTTAAAGGATGAAGTGACGATGTGTATTGGAAGTAGTTCCAAGATTGATATGATCATCATCACACACTCCCTATACTTTCGGGATTAGTGTTGAACCTAAATAATTGTTATTTGGTGTTTGTGTTGAGCATGAATATGATTTGATCATGTTTATTGCAATACGATTATTCATGTAAGTTAGAGAATAATTTTTGTTCTGTTTACATGAATAAAACCTTCTATGGTCATACACCCAATGAAAATGGTTTGTTGGATCTCGATCGTGTGATACACATATTCATAATATTGAAGCCAAAAGATGCAAGGTTAATAATGATAGTGCAACTTATATGTGGCACTGCCGTTTAGGTCATATTGGTGTAAAACGCATGAAGAAACTCCATAATGATGGACTTTTGGAATCACTTGATTATGAATCACTTGGTGCTTGCGAACCATGCCTCATGGGCAAGATGACTAAAAATCCGTTCTCCGGAACTATGGAACGAGCAACAGATTTATTGGAAATCATACATACTGATGTATGTGGACCAATGAGTGTTGAAGCTCGCGGCGGGTATCGTTATTTTCTGACCTTCATTGAAGATTTGAGCAGATATGGGTATATCTACTTAATGAAACACGAGTCTGAAACATTTGAAAAGTTCAAAGAATTTCAGAGTGAAGTAGAGAATCATCGTAACAAGAAAATAAAATTTCTACGATATGATCGTAGAGGAGAATATTTTGAGTTAGCGAGTTTGGCCTTTAGTAAAAAACAATGTGAAATAGTTTCACTACTCATGCCACCTGGAACACCATGGTGTAATGGTGTGTCCGAACGTCATAACCGTACTTTATTAGATATGGTGCGATCGATGATGTCTCTTACCGATTTACCACTATCGCTTTTGGGGTTATGCATTAGAGATAGCTACATTCATGTTAAATAGGGCACCATCTAAATCTGTAGAGATGACACCGTATGAACTGTGGTTTGACGAAAAACCTAAGCTGTCATTTCTTTAAGTTTGGGACTACGATGCTTATGTGAAAAAATTTCAACATGATAAGCTCGAACCCAAATCGGAGAAGTAAAATCTTCATAGGATACCCAAAAGAGACTGTTGGGTACACCTTCTATCACAGATCCGAAGGCAAAATATTCGTTGCTAAGAACGGATCCTTTCTAGAAAAAGAGTTTCTCTCGAAAGAAGTGAGTGGGAGGAAAGTAGAACTTGATGAGGTAATTGTACCTTCTCCCGGATTGGAAAGTAGTACATCACAGGAAATTGTTCCAGTGATTCCTACATCAATTAGTGAGGAAGTTAATGATAATGATCATGAAACTTCGGATCAAGTTTCTGCTGAACGTCGTAGATCAACCAGAGTACGTTCCGCACCAGAGTGGTACGGCAACCCAGTTTTGGAAATCATGTTACTAGACCATGATGAACCTACGAACTATGAGGAAGCGATGATGAGCCCAGATTCCGCAAAATGGCTTGAAGCCATGAAATCTGAGATGGGATCCATGTATGAGAACAAAGTATAGACTTTGGTTAACTTGCCCGATGGTCGGCAAGCCATCGAAAATAAATGGATCTTCAAGAGGAAGACCGACGTTGACGGTAATGTTATTGTTTACTAAGCTCGACTTGTTGCGAAAGGTTTTCGACAAGTTCAAGGAGTTGACTACAATGAGACTTTCTCACCCGTAGCGATGCTTAAGTCTGTCCGAATCATGTTAGCAATTGCCACATTTTATGAAATCTGGCAAATGGATAACAAAACTGCATTCTTTAATGAATTTATTAAAGAAAAAATTGCATATGATGCAACCCGAAGGTTTTGTCAATCCTAAAGGTGCTAACAAAATGTGCAAGCTCCAGCGATCCATCTATGGACTGGTGCAAGCATCTCGGAGTTGGAATATACGCTTTGATAAGTTGATCAAAGCATATAGATTTATACAGACTTACGGTGAAGCCTGTATTTACAAGAAGTGAGTGGGAGCACTACAACCTTTCTGATAAGTATATGTGAATGACATATTGTCGATCGGAAATGATGTAGAATTTTCTGGAAAGCATAAAGGAGTGTTTGAAAGGAGTTTTTCAAAGAAAGACCTTGGTGAAGCTGCTTACATATTGGGCATCAATATGTATAGAGATAGATCAAGACGCTTGATAAGACTTTCGATAAGTACATACCTTGATAAGATTTTGAAATAGTTCAAAATGGATCAGTCAAAGAAGAAATTCTTGCCTGACTTGTAAGGTGTGAAGTTGAGTAAGACTCAAAGCCAGACCACGGCAGAAAATACAGAGAGAATGAAAGTCATTCCCTATGCCACAGCCATAGGTTCTATAAAGTATGCCATGCTGTGTACCAAACATGTTGTGTACCTTGCCATGAGTTTGTCAAGGGGGTACAATAGTGATCCAGGAGTAGATCACTGTACAGCGGTCAAAATTATCCTTAGTAACTAGATGACTAAGGAAATGTTTCTCGATTATGGAGGTGATAAAGAGTTCGTCGTAAAGGGTTACGCCGATGCAAGCTTTGACACTAAATCCAGCTGACTCTAAGTATCAATCTGGATGCGTATTGAAAGTGGGAGCAATTAGCTAGAGTAGCTCCATGCAGAGCATTGTAGACACATAGACATTTGCGAAATACATACGGATCTGAATGTGACAGACCCGTTGACTAAACTTCTCTCACGAAGCAAAACATGATCACACCTTAGTACTCTTTGGGTGTTAATCACATAGCGATGTGAACTAGATTATTGACTCTAGTAAACCCTTTGGGTGTTAATCACATGACGATGTGAACTATTGGTGTTAAATCACATGGCGATGTGAACTAGATTATTGACTCTAGTGCAAGTGGGAGACTGAAGGAAATATGCCCTAGAGGCAATAATAAAGTTATTATTTATTTCCTTATATCATGATAAATGTTTATTATTCATGCTAGAAATGTATTAACCGGAAACTTAATACATGTGTGAATACATAGACAAATCAGAGTGTCCCTAGTATGCCTCTACTAGACTAGCTCATTGATCAAAGATGGTTATGTTTCCTAGCCATAGACATGAGTTGTCATTTGATCAACGGGATCACATCATTAGGAGAATGATGTGATGGACAAGACCCATCCGTTAGCATAGCACTATGATCGTTTAGTTTTACTGATATTGCTTTCTTCATGACTTATACATGTTCCTATGACTATGAGATTATGCAACTCCCGAATACCATAGGAACACCTTGTGTGCTATCAAACGTCACAACGTAACTGGGTGATCATAAAGATGCTCTACAGGTGTCTCCGAAAGTATTCGTGGTGTTGGCATAGATCAAGATTAGGATTTGTCACTCCGAGTGTCGGAGAGGTATCTCTGGGCCCTCTCGGTAACACACATCACAATAAGCCTTGCAAGCAAAAGACTAATGAGTTAGTCACGAGATGATGTGTTACGGAACGAGTAAAGAGACTTGCCGGTAACGAGATTGAACTAGGTATAAAGATACCGACGATCGAATCTCGGGCAAGTAACATAGCGTTTGACAAAAGGAACAACGTATGTTGTTATGCGGTTCTGACCGATAAAAGATCTTCGTAGAATATGTAGGAGCCAATATGAACATCCAGGTTCCGCTATTGGTTATTGACCGGAGATGAGTCTCGGTCATGTCTACATAGTTCTCGAACCCGTAGGGTCCGCACGCTTAACGTTTGATGACGATCGGTATTATGAGTTTATGAGTATTGATGTACCGAAGGTAGTTCGGAGTCCCGGATGAGATCACGGACATGACGAGGAGTCTCGGAATGTCCTAGACATAAAGATTGATATATTGGACGGCTATATTCGGACACCGGAAGTATACCGGAAAAGTTTCGGATTTATCGGGAATGCCGGAGGGGGTTACCGGAACCCCCTACGAGAGGGGATGGTCCATAGTGGGCCTAAAGGGAAAGAGAGAGGCAGCCCATAGGGCTGGCCGGCGCCCCCACCTAGGGTTCCTAGTTGGACTAGGATTGGGGGGGGGGGGGTGCCACCTCTCCTATTCCTTCCCCCCTTCTTCCTTTTGGTGAATCCTACTAGGAATAGGATTGCAATCCTATTCCTAGTAGGACTCCTTCCCTAGCCGCACCAGGAAGGGCCGGCCGGCCTCCCTCCCTTGCTCCTTTATATACGGGGGCAGGGGGGCACCCAAAGACACACAAGTTGAATTGTTTTAGCCGTGTGCGGTGCCCCCCTCCACAGAATCACACCTCGGTCATACCGTCGCGGAGCTTAGGCGAAGCCCTGCGCCGGTGAACACATCATATCCGTCACCACGCCGTCGTGCTGACGAAACTCTCCCGTGAAGCTCAACTGGATCAAGAGCTCGTGGGACGTCATCAAGCTGAACGTGTGCTGAACGCGGAGGTGCCGTACGTTCGGTGCTTGATCGGTTGGATCGCGAAGAAGTTCGACAACATCAACCGCGTCACTTGACGCTTCCGCTCCCGGTCTACGAGGGTACGTAGACACACTCTTCCCTCTCGTTGCTATACATCTGGTAGATAGATCTTGATTGATCGTAGGAAAATTTTAAAATACTACGTTCCCCAACACCCGGTGCACAAGACATTTCGACAATGGTAAAACAAGTCCAGCAAGACCTCTCGGTGTGTCGACACACTGATAGTAGCCGCGTGTATCTCGTCTCAGGCCACGACCGGATGGGTGATCCTACGAGTAAAACCAATCCTCGAGTTTCCCCGTGGTGGCCCCGCATAACCCCCGTTTGGGACCAACACCATCAGCACTGGCCCCCATGCTATGTAGAAAGAATCCTCGGGTAGCGCTAACTCCCTATGCAATTTAATTAATTAATTAAGTTGTTATTATGAGCAAATTAAAACCAATGTCGGGCCTTGCTGGAGGAGTTTTATTCAAAGACGAAGTGTCAAGGGGTCCCCATATACCCAACCGTGTAAGGAACGCAAAATCAAGGAACATAATGCCGGTTTATCGGCGCCTAAGGTGGCATGAGTGGAACAAAACACCGAGCAAAAGGCCAAGCCTTCCACCCATGCCCAGTATATAGGTGTGTTAATAATAATAATAGATATTGTGATATTCCAACAACAAGTTCCCTCCTAGAACGATCTTCATCTTCACCTGCAACTAACAACGCTATAAGAGGGGCTGAGCAAGCGGGTAACATAGCCAAACAATGGTTTTGCTAGGAAGGTTTCGAAGGTTAGAGGTTTCATGGTAACAAGGAGAGGGGCTGACAATAAGATGGGTAGCGCGACAAATAACGATAGCATCGAGACACTAAGCATGGCAATGATAGTAAAGGTATCCAAGGGAATGGTCATCTTGCCTCAGATCCCACAAGGAAGAAGAATGGATCCGTGAAGAAGACGAAGAAGAAGCCTTGAAGAAGAACCACGGGTAGATGAACGAATCCTCACGAACGCAACAGAACAAGCACTAACGAGAAGAAGCAAGCAACACGGTAAACACACAACACAAGAACATGACAATATGCTCAACCAGGTATGATGCAAAACAAGTCTACATATGAAGCACAACAAGTCTATACAGGAAGCACAACATGGCAAGGTAGGAAGCACAGGAAAAACAACACAAGTCTATATGATGCAATACACGGCAATGTAGGATGCATGGCAAATCTATACAGGAAGCAATACATGGCAAGGTAGGAAGCACAGAAAAACAACACAAGTCTATATGATGCAGTACATGGCAAGGTAGGATGCATGACAAATGTATACATGAAGCAATACATGGCAAGGTAGGAAGCACAAAAAAACAACACAAGTTTATATATGATGCAATATATGGCAAGGTAGGAAGCACAGAAAAACAACACAAGTTTATATATGATGCAATACATGGCAAGGTATGATGCACTGCAGATGCACTTAGGATGCATTACATGACAACATAGGAAGCACACCAGAACAACACAAGAAAAAGACAATAAGCTCAAGCAAGTAGGATGCAAGACAGATCCATATAGGATGCAAAACATGACAAGGTAGGAAGCACAGAGAAGCAACATAAGAACAAGAAGTTTAAATGAGGCCGGAAGCTACTTAAGACAAATCCGGTAATTCCTCATATGCATAGTTTGAAATTAGTCCAGATCTGCACAACCTTAAGTTAAAGTTGTTAAACAGCAATTTAACATGCACCATGATGATCTACACGAAATTCAAGTCAAGTGTCATATAAAGTTTGTTTAATTCGGAGCTACGACCTAGAAGATATGAGCAAAACAAGACAAGCATGGCAACGGTGCAAGATGCACCCAAACATCAAGCAAACTCACTCCAAACATGAAAAGAATATGATATTATGATTCTACATGCAAAATCACACAAGTTTCATATAAGGAACACTCCAAACGGAGCAACGGGCTAAAAGATACACCCAAAACAAGATATAACAACAAGCTGAAGTTAACAGCCACATAGCAACTTTGGAGCAAGAAATATATACTCTACATCACTCAAACATGGTGACAAGAATCATGTACATGAAGTAGACATATCCTACAGCAAACAACTCCATTGGAGCATCTCCATAGGAGGCATGGATCAATAGCAACAAGCTACAACATTTTGATCATGACAATAAAAACCTGACAACAATATTTTATAGCAACTTGGGAGTAAGAATTAAATAAGCTACATCAAGCCAAATGAGCAAGTGAGGACATGAATGGATAGACAACAACATATACAACAAGGAATGATCAATGGACACCCCAAAACTAACATGGATTTACCTATGGCATCAAGCAAACATAGCATCAGGATATGACAGATTCCAGACTTAGTGAAATTTCACTAAGTGTTAAAACATTAATAATAACATGGCATGTTTACAAGCATGTTTAAGTCAACACAAGGCATATCATGGCAAATGGTTTGCACCACAGCAAAGAACACATCATAGAGATTCTAAAACATCTAGGCATGTGACATGGGGACAAACACAACAATAGCAACGAGCTCATCAATTAGGCATCTCGTAACAAGTTACAAAACTGAACAGCCACATGCACTTTTGCAACAGAGATTAACATGGCAATATGAACTCTAACATGCATGCTATAGCAGCCAACATGTAGAGCATCTCATGATGAACATTTTGACATATCATTTGCATCATTTGGATAAACATGCACCAAGTTATCATATCTCAAACATGGCAACAAAATAACAAGTAGCAGCAGTTTATAACAAGTAGCACTCTTGCATCAGAGATTAGAGCATCTAGATGAAGTCAAACATGCATGGCACAATGGAACAAAGTGTAGAGCATATCACCACGATCATTTAGACATATCATACACTCAATTTGGACATACACACAATAATTTACAGGCACTCAAAGTATGCATCAGAACAGTTTCCAGGGGACTTAGCAGATTTCACAGACAAAAGAAAAAAAACAGACGGGCGACAAGTAGCTAAAAAGTGCATGGGCGTGACATAGGGGTTGTGGGTTGGGCTCACCAAGCAGGCTGCGGCCCAGCACTATTGAGGACGGGGCGACCCGATCGGTCAAGGGAGGATGAGGCAGGCCGGCCGGGGGCTGCGCAGCTGGGCCCGCGGCTGGGTCTTGGAGGGAGGCCAACCCATGGAGCAGAGGGAGCTGACGGAGGGGCCGGCCCAGGCGAACGAGGCGAGCGGCGCTGGCGCTCGTCGTCCCGAAGCAGGATGCGGCGGCGGCGGCAGTTGGAGGCTCCAGCGGGGTCGACGGTCGACGGGAACTGGCCGGAGAGTGAGGAAGCGGGCGGATCCAGCGGAGGCTCGCCGGGATCCGGCCGGGGAGCTCGTTCCCAGTGGTAGCGAGATGCGACGGTCGACGGTGACGCGGGATCTGACGCCGGCGGGCAGGGGCGCGAAAACGACGAGGTCGACGGTGGATCTGGGCATCGGGCGGTTGGAGGAGGCGGATCTGGTCGGGGGTGGCCTCGGGGACCCGTTTCCGGCGGCGGCTCGCCGGCCTGCAGTGCGGCGGCGGTTGCTCGGGAGGAGTCGGCGATGGGAAGAAGGGGCTCGAGGCCCCCTGGCTCGGGAGCTAGGCGCGCGCTGCGGCCGTGGCGCTCGGGCCCGGTTCGCGGCTCTGGCGGGCCTCGCCATGGGCCTGGCTGGCCAGTGCGGGGAAGGGAGGTGGCTGGAGCCACTTGGCGGCGGGGAGAGGTGAGAGGTGGCGGCTGGAGGCTGGGTAGCTGCGGAAAACGAGGAGGAGGTCTAGGGTTGCCATTTTTGGCATGGGGAGGGGCTATATATAGCAAAATGCTAGGGTTTGGGGGGTTTGGAGGGGTTTTTGGACCCTCCGATCGCGATCCGACGGATCCGATCGCGAGGGGAGTTAGGATGGGCCTAGAGGGAATTAGTGGGCTGTGTAGAAGAGGTTTCGGGCTACGAGAAGAGAAGGGAAAAGAGGCCCGCATGGTTTTCGGAGACCGAAAATGTCCGACGAAATAACCGGCGACTAGTGCCGCTATAAAAAATCAGTTGGGCTATCAAACGGACTCCGAATGCGATGAAATTTGGCAGGCGGCCTGTCTACTCTATAATAAGACCACACGCCAAGTTTCAACCCATTCCGAGAACGTTTTTCGGCCACTCATAAAAATAAATATTCGGAGGCGCCGCGAGTGCGTGCAAGCGTGTCTGGGCTCAGAACGGACGACGGAAAGGACGAGGGAACTCGGACGGATGCAAGTTTTGAAAACATGCTGATGCAACACACATGATGACATGGCAAAAGGCAACACGCAAACAGATGACATGGCAACAAAGACGAATAACTGGCTGACACCTGGCGCACCGGTCTCGGGGTGTCACAATATGCCTAGTTGATGTGAGACCATCTTCCTCTTTTGTATTCTCCACAACCACCACTCTATTCCACGTAGTGCTATGTCCATGGCTCACGTTCATATATTGCGTGAAAGTTGAAAGAGTTTGAATTTTTTTAAGTATGAAACAAGTGCTTGGCTAAAACTGGGGTTGTGGATGATTGGAATATTTTGTGTGATGAAGATGAAGCATAGCCTAACTATATGATTTTGTAGGGATGAACTTTCTTTGGCCATGTTATTTTGAGAAGACATAATTGCTTTGTTAGTATGCTTGAAGTATTATTATTCTTATGTCAATATAGACTTTTGTCTTGAATCTTTCGGATCTGAACATTCATGCCACAATAAAGAAATTACATTGAGAATTATGTTGGTTAGCATTCCACATCAAAAATTCTGTTTTTATCATTTACCTACTAGAGGACGAGCAGGAATTAAGCTTGGGGATGCTTGATACTTATCCAACGTATCTATAATTTTTGATTGTTCCATGCTATTATACATTCTGTTTTGAATATTTAATGGGCTTTATTATACACTTTTATATTATTTTTGGGACTAACCTACTAACCCAAGGCCCAGTGCAAATTGCCGTTTTTTTGCCTATTTCAATGTTTCACATAAAATGGATATCAAACGAAGTCCAAACGGAATTAAACCTTCGGGAGAGTTATTTTTGGAACCGTATCTTCATAGAAGACTTGGGTACACGTGAAGGAACGAGAGAGGCGGCCACGAGGGTCCAGGGCGTGCCCAGGGGGGCAGGCGCGCCCCCACCCTCGTGGGCCCCCTCTGGCTCCCCCGATGCCCTCCTTCCTCCTATATATATCCATGTACTCTGAAAACATCGAGGTAATAGAGAAAACCCTAATTCCACCGCCGCAACCTTGTGTTCCCATGATATCCCATCTTGGGGCCTGTTCCGGAGCTCCGCCGGAGGGGGGATTGATCACGGAGTGCTTCTACATCAATACCATAGCCTCACCAATGAGTTGTGAGTAGTTTACCACAGACCTTCGGGTCCATAGTTATTAGCTAGATGGCTTCTTCTCTCCTTTTGGATCTCAATACAAAGTTCTCCTCGATCTTCGAGGAGATCTATTCGATGTAATCTTTTTGCGGTGTGTTTGTCGAGATCCGATGAATTGTGGGTTTATGATCAAGATTATCTATGAACAATATTTGATTCTTTTCTGAAATCTTTTATGTATGATTATAATATCCTTGCAAGTCTCTTCAAATTATTGGTTTGGTTTGGCCTACTAGATCTATAGTTCTTGCAATGGGGGAAGTGCTTGGCTTTGGGTTCAATCTTGCGGTGTCCTTTCCCAGTGACAACAGGGGCAGCAAGGCACGTATTGTATTGTTGCCATCGAGGATAAAACGATGGGGATTATATCATATTGCTTGATTTTATCCCTCTACATCATGTCATCTTGCTTAAGGCGTTACTCTGTTCTTACGAACTTAATACTCCAGATGCATGCTGGATAGCGGTCGATGTGTGGAGTAATAGTAGTAGATGCAGAATCGTTTCGGTCTACTTATTACGGACGTGATGCCTATATATAATGATCATGCCTAGATATTCTCATAACTATGCGTTTTTTCTATCAATTGCTCGACAGTAATTTGTTCACCCACCATAGAATTCTGCTATCATGAAAGAAGCAACTAGTGAAACCTATGGCCCCCGGGTCTATTCTCATCATATTAATCTTCCATCTACTTTACTTTACTTTCTTTACTTTATGTTCTTATACCAAAAATACCAAAAATATTATACTATCCTATCTATCAGATCTCACTTTCGTAAGTGACCGTGAAGGGATTGACAACCCCTTATCACGTTGACTGCGAAGTACTTATTAGTTTGTGTAGGTGCAAGAGACTCGCGCGTGGTCTCCTACTGGATTGATACCTTGGTTCTCAAAAACTAAGGGAAATACTTACGCTACTGTGCTGCATCACCCTTTCCTCTTCGAGGGAATACAATGCCACTCGAGAAGTAGCACCCCCACAGCCTCCTACGGCCGCCAACGCCGCCGCGTCGTCTGTCAGCCACCTTGGCCACCGGCCTCTCCACACGTCGCGCTCCGCCGTCCTCGTCGGCCCCGCCCGCGACCACTGCTCGCTGGCGCTCGAGCCGGAGCGCGCTCCGGTTTGTTGGCGGGTTGGCGCCCGTTCGCCACGCCAGTCGGGCGCCCGCCGCCCGCTCGCCCGCTCCTGCAAATGCCAGCGCCCGTTTGGCCTCTCTGGGCCAATGCCATATGGGCCCCATGGCCTTTTAATTAAAATGGAAAAAAAGAAAGAATTAAAATAAAATAATTAAAAGTTTAAATTATTAATTAACTTTGTTAAAACTGTTAACTTAACCTAATCACGTAGTTAAGCTGATTAACTCTGATTAGTTAAACTCTGTCAACGACGTGCGGGACCCACGCGTTAGTTTGACTGGTCAACAGTCAACTTTGAACGCTGACGTCATGCTGACGTCATGATGATGCAATATTTATTTTTCGAATTAAATAAATAATAATAATTGCAGAAAATGATTAGATCTTTATTAATTAATATAAAATAAACCGTATCTCGGATGAAAGTACTTTGTGCATGAAGGTTGCTTAGAACGACGGGACGAATCCGACTACGCAGTCCGTTCGTCCGCCACACGTCCCTAGTATAGCAAACATGCAACATTCACCCTCCGTTTCATCTGTCCGAAAACGTCAAACATCGGGAATACTTTCCCGAATGTTGCTCCCTTATTTATTATGTTCCCCCTTCGTTACTTCTTTCTGGTAGACCCCGAGACCGCTGCCGATAACCCCGTGATCGACTACATCGACGACGACGACTCCTTCTTGCCAGAGCAACCAGGCAAGCCAACCCACCTTGATCACCAGATATCACCCATTCTCTTCTCTCTTATTCTTGCATTAGGTTTGCTACTGTTGATCATTCGATAGCTCCTATTCTGTTGCATAGACTGTCTTTGTTGCTACAATTGTTGATACCTTTACCTGCTATCCTAAATGCTTAGTATAGGATGCTAGTATTCCATCAGTGGCCCCACATCGTTGTCCATCTGCCATGCTATACTATTGGGCTGTGATCACTTCGGGAGATGATCACGAGCATATACTATATACATATTATACATGATACATGTGGTGACTAAAGTCGGGTCGGCATGTAGAGTACCCGCAAGTGATTCACGTATTGGGGGCTGAAAGGACAGGTGACTCCATCCAGGTAGCGGTGGGCCTAGGTTCCTGACGGCCCCCAAGTGATTCTTTGTGGCAAAGCGACATGGCAGGTTGAGACACCGAGGAGAGAGGTGGCCTGGCCCTGGTCGTTGTCCATGGTTGTTTCATAATAACACGCTTAATGAGTTTGGATATTTGATCTAAGTCTGGCCACTGGCCTATACACACTAACTAGCTACGTGGGAATATATATGGGCTCTCGACGTCGTGGTATCAGCCGAAGCCTTGTTTACGTCAGCGACTGAGCGACGCGCGCCGGGTTGGACCGTGTAACGTAACTTCCTTAGTAATTGAGGTTGCTAGGTCTGCTCACCGGCAGCGTACGCAACGTGCAGGTGTGGAATGGGCGACGAGCCCAGACTCCTGCACGCTTAGGGTTTAGACCGGCGTGCTGACCTCTCTACTGTGCTTAGGTAGGGCCGCGACGTGTTGATCTTCCGAGGCGTGGCATGACCCAGGAAGGTGTGTCCGGCTAGAGGGGATTGAGCGTGCTGGATAATGTTGTGCACCCCTACAGGGAAGTTAATCTATTCGAATAACCGTGTCCCTCGGTAAAAGGACGACCCAGAGTTGTACTCCGACCTCATGACAACCAGAACTAAATACTTAATAAAACACACCCAGACAAGTTCTAGATAGAACCCGGTGATCGCTTTCCCACAGGGCGACAAGGGGAGGATCGCCGGGTAGGATTATGCTATACGATGTTACTTTGTAAACTTACCATCTACTCTACTCTACTGCTGCAAGACGGAGGCTGCCAGAAGCAAGGATACTTGTTACTTTCCAGCTACTCTCTTCTACTGCTGCAAGATGGAGGCTACCAGAAGCGTAGTATTCGATAGGACTAGCTATCCCCTCTTATTCTGGCAATCTGCAGTTTAGCCCACATATATTACCCCTTTACACAAATACCATTGAATATGTAGTGTAGATCCTTGCTTGCGAGCACTTTGGATGAGTACTCGCGGTTGCTTTGCTCCCCCTTTTCCCCTTCTTTTTTCTTTCTGGTTGTTGCAACGAGCTGGTGGAGTCCAGGAGCCAGAGGATTCTGAGGATGTGTCTACGTGGAGTTCGGCTTCAAGGAGTAGTTAGGAGGTCCTAGGCAGGAGGCCTTGCCTTTTCAATCGTTGCTACATTTGTGCTAGCCTTCTTAAGGCAACCTTGTTTAACTTATGTCTGTACTCAGATATTTTTACTTCCGCTGACTCTTGTGTATTCGAGCTTATGTATTCGAGCCCTCGAGGCCCCTGGCTTGTAATATAAAGCTTGTATTATTTTAATTTGTGTCTAGAGTTGTGTTGTGATATCTTCCAGTGAGTCCCTGATCTTGGTCGTACACATTTGCGTGCATGATTAGTGTATGGTCAAATCGGGGGCGTCACAAGTTGTATCAGAGCCGACTGCCTGTAGGAATCCCCCTTTCCAACTCCTTGGCCGAAGTTGAGTCTAGTCATTGCATTTTTTTACTAACATGGCTGTGTGGCTTATGGGCCCACGTTGCTATTGGGTGGTATTAGGATCTTTTATTTCTCGTCTATGCTCTGGGACTCTGATCTCCCTTCTACTCGGGTTAAGTGATTTGGATAAAATATAACTATAGGTTCTCGAAATACTTTCACCCGGAGAGCCCCTCACTCCAGATGATCGCTTACTGCACCAGAAGATTCTGAAGATACTCTCTGTAGTTCTCTCGGAACTCTGTGCCCATCGCTTTTGCAATCCTGTATCATCGATATATCCCTATAGAAAAATACATACACTAGTCGATCTTATTCTCATTCCCAGCTGCTCTTGCTATTACAAGATGCATCGAATTATTCCACGACTTTCTAAGAATCCCTTGTGACACTGCTTCATAGGTCTTTGCCGCATGAATACCCCTATGAATAATCCCTCACACTTATCGAAGATTCGTTCATCCTCAGTTGTTCATGTGTTTCACAACATTCTTCGAAATACTATTCAGTTTTATGGGAACCCTCAGCAGCCTAATGCTCCTGAATTCCTTGCCTTCCGGCACTATGGTCAATTCCATATTTCTAGCAATCTCTATTGACATCCTTTGTCACTATCATTTTGAGTCTGTTGATTCAATATGTTGTGAATGCTTGTAATCCTCAATCAGATCCTAGCATTCGTCCTCCCGACTCAAACGTCATTTTAAACATGAGTTGGATCTCGACCAATCAAATTATCGTCGATTGTACCCATAAGTCTATTCAACTTATCCATCGTTTATCAGAGCGTTTGCTTTTGATCCTTGATTTGGAATTCTTAATTCCTTCATATTTGAACATTGAATTAGTCAGTTGTTTCTATAATCCAATGCATTTGCATTGTTTTTTCCTCTGGTTGTGTGCCGATGCTCATGTCAGCTCCGTTATGGACCGTCAGATCCTTCGTTGAATTATCATCCGACAATGTCCTTCGTATGCAAAAACCTTGAGAAGTTCTTTCCCTGATACATAATGCCATTGGTAAATCCTATTCTCTGATTTGACCAACCATGCTCTGCTTTCGAGTGATAATTACTCTCGAAACTTGTGGTATATGTTTCTAAGGTGCCCCGATGGGTTGAACCTATGCCTTCCTTAATTTGTGTGAACCCGAAAGTTTTCACGGGTCATACTCCTTTGGTAATTCACCAGGTAGGTTTTCACAATGAAATCATTTTTATTCGAGCAGTGAATGAATGGTCATGCATTGGAGAAGTGTGAGTCGACCTTGAACCTTGTCTTCATGCCCATGGACACGATGTAGATCTTATCATGAAAGCTTCTCTTAAATTAATTATTCCCTTGGTATAAGTTCATCTTATATCTGGGACCTTGTCTTTTTCAATCATGGTTCTGACCATATTGTTTTCCTTTCATTTCATTTCTCGGACAAGTTAAAGTGCTTGTCTTATGCAGATCAATATGTCGGTCCAACTTAAATTCTGATCTATCTTAGAAAATTACCCCTTCGGTATCTCGAGAATATCAAAGAACTATGTTGCTTCCTATGAGTCTTTATCTATTATTGCTTATCGCTGATTTCAGATTTTCCCCGGGTTCTGAGTTATTAGTCACTCGAGAACACCGACAAGTGAATTTATTCTGCTCTCCGATTCAATAACTCTAAGTAATTTTCATTGCTTACAAGTTTGATAATCCTTCAAGTCATTCCTAGCCTGATCGGCTATATCAGTATTATGCTCAATTTTAACTGTGCTACTTGGTCCTTCTTCCCGGAGCACAATTTTCGACGATGAGCTAACCTTACGTCGATCTTCCTCGTAGTATCATTTCGCCTTGAATAGCAAGCTTGATTTAGAGTCTTTGGCGTACCCGTGGTTCCAATAACCTTTCGCTTCATCATTCTTGTGACTTGATGTCATCGCCGATCGATTACACCTTCATGAAATCTCTCGGCAATTGTGTCATGATCATCATCAACATTTTGAGCTCTTCTAGGATATCAATCAAACTCATGATGGGAAATACCATCCTTTCCCCTCGATGAATTGTGTTATCATCGACAACGTTATTGCTTTCCCTCCAACACAAAGCTGGTTCTTGTATTGCGTTGTACTTTGAGTTCCTTGATATTCAACATATGTTATGTTCTACCTTGGAGTATTACCACCTTTTATGTCAAGGATGTTGTGAGAATTGATCCAACAATTAATTCTTGATATGCTAATACTTCTCGACATCTCTGTTCATATCTTGGTCCCCATGTTGTTTCCAGCCGGAATACCGACCAATGAACTATAATGTGTGAATCCAAAACTTCTAGCAACACTATTGCTTTGAAGTGAATGGTCGATAGTTTCGTTCCAGGTCTTTTGGTTATTGAATCACCATTCTAACATTGCTCATGCTACTAAGACCATATTTTGGGTGCACCTTTCAACCAAGGTTTAATTGCGTATGTTTTCCTCGAGCATACATCGTTATATCATTTGATCTATCAAATGTTATCTCCTTGTTCACTTAATTGTGAATTCTTGTCTATGGAAATCTCAAGTAATTGTTGTTGAGCCCGTCGGCCACATCCTTGTCTTCCCTTGCTAAAATTGTATGAATTATTTTATAAGTTGTTTCCGATGGATCCTTTGTGTATCCAAAGTCTGGCCTTTATCTGATGACCATGTCAATGCTATCACGAAGCATGTCTGTGGTACTCCTTTGTAACGCCCCGGACACACCCGCCGGTGGTCGTTACTCCTGGCGGGATCTAGACTGGCCTCACATATCAATACTAGTCTTTTCTGCGCACTTTGTCCTCACTCGTGCGCACCCGGGAGCAACTTCCCGGTCGGTCACCCATCCTGAAACTACTCCAAGCTGAGCACGCTTAACTTTGGAGTTCTATCCGAATGGGCTCCCGGAAAAGAAGGAATTCCTTATTGATATGAGTAGTCTATCATCCCTAATAAGCCAGGTCATCACATACACCCTCACTCAGAGGAACCGACGTCCTCGTCGGGCCACAGGAATGTTCCCTCTTGGCACAACCGTCTGTGCTTCCAGGACGGCACATGTGCCATGTCGTGTGCGACGACGGGTCACAAACGTCATGCACAACATGACCGCAAACTGTCCGCAAACATCCGTGTAACCGCGAGGGTCGGCTCTGATACCAACTTGTAACGCCCCGGACACACCCGCCGGTGGTCGTTACTCCTGGCGGGATCTAGACTGGCCTCACATATCAATAGTAGTCTTTTCTGCGCACTTTGTCCTCACTCGTGCGCACCCGGGAGCAACTTCCCGGTCGGTCACCCATCCTGAAACTACTCCAAGCTGAGCACGCTTAACTTTGGAGTTCTATCCGAATGGGCTCCCGGAAAAGAAGGAATTCCTTATTGATATGAGTAGTCTATCATCCCTAATAAGCCAGGTCATCACATCCTTTCATCAACGAGAACATTGAAGCGCAATGCTAAATTATTTTTACCAATTATCCCAAACACCGTTGTATGGGTAACATCATTAGTTTCCTTGCCCCTCTCCCGGGATGGTTATGTACATGAAGACCACTCAGGATTTTCTCGATCTGCTTGCCCTTCAGAAGGATTATACTTGTGTATAAATACATTTTCCTTTCCATTGGTTTGTTTAACTTTTCTGGTAATCTAACTTATCTGAGCAGTAATAATTCCCTGCTTATGCAAACACCTCGGTTTACAACTTTGTCCATAAGATCTTGTTACTATTGTTGCTGACATTTCGATAACCACCGATGGACGAGGACCTTGCCTATTGGCCCGCCTCATTTCAACGAGTAGGAAATTTTTTCTCTTCGTCCCTCGCCCTTGGTACCGATGTTGTTGCCGACATAACTGAAAGTCTATTCCGTGACATGCCTTGCTATCTTGACCGTGCATGATGTCAGCGCCCTTCCTACTTTTAACCCACATGGTGGGCCCATAACCCACAGTTCCACAGGATCGAAACCTGACTCTCCTATACACCCTGTGTTCCCAAAGTTATTCCACGTGCGTGGCCTCATAAGTAGTTCACAAGCCACCTTATGAGAAATCATCCATTCTGGTATCAAATATGATACTTATTCCCGTTACTCTAAAACCTTTCACACTCAGTTTCAGGCAATGAACGATTGCCTATATGCTCGAAACTTCTTATTGCACCGTCTTACTTGCTCTCGATGTTTTCTTAAGTTTGAATTCGAGAGTTACTTTCCGTCACCTTCCCTGATTTTATCTACCAGATAAGCAACCTTGTAGAGGACCGTCCTTCTCGTGTCTTCCCCCTTATCCTTCCATAAGTACGATGGAGATCCTGAAGAAAGGATGACGGCTTCATCATGATGACCTAAAGCAGAGTATTGAAGACATCAACGCTATGGATCGGCCTCTTCAGGAAGAGCAATTAAGACCAAGAAGATCCATTAGAATTTCGTAACCAGAACTTTCCCCCTTACTCCACCGCTTAAATCTCGCGACGAGATTTCTTGTAGTGGAGGAGAATTGTGATGCTCGGATAATTTAGCTACAGTAATTCTCTGCTAATGATGCCACGTCACTTCGATTACTATTGTTAATCTCGTGTTAGTTCGAAACCGATCCAAATTCTAAATTGAATTAAAAGGAAACATCAAAAGTTTTCAAACTTTAAAACTAAATTGTTTGGTTTGTGACAAATAAGTCGCAAGTAATTGTGGTGAAGGAACCCCACTTTTATAAAATGTTTAAATACTCTAAGGTGAATAAAACAGTAGTAAAAACCAATATTTAAATGCTTTTTATAATTAATAAAATACTAAACTAAATGGTTTTTGGGTAAAACCTTTTGGTTGCAGTGGGTTTTGAGTTATTACTAATTTAGGGATCATTTTAGATATTAACTAAAAACTAAACAGATAAGAAAGTAAAATAAAAAGAAACCAAAGAATAACAAAAAGGAAAAGAACAAAACATGAAATAAATAAAAAGAAAAAGGAAATCCCCCATCCCCTTGGGCCATTTGGCCCAACTGGGCATCCAGGCCACCAGGCCGGCCCACCCCCACTCCCCTTATCCCCCACACCCAGTAACCCTAACCGCACCTCACTCCCCACTCTCCCCTCATGCCCCCACCTCCATCTCTCGATCTTGACGGCGCTCCGCCCCCGACGCCACCGACGCTCACCGTTGCCGCCTCGTCCCGCCACCACCTCTCCGTCGCCATCGCCCTGCCGGACCGCCTCGTCACCTCCCTACCCCACGTCTGGCTCCAGCCACCGTTGCCGTAGACGCAGTGCCCGAGCGCCCTGAAGCTAATGTCGTTCGCCATCGACGGTGCCACCCACGTCGCCTCCCCGACCTCTGCCCCGACGGCCTACACCAGGCCTCGCCAACCCCTCTCCTCTGCAACGCCGGTGAGGGCCACACCCTCTCTTCCTCTCCCGCACCCGTCGTCCACTTCGGCCACCCATCCCTCACATCGCCCGCACCCGTGACCCCCGCTCCGGCTCCGCTCACTACCGTCGTGGCCCCGCTGCGCCCGCTGACCCTACATGCGCGCGCAGGCCACTTCCCTTGCGCGCCCCATGCCCACGCCATCGGCAGCCCCCATGCGCGCTCCCCGCATCGCGGCCGAGCCCCTGCTCCGCTGCGGCCTTGTTCGGCCTCGCTTCCTCCTCTGCCCCACACCGCCTGCACTCCTGCCCCCGGGCCCCGTGCTGCTGCTGCACTACTCCGTCGCGCCGCCCCTGCCCTGTAGCGCCGTTCACGGCCATCGCCACCGCACTGCCGCCCCGCGCGCTCGCCCGCGCCTCCCCGCAACTCGCAGTTGCCCCGGCGGTCGCGCGCGCCACACTGCCCATGGTCGTGCCCCTTCACCTTGCCCCCCCACAGCCTCCTGCGGTCGCCAACGCGGCTGTGTGGTCTGCCTGCCGCCTTGGCCACCGGCCTCTGCACACGTCGCGCTCCGCCGTCCTCGCTGGCCCCGCCCGCGACCACTGCTCACTGGCGCTCGCGCCGGAGCGCGCCCCGGTTCGTTGGCAGGCTGGCGCCCGTTCACCATGCCAGTCGGGCACCCGCCGCACGCTCGCCCGCACCCGCGAATGCCAGCGTCAGTTTGGCCTCTCTGGGCCAATGCCATATGGGCCCCATGGCCTTTTAATTAAAACGGAAAAAAGAAAGAATTAATGTAAATAAATAAAAAAAGTTAAATAATTAATTAACTTAATTAAAACTGTTAACTTAACCTAATCACATAGTTAAGCTAATTAAGTCCGATTAGTTAAACTCTGTCAATGACGTGCGGGACCCACGCGTCAGTTTGACCGGTCAATGGTCAACTTTGACCACTGACGTCATGTTGACGTTATGATGACGCAATAATTTCTTTATCGAATTAAATAAATAATAATAATTCCAAAAAATGATTAAATCTTTATAAATTAATATAAAATAAACCGTATCTCAGATGAAAATACTTTGTAAATGAAAGTTGCTCAAAACGACAAGATGAATCCGAATACGCAGTCCGTTTGTCCGCCACACGTCCCTATTATAGAGAACATGCAGCATTCACCCTCCATTTCATCTACGCGAAAACCTCAAACACCGCGAATACTTTCCCGGATGTTCCCCCCTTCGCCAGTAGCTCCTAGTACCGCGTTAGGTCACCCCTAGCACCGCGAATACTTTCCATGGAGTAGCACCTAGTACTTCTTTCCGGTAGACCCCGAGACCACTGTCATAACCCCGTGATCGACTACATCGACGACGACAACTGCTTCTTGCCAGAGCAACCAGGCAAGCCAACCCCCATTGATCACCACATATCACCCATTCTCTTCTCTCTTATTCTTGCATTAGGTTTACTATTGTTGATGATTTGATAGCTCCTATTCTGTTGCATAGCCTGTCTTTGTTGCTAAAATTGTTGATACCTTTACCTGCTATCCTAAATGCTTAGTATAGGATGCTAGTATTCCATCAGTGGCCCCACATCCTTGTCCGTCTGCCATGCTATACTATTGGGCCATGGTCACTTCGGGAGGTGATCACGAGCATATACTATATACATATTATACATGATACATGTGGTGAATAAAGTCGGGTCGACACGTAGAGTACCCGCAAGTGATTCACGTATTGGGGGATGAAAGGACAGGTGGCTCCATCCAGGTAGCGGTGGGCCTGGGTTCCTAACGCCCCCCGAGTGATTCTTTGTGGCGGAGCGACAGGGTAGGTTGAGACACCAGGAGAGAGGTGGCCCGACCCTGGTCATTGTCCGTGGTTGTTTCATAATAACACACTTAATGAGTTTGGATATTTGATCTGAGTCTGGCCACTGGCCTATATGCACTAACCAGCTACGTGGGAATATATATGGGGTCCCGACGTCGTGGTATCAGCCGAAGCCTTCTTGACGTCAGCGACTGAGCGGCGCGCGGCGGGTTGGAGCGCGTAACGTAACTTCCTTAGTAATGGAGGTTGCTAGGTCTACTCACTGGCCACGTACGCAAGGTGCAGGTGTGCAATGGGCGATGGGCGATGGGCCCAGACCCGTGCGTTTAGGGTTTTGACCGGCGTGCTGACCTCTTTGCTGTTCTTAGGTAGGGTTGCGACGTGTTGATCTTCCGAGGCCGGGCATGACCCAGGAAGGTGTGTCCGGCCAGAGGGGATAGAGCATGCTGGGTAATGTGGTGCACCCATGCAGGGAAGTTAATCTATTCGAATAGCCGTGTCCCTCGGTAAAAGGATGACCCAAAGTTGTACTCCGACCTCATGACAACTAGAACTGGATACTTAATAAAAACACCCGAACAAGTTCGAGATACAACCCGATGATCAATTTCCCACAGGGCGACGAGGGGAGGATGGCCGGGTAGGATTATGCTATACGATGTTACTCGGTGAACTTACCATATACTCTACTCTATTGCTGCAAGACAGAGGCTGCCAGAAGCAAGGATACTTGTTACTTTCCAGCTACTCTCTTCTACTGCTGCAAGATGGAGGCTGCCAGAAGCGTTGTCTTCAATAGGACTAGCTATCCCCCTCTTATTCTGGCATTGAACAGTTTAGCCCACACATATTACCCCTTTACATAGATACCATTGCATATGTAGTGTAGATCCTTGCTTGCGAGTACTTTGGATAAGTACTCATGGTTGCTTTGCTCTCCCTTTTCCCCTTCTTTCTTCTTTCTGGTTGTTGCAACCAGATGGTGGAGTCCAGGAGCCAGAGGATACCGAGGATGTTTCTACGTGGAGTTCGGCTTCGAGGAGTAGTTAGGAGGTCCTAGGGAGGAGGCCCTGCCTTTTCGATCATTGCTACATTTGTGCTAGCCTTCTTAAGGCAACCTTGTTTAACTTATGTCTATACTCAGATATATTTTCTTCCGCTGACTCTTGTGTATTCGAGCTTATGTATTCGAGCCCTCGAGGCACCTAGCTTGTAATATAAAGCTTGCATTATGTTAATTTGTGTCTAGAGTTGTGTTGTGATATCTTCAAGTGAGTCCCTGATCTTGGTCGTACACATTTGCGTGCATGATTAGTGTACGGTCAAATCTGTGGCGTCACAAGCAGTTGCCGCGACCACTTCACCATCGCCGGTAGCCGATGCAGCAAGGCTGGCTTGTAGTTCTGGTCAGTGTTGCATCGCATCGTCGGAAAAGTCGACATGTGCTGCATCGCAGCGTCGCGCCAGTCGTCGCTAGCAGCTGCGCCCGTTTCATTACAGTGTCGCCGTCCTTGATTTGTCGCGCCGCCGGAATCCGCGGTAGCTTCATTGCAACTCCGCCGATAGCAACACCCGCATCATTGAATCCTCGTCGTCCTCGACTTGTCACGCCGCACCCGCTTCATTGTAGCTTCGCTGGCAGCAATAGTATGTAGCCGCTTCATGGCAGTGTTGCCGTCATCGACTTGTGTCGGTAGCAGTGTCTACTTCATTGCAGCGTTAGCGTCGTCGGCAGGAATGCTTGCGTCATGGCAGCATCTGGCACCGCCGAAAACAACGTCTCCTTTATTGCCGTGTCACTGCCAGCAATGCCTGCTTCATAGCAGCATTGCCGTTCCTTGACTTGCAGCACCGCCCCTAGTAGCACCGCGGCTACACCGGAGATGGCGACGCTTCCGTGACACCAGAGACACCACACCTGGACTCCCTACAGCACCAGGCTCTCCTCTTGCTGCACCAGCGAGTTCAGCGACACATGCTGTAGATGCTCTCCCCTCTCGGCGGCGTGGACGATGCCCTGCAACATCAGCTGCGAAAACAAGCTGACACAGATGGTGTAGGCCCACACGGGTGGTACAAGTCACCGCCGGGTGCTGCTAGCCTCGATGAGGGCCATGGCGAACACTTGGGTAGGAGATGAAGAAATTGGGGATTAGGGATCTCGCTCGGGTGGTCTCTCGTATGCGAAGAATACAAGTGCTCTTGAGGATAATGCAGACGTAGGGATAAGGTAGCCGTGGCGTGTGGGCCCTGGAGTACACGTGGCGCTCGTCCGACGCGGTTGATTTGGCAGAAAATCAGCCGAATGTTTTAAAGTGTTTTGCTAATACTAGCAAAAGGGCCAGTGCGTTGCAACTGGGTTCAAATCAAGCTAATGAGATCATATAATGTATAGCCCACCTTGTTTATTCAAAATCAAATAAAACTGACCACTTGTTGCACTTAACAATTATTCATGCTAATATAATACATTTAGTTGATGGCTTACATGAGACAAGCTTTAGAGACAATAGTTTATTCGAAAAATCTTAGTTTAAATTCAGCATTTGAAACTTTCATTATTCGTCGCATAAATACAAATTGTGACTCTGTTTTGTTTGGGATTTTCATTTTAGACCAACAATACATTAACCATTAAATTAGAAATTGTTCTTCTAAAATTAGTATGACATGTGACTGCTCCAGCAGAATACATAAACCAATTTAATTTAAATAACACAACAAACAATTACAAAAAACAGGTGGGTTGCTTAGCCATGTAATCTATGATCTGCCTTGAGCTATACTGCAAATATCTTGTATGCATATCCTGAAACAAAGCATCATCAATAAACTTTAGTATCTTGGATGGAAAATTACTGAGGTATATACAATAAAGTAAGTTCAGTACTGACTTTAGAGCCATTTACTATAACTGGTAGGCTTAGTAGTTGGTAAGAAACTCTTTTTTTTTAGTTATAGAAAAGGTACGTAAAACTCCTAAAGTTAGCGAGTGTTGTCAGCTAGCATCTTGGCTTGCATCCATCCCTCGAACATGCTACAGTGTAGTATGAAATAAATAAATTTTGACGAACGGAGAGTAAATAATGAGTGAACAAATGTGTTAGGCATAATATATAATCAATCAAAAGCATCATGGTCAATGTAAATGTATGAAATTATGTCTACCCACTTTGCATACCATATCTCTGTACACATTTTGCGTACCATTCTCTGTGTCATCTCGTCTCACCTACACTATTTTGTACCCTGCCAAAATCTTATCCATCAAAATTATCCCATAACAATATCTAGCCCTTTGTTGTTAAATTGTTAAAAAATCAACTTGGCTAAGCCATCAACGGTGCTGGTCTGCATACCAAGAACATGATGGTGCTTGGGAACATTCAAAGTCGGTTATTGGGTCGCACAATTGTCTCTGACTCAGAACACGGCGAAGATAAGGAGGCCAGCCAAGAAGTTTGCGATGGTGGAACCATGAGCGTGGTGCTCGGGTTGCCCATGGTGAACGTACCTCAACATGCAGTTATAGAACTATAAATATCCTGATTTGCTCATCGCTATCGTCGACAGTGTCGTCGATTATGTGCCAAAGCTAGCATGTCTCATCTACCACTGCTACAACAGCGACCGCGAGTCCGTGGCTACATGCATACTGCATGGCCAGTAGTCCCACACTACAATCCATCATGCAGTGCTGGCCAACAACAGCACATGTGTGAATCGATTAGAGTAGGATCTGGGAGGGTGTGATTTACATCCAGAACAAACTAGCGGCCACTTAGATTGAAGTTAGTGATTGGAGTTTGGAGATTTTTGTTGTTGTGTAGCTGAGGGGAGGAGGATTGCTAGTTGTGTGGAACGAACATGAAACAGATTTTTGATGTTAATTATGCAGCGCAAAATCCATGGACGTTGAAGTCATGCATGAGCAGCAGAAGCACCTTACAGGAAACTACTTGTGAGCACCGTGCTGTCATGGGCCATCGGCTAAGGCCATGCCCCGCACTCCTCCGGCTTGGGATCTCCTTCCCCAAAGAGAAGGTCCGCCAGATTAGAAACCACTCCTCAGAAGAACCGGCGTCCAGTTGTTGGTCCAGACCAAGGCTTAGGCGGCCAATGACGCTACAACTCCTTTACAAAAATCCGTAATCTCGTCGACGACTCCAAAGAAATAGCCACCAAGGATGTTGTGGCCGTCTTCACCGGCCCATTGCCTCGAGGGACTGGAGCAGCCATCCGTGGCTCTAAGGTCCCCTGCTTGCCGCCACCGCTCATTGTCGTTTGTGCACCACCGCTCTGCCCCTGTGTCGCGTCTTCATCTGAGGCCGTCCGAGCACCGCCGCCAAAGTACCCGACCCCCGCATGTCCGCGGCGATTCCATGCCCAAGACCCACCTCCTATCTTCTTCCTTATGCACGGCAACATGCCCTCCCAAATACTTCCTCCATCTGGCCGACGAGATGGGCACTTCCTCGTCCCTTACCTCTGGCCGCCACCTCCCCTCCTGTTTTTATATATAGGTGTGGTAGGTTGATCTTGATGGACGTCAACTCGGACGACGGTGTGATCGGTGGCCGTGATAATCGCGCAACCTTCCAAGGCATAGTCCAAGTAGGACGTCTTGTTGAAGGGAGTCGGCGGGAGAAGTTGTGTGCTCCTTCTGTCAAGCAGAGGGTGGCACACCGCTAGGTTGAGCTTCTGCGGGCCGTAGTTGCTATCTCCCTGCTGCTGCGAGGAAGAAAGCAGCAAAACACGGTGAGGAGGAAACCGCGGTGCGCCGCCAGCGGCCTCGCATGGCCAAAGAGCCGTTGGTTACCGATGTGGACGGTGATGCGGGAGTCAAAGTGATGCGGGGTCAACCCGATCTAGGCCGATCTTTCATGAAGAGGAGGGAAACCCATGATGAAGACGAAGAACACAAAGGGGAATCACGAGGGAAAACACTCAAGAACAAGTCCAATCACACATCCACTAGACAATCAAACACACAAGATCACAAGGTACATGAACAACAAAGGGAAAGATACAAGGTAGAGTTCATCTCCAAGAGGAGGTCTTGAATCCGCGAAGGATCTTCCCGTTAGGGGTCTTGAATCCAAGGTGGATCTTCTCCGTATAGGGGCCGTGGTCTCTCTCGTGGAGTAGATCCATAATGGATGAGCAAAGCTCTAGTCTAAAACAAGCTATCACATTTGCTAACCCTAGAAATGGGGAGGAGGAGGTCTATTTATAGTCTAAGCCACGAATAGGTAAGTGAGGGGTTGAAGAGGGTACATGGGACTCGGCCCGAAACATTGCACGCAGGTACGGCCGGATGATCTGGGTGGGAGTCCGGATGATTCAGGCAACGTTTGGATGATCCGGGTCTTCGTTCGGATCGTCCGGCTTCATAGAAGAGCTTCGGGTGTTGTATGTCGCCATAGCCGGATCATTCGGGCCAGGAGTCGAATCATCCGGGCTTGCCTGGATCGTCCGGATGGACGTCCGGATCATCCGGGCAAGTGCATTCTTGCACTTCTTCTTCTTCCACCTTCTCTTCCATGCCTCCGTCGGGGATGATGTCAGTGTTCTCTTGTGCTTGCACTCCTCCTCGTCATCCGTGAAGCTCCGGCAATACCTATGCATGCACACGAGTGGGGTGTCAAGTAGTATACCATCCTCGAAGGGGTCAAGTGAACACATGTAAAGGAGATGATTCACATTTGTGTATGTGAAGTAGATGTCGCACGTGTCACTTGCCAAACGGACTCTTGACATGGTGATGTCCGTAGGATGCTTCGCATCGTTCTTTTCCCCCTTGGGAAAGATCCGACCTCGGATCGAAATCCAAATCACCATGGGAAATAGATGACGTCACCGTGTAGAAGTGGACGATCGCCAAGTACTCGTCATCTTGAAGCTCGAAATGGGCACTCTCCAATGTCTCACCGTCTAGTGATTCCTTCAAAAGGAGCAAGGACAACAAACACTTGGAAAAACAAATGTGGTTAGCGTTAGTGTAAAGTCAAGCATTCAAGAGGTGATTCACTAAACAAGTGTTGTCATCAAGCATAGCATAAGGTGTGACAAAGAAGTGTGGCATGGCAAATAAGCATATAAGTTGAGCACAATCCAGAACATCATGGAAACAAGCGTGCACATGTGAGGTAGAGATGCAAATATGTGTGACAAGTGAAGAAGCATCTCCCTCATGGTCATAGCAAACAAGCACAAAACGCTTAATGAAAGGTCTATGGTAGGCATAGGAATCATTCACAACACCACATAAGAGTAGATGTCTAAACACATAGGGTAAGTGCAAGACAATCTGAGCATAACGTGCACAAGGTGTAGGGAACATAGTGTGGCACTCAACACAAAAGAAAGAGCAATTGTTCGACATGTGCAAGGCAAATAAGTTAAGCATGTGACAAGCAAAGGGACATGGCATATGTGAAGGGATGAGATTGGTGCAACCAAACATGTGATATGAGCAAGTAGGCAACAAGTTGGATGCAACACACAAGGCATATATATCATGAAGCATGGCATTGTGACAATGACAAGACAAAGCGAGATCTCTAACATGTGTGCAATCAAGGGGTCCAAGATGACAAATAAGTCCCATGGTGCAAGCAACACATGTAGTGTGATCCACAGTATCCATGCTCATGGTTTTGGGTGTCTCGAAAGAGAAGGATATCACCTTGAAAGTGTGTCGTTGTGCGTCCTTCACAATACCGAAGCACAAGCAAGTGCGATGTAGAATTGTCGTGGTAGAAGGTGGTTCGCTCTCAAGAGCTCGCATGGTCAACTCACGTGAAGTGGAAGTTGACACGAAGTCCATGTATCCTACACATGCACAAAACAGAACAAAGAACGTATGCGCATGGTAGATAAACACATCATCCATCATGATGGTTCTCTTCTCTTGCACATAACCATTAGAAGCAAAAGTGCATGAATAATATGATGCAACAATGGCTATATTCATGGCACTAGGCATATGGTGCAAATAGGTAAGACAAGCATGCTTCACAAGAATCATGTCAAAATCTCCAAATATATGTGAGAATGCTATGGGGGCAATCTCTTTTGCAAGACAAAAGACATTGTTGCACTCAATACATGGAAAATCATTTAGCATGAGTGAGGCAACATATGGAGACATATGGCAACATGGACTAGCAATCATGTGCAAATCATTGAAATAGGTGCCATCAACCCCATGAAACGAGCAAGTATGAATCATCGGTGATGCAATACACGAAGCAAGCAAATCTATCACGTCGTGCAAGCTAGTGGCGCAAAGATGTAACACACTAGAGGAACTCATGGCAATCATGTCATGTGAGCAAATGGTGGATATAGGCAATGCACATGACACATCCCAAGCATAATAGTGAATCATGGCCAAAGTATCATCGTAAGCATTAGGCACAAAGCAATCATGGCAATAGCAAGCAATATCTCCACCAAGCTTGCAAATACACATATAAGGACTAGAATCATGGATCATGTGTAATGCAAAGCATGGGTCACAAATGCATGTTGATGTTGGGTGGAACCCTATGGGGTCGATCTTTCATGAATTGGAGGGGATCCCACGAGGAACACGAAGAACACGAGCAGAAATCACGAGGTAAAGAGAACAATCACACATATGCTAGATTGATGCACAAACACGAGTAACAATGATCCAAACACAATAAATGACGATACAAAAAGGTAGTCTTCTCCGTGAGGAGGTCTTGATGGTCTTCTCCATGAGAAGGTCTTGAATCCGTGTGGATCTTCTCCGTGGAGGGGCCGCAATCACTCCCGAGGAGATGAACCACTAGTGGGTGAGCAAGGCTCTAGGTTTTGAGCTATCACAATGCTAACCCTAGTACGGAGCTAAGGGACAAGTATATATGGTCTAAGGGGTAAGTTGGGGGATAAATGGGGTAAAACCCCTTGAACTACGCGCAGGCAGGGCGGTAGTACCGGTCCTGGGGCCGGTAGTACCTTTTTTGCGGATATAGCGGATGTTCCGGCCTTGCACCGGCCTTGCACCGGTCGATCACACAAGCTTGACCGGTAGTTGACTGGTAGTGGACAGTAGTACCAGCACACTGGTAGTTGGGCGGTAGTGGACTGGTAGTACCTCTATCTCTGCGCTGGGAAAATTCCTGTTCATGCTCTTGGCGTCCATCTTGCACCGTAACTTCTCCTTGGTACCTAAGCATACAAAGTGTCTCCGTTTGAGGTAGTAGCCATGTCTCAAGGTGGACAAATGGGAGTTCAACAAGGAGAGAGTTAACCTCGGTTTCAAGTGCTCTTGCACGAGATGTGTCATCGGTCCACTAAGCACTTGGGGATATGGGTCCATGGGGATGACCGGAGGATGCTCCGCATCATCTCCCCTCCCTTGGGAAAGATCCAACCTCGGATCGAAATCTTCATCACCATGTAAAGGAGAGAGATCCTTGACGTTGAAGGTATCGCTCACATTGTACTTGTTGCAAGGAATGTCGATCTTGTAGGCATTGTTGTTGTAGCGTGCTAGCACCTTGAAGGGTCCGTCGGCGCGAGGTAGTAGTTTGGACTTGCGCTTGTCGGGGAAGCGGTTCTTGCGAAGATGAAGCCATACAAGATCTCCCGGTTGGAACACCATTGGTGTCTTGTTGACGTTGAGCTTGGTGGCTAGGCGATGTACTTGGCGTTCGATCGTTGCCCTTGTATCTTCGTGCATCTTCTTGAGATAATTGGCTCGTGCACTTGCATCCATGTTGATGCGCTCTTGGAGAGGTAGAGGAATAATGTCCAATAGAGACAATGGGTTGAAGCCGTAGAAGATCTCAAAGGGGGACTTGCTGGTAGTCGAATGTCTTGCGCGGTTGTAGGCGTACTCGGCGATGGGCAAGCATTGCTCCCATTCCTTAATATTCTTCTTGATCAACACACGAAGAAGCGTCGATAGTGTCCGGTTTGTCACCTCCGTTTGGCCATCCGTTTGTGGATGATATGCCGAAGAGAACATGAGCTTGATGCCGAGTTTGGCGCATAGAGTCTTCCAAAAGTAGCTCAAGAACTTGACATCACGATCCGAGACGATTGTCTTGGGTACTCCATGGAGGCGCAAGATTTCCCTACAAAAGAGATTGCAACATGTGAAGCATCATCTATCTTGTTGCATGGAATAAAATGAGCGATCTTGGAAAATCTATCCACAACAACAAAAACGGAATCCTTGCCATTTTGAGTCCTAGGCAACCCAAGTACAAAGTCCATGCTAATGTCTTCCCAAGGTTGATCTGGGATAGGAAGTGGCATATAAAGACCATGGGATTGAGCTTTGGACTTAGATTTGCGGCACGTTGAACACCGGGAGGTGAAGCGTGAGACGTCACGGAACATCTTTGGCCAAAAGTAATTCTTGGAGAGCGGTGTGAATGTATTGTCGTGTCCGAAATGTCCCATAAGTCCTCCTCCATGAGATTCCTGCAAGAGAAGCAAACGAAGAGACGACTCTGGAATGCAAAGTTTGTTTGCTCTCATGAGATATCCATCCTTGATATAGTATCGTTCCCAAGAAGTGTGCATCACACATTTAGCATAAATATTCGCAAAGAAAGTATCATGCTCATACAAGTCTTTTATGTGCTCAAAGCCAATAACATTCAACTCAAGTTTGGTAACAATCATGCATTTGCGGGAAAGTGCATCCGCCACAACATTCTCTTTGCCTTTGATGTATTTGATGACATAAGGAAAGACTCTATGAACTCACTCCACTTAGCATGACGCATGTTCAACTTAGTTTGACCCTTGAGATACTTGAGCGTCTCTATAATGCCCAGGATGGGACTATATCTCCTACGTGTCGAGGCACGACTTAAAGATATAAGCCCATTCTGGAATGATCGCAAGTTTTGGTACCTTTGCACATCTCATGTAAAAATAGGGATGAAAGCGGAAAAGATAGTTGGCTTACACTCGCCACGTCACACAAATACATTACATATCCAATCATCATCCAAATAAACATCACAGCCCATCTAAGGGTAAAGATCCAAATGAAAGATACCAAACATAACTTAAACCACAGGTCTCAATAGAATCCTAGTAGAAGCTCTACTGATCAACCGGATAGTTCACATAGTAACGGCTACGCTGCTCGTCGTACTCCCAGTCTAGCTCAGTGCCATCGCCTGTGTAGCTCACCATCGTACCTGCATCTGGTGTGGTGAAGTAACTGTGAGCCACAGAGGACTCAGCAATCCCGTTCCCGGGTAACACGACTATCTAAGCCTTGGGTGTGGAACAAGGCTGAAGAAAGAGTAAGAGTTTGCAGCAGCACTAGCACTAACTTACGTAAAAGAGAGCGAGAAGAGAAGTGCCTCGGACGAGAGATGATCACGAAGTGATCCTAACTAAAGCAAGTCAAACATAACCCCACCGTGTTCACTTCCCGAATCCCTTTCGGAAAATGACCATCACGGTACTCACGCTGGTAGTGTATTGAGACATGGTGTCAAGTTTTCTACAACTGGATATTAACAAATTCCCATCTGCCACATAACCACGGGCACGGCTTTCGAAAGTTCATAACCCTGCAGGGATGTTCCAACTTGGCCCATGACAAGCCCACGATCCGCGGAGTCGCAACTCCAAGGTGGGAAGGCCCGAGTATCCTGGGAATCCCGTGCTCAAGATACTCCGACTAAGGTAAGGCTAATCCAGCAAATCCTCCCGGCGTGCCGACACCCTGATAGTAGCCGCGCGTATCAAGTCTCAGGCCACGACCGGATGAGCGCTACGTACAGATACCGAAGATCGCAGCGAACTGGGTGGCACCGCAAGTGGCTCTAGTTTGGACCAACACTCAAATCGAGCACTGGCCCAGGGGGGTTGATTAATTAATCCTCGGGTTAATTACTCCCTCGGTAAGTTTTTAGTTGTTTAGGCAAATAGTACCAATGTTGGGACTTGCTGGAAAAGACTTAGCACTTAGCGGTTTATCGAGGGGGTCCCATAACCCCAACCGTGTGAGGAACGCATAATCAAGGAACATAACACCTGTTTATACGGTTCCTGGGGCGGCATGAGTGGAACAAATCACCAAGCAAAAAGGCTTAGCCTTCCACCCATTACCAATATATAGATGATTTCATTTGATAATTAATATAGTGTGATATCCCAACAAGCTTCAACAAGAAGCAAGAATCTTAAATCTTCTCCTGCAACTAACAATGCTATAAGAGGGGCTGAGCGAAGCTTACTTAGTCATTCAAAGGTTTGCATAGGTAGGGTGGTTAAACAGGTTCATGGTTACAATAGGAGGCTGACAGGAAAACATGGGCATTGAGGCAAAACTATAGAGCGATACTTCTAGCAATAGGCAAAGATAGTAATGATATCCGGGTTCGGTCATCTTGCCTGAAGAGTTGTCGATGGGATCGTAAGAGAGCTCCTCGTTCTCAACCTCAGTAGTAACCTCGTACTCGTACTCGGTCTCAGCTTCCGGCTCTACTCAACACAAACACACAAGGCACGAAAATCAACAAGATGCAATGCACAAAACTACTGGATGCATGGCTGATGCACTATGGAAGCAATGCAGATGCACTATGGAAGCACAGAAAGTCTACATAGGAAGCACAGTGTTACAACACAAGGAGCATGACAATGTGCGACAAGCTAAATGCTTCGAAACATGATAACAATAGGATATTATGAATCTACATGCAAAAACACACAAGTTACATATAGGACTTGCTCAAAACGGAGCAACAGGCTAAAAGATACACCCGAAACAATAAACATGCACAAGCTGAAATTAACAGCCGCATAGCAACTTCGGAGCAAGAGATAAATAGTCTACAACACTCAAACATCATGGCAAGGAGCATGAACATAAACTAGACATCTTCTACAGCAAACAATTCCATTGGAGCATCTCTAAAGGAGCCATGGATCAATAGCAACAAGCTATGACATTTTGAACTTGACAACAAAATCCTGACCGCAGTAATTTGTTGCAACTTGGGAGCAAGAGTTAAATATGCTACAGCCACCCAAATAAGCATGTGAGAGCATGAATGGATAGCCAACAATATATACAACAAGGAACCATCAAGAGTCACCCCAAAACTAGCATGGATTTGCCTAGAACAACAAGCAAACATGGCATCTGGAAATTACAAATTCCAGACTTAGTGAAATTTCACTAAGTGTTAAAACAGTAGTAACATCATGGCATCTTTGTGAGCAAGATTAAGTCACCTCAAAGCATGGCATGGCAAGTTGTAAACACCACAGCAAAGTACACATGATGGGGAGTCCAAAACATCTAAGCATGCATCAAGGGGACAAACACATCAATAGCAACGAGCTCCTCAACTAGGCATCTCGTAACAAGCTTAATGACATAACAGCCACATAGCACTTTGCAAAGGAGATAAACATGGCAAGATGAAATATATCATGCAAGCTAAAGCAACCATCATGTAGAGCATTTCATGATGAACATGTGGACATATCGTTTGCTTTATTTGGATAAACATGCGCCAAGATATCACATTGCAAACATGGCATGAAAACAACTACAAACAGCAGTTTATAACAAGTAGCACTCTTCTCATGAAGATTAAGACATATAGATGACCTCAAACATGCATGGCACAATGGAATAAAACGTAGTACATGTCACCACGATCATTTTGACATATCATTTGCTCAAATCGGACATGCACACAAAAAGTTATCATCAAAACAAAACAACATCAGACATCAAAATCTAACAGGGACTTAGTGAAAACGAGACTACCTCAGGGGTCAACGGATCTGGTCAAACGGGCCCGGGCGGAGAAGTCAACGCGGGCGCGGGCTGGCGGATCGGGCGCGGCCCGAAGCGGCGGATCTGAGCGGTTAACGGGCTTCGGCCCGTTAGGCCCAGCGGGAGGCAGATCCGATCGGGATCGGGGGCTTCGAGCGCCCTGGCGAGGGCCGGTGGCTGGCGACAGGGGGAATCGGGGCGGCGCCCTCAAGCGTTGCGGCGGCGGCGCCGGACCGGAGTAGGGAGCCGGCGGGGTCGGCTACGGGG
>LR738714.1:331138058-331149476 GCA_902687465.1 Secale cereale | reverse complement strand
GGGGGGGGGGGGGGGGGGGGCGACGGAGGCGCGACCTGATGAGGAGAGGCGGCGGAGCTCCGGCACGGGCTGGAGGCGGGACCCGACGGCGGGGGCGGTGCTCGGCCGGCGGCCTGGCCCGGCGGCGGCTGGCCGGAGCGATGGAGGCGGCGTTGATGGCGCGGTGGCCGGCGGCGTGCCGGAGGCGGGGAAGATGGCGCGCGGCCGGAGGTTGAAGATGACCCCGTGGGCCCGCGCATCGGAGTGGAAGCACCGGCGCGACACTACGGAAACACGGACGCGGCTGTCGGAAGCACGGCGGCGACGCGGTCGGAAGCACGCCGTGTCAACGGTGGAAGCACCGCGCTTCAACGGTGGAAGCACCGGCGGCGAACTGTGGAAGCATTAGGGTTTCTGGGCGCAAAATTGGGGAAGATGGACGTTTATATAGACACAAGGAGCTAGGATTGTCCAAATGAGGTGAGGTTTTCGGCCACGCGATCACAATTGGATGGCCTAGATGGAGGGAGGGGTTTGGGTTGGTTCGGTGGGCTGTTGGAGGGGTGTCTTGGGCCTCAAAGAGGGGGTACTTTCAGCCCACGAGAATAACTGTTGGAGCATCAAACGAACTCCAAACGCGATGAGATTTGACAGGCGGGTTACACACACCAAAACTACATCGCACGACAAGTCTCACGCCAAATCGGAAACGTTACACGGCCAAACACCAAAGTAGGCCTCGGGGATGCCACGGACACGTGGGAGAGCTCCGGAACTCGAAACGGACAACGGAAGGAACGAGTGGGACCGGATGCAAACGACAACACAAATGCAAAGCAATGCACATGACAACATGATATGGATGAATGCCACACACGCACACAACAAAACGACGAAAAACCGAAAGACGAAGAACCCGGAATGGAATTGATGAAGCCAGAGATATATATATTGCCCAAAAGGGAAAGTATTACATCCGGGGCATTACAAACTCTCCTCCACTACAAAAAGATCTCGTCCCGAGATCTAGGACTAGAAGAAGGTAGGGTACTCGGAACGAAGGTGATCCTCTCGTTCCCACGTAGCTTCTCGGTCGGTATGGTGTGACCACTTGACTTTCAAGAATTTGATGGACTTGTTGCGGGTCTTGCGCTCGGTTTCTTCGAGAATAGCAACTGGGTGCTCTCGGTAAGACAAGTCTTGTTGAAGATCAATCTCCTCAAACGGAATGGTGCGTTGAGGTGTCTTGAAGCACTTGCGTAGTTGAGATACATGAAACACATCATGAACATTGGCAAAGTTGGAAGGGAGCTCAAGTTGATAGGCTAGATCGCCTCTTTTGCCAAGGATCTTGAAAGGCCCGACGTATCAAGGAGCAAGCTTTACTTTGATACCAAATCTTTGGGTGCCTTTCATAGGATAAACACGGAGATAAACATGATCCCCAATGTTGAAAGCCAAATCACGATGCTTGCCGTCATAGTAGCTCTTCTGACGCGACTGAGCGGCCTTGAGATTCTCACGTATGACTTTGCACATTTCTTCGGCTTCTGAGATCAAGTCATTGCCAAGAAGTTGACGTTCACCCGTCTCAGACCAGTTGAGAGGGGTACGACACTTTCTGCCATAGAGGATTTCAAACGGAGCTTTGCCGACACTTGCTTGAAAGCTGTTGTTGTAAGAGAACTCGGCAAATGGAAGGAAATCTTCCCATTTCATGCCAAAAGATATGACACAGGCTCTGAGCATGTCTTCTAGAGTCTGATTCACTCGCTCGACTTAACCACTAGTCTGAGGGTGAAATGCAGTGCTGAAACGAATCTTAGTGCCCATGGCAGACTGAAAGGAGTCCCAGAACTTAGAAGTGAACAAACTTCCACGGTCTGAGGAGATAACTTGAGGAATGCCATGTAAGGACACAATTCTGGAAGTGTACAACTCTGCCAGTTGAGCTGCATTGATTGATTCTTTGACTGGAAGGAAGTGAGCGACTTTGGTAAGCTTGTCAATCACCACAAAGATAGAATCATTCCCTCTCTTAGACTTAGGAAAGCCAGTGATGAAATCCATTTCAATGTGGTTGAATTTCCACTCGGGAATAGGAAGAGGTTGGAGAAGACCGGCTGTACATTGATGCTCTGCCTTCACTCTTCTGCAGACATCACATTCGTTCACAAATTGGGCAATCTCCCTTTTCATGCGTGTCCACCAGTAAGATTGCTTGAGGTCTTGGTACATCTTGGAACTACCAGGATGAATGGAAAGGAGGGAATCATGTGCTTCTTCCATTATGAGCTTCCTGAGATCACCTTTTGGAACCACGAGTCTGTCCTCGAAGAACAAGGTATCTCTTTCATCAACGCGATAGCACTTGTATTTAGGAGTACCCTTTGCAATACCATGTTTCACTTTCTGCACCATAGCATCACTGAGTTGGGCTTCACGGATCTGATCTTCCAAGGTAGGAGCAACTTGAAGATTTGCAAGAAAGCCCTGCGAAACAACTTGGAGGTTGAGCTTCCTGAATGCTTCACAAAGCTCAGGCTGGAATGGCTTGATAAGGAGGCTGTTGCAATATGCCTTTCTGCTCAAAGCATCTGCAATCACGTTCGCCTTTCCAGGTGTGTATTCAATGCTTGGATCATACTCTTGGATCATCTCGACCTAACGAGTCTGGCGGAGGTTCAGATTCGGCTGTGTGAAGATGTACTTCAAGCTCTTGTGATCGGTGAAGATGTCGACTTTTCTGCCCAACAGAAGGTGTCTCCACGTAATCAAAGCATGCACCACAGCTGCTAGTTCGAGATCATGAGTGGGGTAGTTCTTCTCACTTGGCTTCAGTTGACGAGAAGTGTATGCCACAATTCTCTTGTCCTGCATAAGCACACCACCAAGTCCTTGAAGAGAAGCATCACATAATACTTTGTAGGGCTTGGACTCATCTGGAGGAGTAAGAACTGGAGCAAAGACGAGCTTTTCTTTGAGAGTTTTGAATGCCACTTCACAATCTGGAGACCAGTAGTACTTGACATTCTTCTGCAGCAAGTTGGAAAGAGGCTTGGCAATCTTGGAGAAGTTCTCAACGAACCATCTGCAATAGCTGGCAAGGCCAAGAAAGCTTCGGAGTTGCTTGACGTTCTAAGGAGGTTCCCACTTGACAATTGCTTCAACTTTCTCGGGGTTTACTGCAATACCGTCAGCGGAGATGATATGGCCCAGATACAAGACCTTATCGAGCCAAAATTCGCACTTGGAGAACTTGGCATAGAACTTATGTTCACAGAGTCTGTCGAGAACCAGACGGAGGTGCTTTTCATGATCCTCTTCGTTCTTGGAAAATGCCAAAATGTCATCCAGATACACAAGAACAAACTCGCCGGTGTAGGGGTTGAAAATGTAGTGCATCATTCTCGACAAGGTAGGTGGAGCATTGGCGAGACCAAATGACATGACTGTATACTCATAGGAGCCATAACTCATTCTGAAGGCAGTCTTGGGGATATCTTCTTCTCGAATGCGAATTTGGTGATAACCCATTCGGAGATCGAGCTTTGAGAACACTTTAGCTCCTTTGAGCTGCTCGAACAATTCATTGATGTTGGGGAGCGGATACTTGTTCTTTATTGTCTTCTTGTTCAATGGCTGGTAATCGACGCAAAGGCGCTCCGTGCCATCCTTCTTCTTGACAAATAAGACACCACAACCCCAAGGAGACGTACTAGGCCTGATCAGACCCATACGCTCCTGTTCATCAAGCTGTTTCTTCAACTCCTTCAACTCTTTAGGAGAGAGCTTGTACGGATGCCGGCATGCTGGCTCAGTACCAGGCTCAAGTTCAATGACGAATTCCACTTGACGGTGTGGAGGCATGCCTGGAAGTTCTTCAGGAAAGACGTCTTCGTATTCGTTAACCACCGGAATTTGAGAGATGGCATTAATCTCGCCCTTGTCATTGAGCGAGAATAGCCTGATTGTGTTGTCCCGAGATGCGAAGATAATCACATCTTCATCGGAATGATTAATCTTGACTTCCTTATTTGCACAATCAATTTGAGCATCATGCTGAGAAAGCCAGTCCATTCCGAGGATGAGGTCAATGTCGGAATTGCCGAGAACCACCGGATTAGCCAGAAAGCGATAGTCACCCATGCGAATAGATACATTCGGAGCAACTGAGTTGGAAGTCATTTGCAAACCCGGAGAAATAATCTTCAAAGGTCTAGGAATGCTCTCCGAAGCCAATTCATGCTTAGCAACAAAAGGTCTTGAAATGAAGGACAACGATGCACCCGAATCAAACAATACTTTTGCAGGAAAAGAGTTAACTAAGAGGTTACCCAATATCACATTAGAAGAATTCTCCGCTTGCGCTGCGTTCATCAGATTCACTCTTGCAGACTTTGGATTATGCTTGACAATAGTTGTGCTGACAGGTGGAGGAGGCGGAAGGCGCCTTGGGTTGGGGCACTTGTTAGCATAATGACCCTTCTGGCCACACATTTTGCACACCACTTCTAAGAGAGGACGGAAATGAGAACCACTTGACTTGGAACCTTGAGACTGATGCTTCGACTGGTTGCTTGGGTTGGGTGGGTGGGAGAAACCACGGCCACTAGAGTTCTTGTTGTTGTTGTAGGGAGCTCGGGTCACTGGAGGAGGTGAAAGCCAAAATTTCTGTTGCTTCGCGACCACTTGAGAAGATGAGGAGGAGTGAACAGCATCTCGGATCCTCTTTTTGGAAGCCTCCATCTTGAGCTGGGCTGCCTCTTGCTTAAGCGCCATGTTATAGAATTTGTCAAACTCATCAGGCTCGAACAAGGTGAGAGCAAGTTGAAGTTCATCCTTCAGACCTCCACGGAACTGATAGATCTTGCTCTTGGCATCTGGGATGTCTTGCTTAGCATAGCGGGCAAGATTCTGGAACTTGACATTATACTGGTAGACAGTCATAGAGCCTTGCTTCAGGTTGCGGAATTGCTCACGCATACCCTCGATGACACTTGTTGGAATGTGGTGAGAGCGAAAGTCCGTGCAGAAATCATCCCAAGAGATCACACGCCCTTCTCTGGAATCTTTGTACTGCTGCCACCAGTCAGCTGCTTGGTCTTTGAGTTGGAAGGCTGCAAACTTCACATAGTCCTCAGGCCTTACATTGCTGCACTCAAAATGCTTCTTGATATCGGTAATCCAATCTTCAGCATCGAGAGGGTCGACACAGTAACTGAAAGCCTTTGGTTGATTAGCCAAGAACTGGTTGAGCGTAGCATGGTGCTGTTGGTTGAAAAAATTGCCTTGGTTCCCTGGAGCACCCTGATTTGCTTGATTTGCTTGCATCTGCTGCATCATCTGCATAAGCAACTGGGTGTTCTAGTTTGTAGTCTGCATAATTGCTCTCCAGGCCTCAGACGGAGGAGGAGGGGAAGGAGGACGATCTGGAACCTCTTCACCCTCTCGGTTAGCGTTGGGAACCCGTTTCGGAGCCATCCTGAAAGAGATGACCACCAATCAGCAATTTGATTGAAAGAAGATATAAGCTAAAACAACGGCTAGAAATGCAACAAGTCTTCACAAGAATCATTCGAACAAGAGGAACGAATGAAATTCTCAGTTTAATGGTAACAACAATCTTCACGAGAAGCCACTGGGAGACAAAAGGTAAATAAGAAAAACAACAAGGTACAGATAGAACAAACACAAGATAGGAGCTTCGTTCGACATCTTTGTGCTGAAAGCTTATGGAACGTGTTACGAAAGGGTTTTGCAATCCCCGGATCAGCATAGCCAAGGATCCTTTAAGATGCAAATCCCGAACGGAACATCGGCCATAAAACCCCTTCACTCAATGTAGAACCCCGAACTCCGTAACCTGCATTCGTTGGAAGAATGCCTACGATCTACTGGATGAACCCACCTATTAATTTCTGAAAGTTTCCAGTTATGCAATCAGGTGTTGGGGATACAGGGGAATCATCGCGCACATAACTCTAATCCTACATCCAGCTGTATCCATCCTTCAACACATAACCAGTTGTTTTCGGAAACCGTCTACCTCGGACCTTCGAAACGCATCCACTATATAAGCTATGGCAATACTCCCGAACTACCTCCCTAGATGATCCCTTACTAAATTTCAAGGTATAAGTGTTCTCCCTGAGTATGCACCGTTGCGAAAGTTCGTCGTGCCAAGACACCACGTGATGATCGGGTGTGATAAGCTCTACGTTCAAATACAACGGGTGTAAGCCAGTTTTGCACACGCAGAATACTCGGGTTAAACTTGACGAGCCTAGCATATACAAATATGGCCTTGGAACACTGGAGACCGAAAGGTCGAGCGTGAATCATATAGTAGATATGATCAACATAAGATGTTCACCATTGAAACTACTCCATCTCACATGATGATCGGACATGGTTTAGTTGATTTGGATCACGTGATCATTTAGATGACTAGAGGGATGTCTATCTAAGTGGGAGTTCTTAAGTAATATGATTAAATTGAACTTTAATTTATCATGAACTTAGTCCTCGTAGTATTAGCATATGTATGTTGTAGATCAATAGCTCACGATGTTGCTCCCCGTTTATTTTTTATATGTTCCTAGAGAAAACTAAGTTGAAAGATGTTAGTAGCAATGATGCGGAATTGTTCCGTGATCTGAGGATTATCCTCATTGCTGCATAGAAGAATTATGTCCTTGATGCACCGCTAGGTGACAGACCTATTGCAGGAGCAGATGTAGATGTTATGAACGTTTTGACAAAAGCTCGGTATGATGACTACTTGATAGTTTAAGTGCACCATGCTTTACGGCTTAGAACCGGGACTTCAAAAACGTTTTGAACACCACAGAGCATATAAGATGTTCCAAGAGTTGAAATTAGTATTTCATACTCATGCCCGTGTCGAGAGGTATGAGACCTCTGATAGTACTTTGCCTACAAGATGGAGGAGAATAGCTCAACCAGTGAGCATGTGCTCAGATTGTCTGGGTACTGCAATTGCTTGAATCAAGTGGGAGTTAATCTTCCAGATAAGATAGTAATTGACAAAGTTCTCTAGTCACTATCACCAAGTTAGTAGAACTTCGTGATGAACTATAATATGCAAGGGATGACGAAAGTAATTCCCAAGCTCTTCACGATGCTGAAATCGGCGAAGGTAGAAATCATGAAAAAGCATCAAGTGTTGATGGATAACAAGACCACTTGTTTCAAGTAAAGGGCAAAGGGATAGAAGGGGAACTTCAAGAAGAATGACAAGCAAGTTGTCACTCCCGTGAAGAAACCCAAAGCTAAAACTCAAGCCTGAAACTAAGTGCTTCTACTTCAAAGGAAATGGTCACTGGAAGTGGAACTGCCCTAGATACTTGGCGGATAAGAAGGATGGCAAAGTGAACAAAGGTATATTTTGATATAGAGATTATTGATGTGTACTTTACTAGTGTTCATAGTAACCGCTGGGTATTTGATACCGGTTCAGTTGCTAAAATCAGTAACTCGAAACGAGAATTGCAGAATGAACAAAGACTAGTTAAAGGTGAAGTGACGATGTGTGTTGGAAGTGGTTCCAAGATTGATATGATCATCATCGCACACTCCCTATACTTTCGGGATTAGTGTAAAACCTAAATAAATGTTATTTGGCATTTGCATTTGCATTGAGCATGAATATGATTTGATCATATTTGTTGCAATACAGTTATTCATTTAAAGTCATAGAATAATTGTTATTCTGTTTACATGAATAAAACCTTCGATGGTCATACACCCAATGAAAATAGTTTGTTGGATCTCGATCGTGGTGATACACATATTCATAATATTGAAGCCAAAAGATGCAAGGTTAATAATGATAGTGCAACTTATTTGTGGCACTGCCGTTTAGGTCATAATGGTGTAAAGCGCATGAAGAAATTCCATAGTGATGGACTTTTGGAATCACTTGATTATGAATCACTTGGTGCTTGCGAACCATGCCTCATGGGCAAGATGACTAAAACTCCGTTCTCCGGAACAATGGAGCGAGCAACAGATTTGTTGGAGATCATAGATACAGATGTATGTGGACCAATAAGTGTTGAAGCTCGCGGCGGGTATCATTATTTTCTGACCTTCACTGATGATTTGAGCATATATGGGTATGTCTACTTAATGAAGCACAAAGTCTGAAACATTTGAAAAGTTCAAAGAATTTCAGAGTGAAGTGGAGAATCATCATAACAGAAAATAAGAGTTTCTACGATATGATCGTAGAGGTAAAATATTTGAGTTAGCGAGTTTGGCCTTCAGTAAAAACAATGTGAAATAGTTTCACTACTCACGCCACCTGGAACACCATAGTGTAATGGTGTGTCCGAACATCATAACCATACTTTATTAGATATGGTGCGATCGATGATGTCTCTTACCGATCTACCACTATCGCTTTTGGGGTTATGCATTAGAGACAACTACATTCACGTTAAATAGGGCACCATCTAAATCCGTGGAGATGACACCGTATGAACTGTGGTTTGACGAGAAACCTAAGTTGTCATTTCTTTAAGTTTGGGACTGCGATGCTTATGTGAAAAAGTTTCAACATGATAAGCTCGAACCCAAATCGGAGAAGTAAATCTTCATAGGATACCCAAAAGAAACTGTTGGGTACACCTTCTATCACAGATCCGAAGGCAAGGTCTTTGTTGCTAACAGTGGATCCTTTCTAGAGAAGGAGTTTCTCTCGAAAGAAGTGAGTGGGAGGAAAGTAGAACTTGATGAGGTAATTGTACCTTCTCCCGAATTGGAAAGTGGAACATCACAGAAACTAGTTCCAGTGGTTCCTACACCAATTAGTAAGGAAGCTAATGATGATGATCATGAAACTTCAGATCAAGTTTCTGCTGAACTTCGTAGATCAACCAGAGTTCGTTCCGCATCAGAGTGGTACGGCAACCCGGTTCTGGAAGTCATGTTACTGGACCATGATGAACCTACGAACTATGAGGAAGCGATGATGAGCCCAGATTCCGCAAAATGGTTTGAGGCCATGAAATCTGAGATGGGATCCATGTATGAGAACAAAGTGTGGACTTTGGTTGACTTGCCCGATGATCGGCAAGCCATCGAAAATAAATGGATTTTCAAGAGGAAGACTGGCGCTAACGGTAATGTTACTGTTTACAAAGCTCAACTTGTTGCGAAAGTTTTTCAACAAGTTCAAGGAGTTGACTACGATGAGACTTTCTCACCCGTAGCGATGCTTAAGTCTGTCCGAATCATGTTAGCAATTGCCGCATTTTATGAAATCTGGCAAATGGATAACAAAACTGCATTCTTTAAGGGATTTATTAAAGAAGACTTGTATATGATGCAACCAGAAGGTTTTGTCAATCCTAAAGGTGCTAACAAAATGTGCAACCTCCAGCGATCCATCTATGGACTGGTGCAAGCATCTCGGAGTTGGAATATACACTTTGATAAGTTGATCAAAGCATATAGATTTATACAGACTTGCGGTGAAGCCTGTATTTACAAGAAGTGAGTGGGAGCACTACAACCTTTCTGATAAGTATATGTGAATGACATATTGTCGATCGGAAATGATGTAGAATTTTCTGGAAAGCATAAAGGAGTGTTTGAAAAGAGTTTTTCAAAGAAAGACCTTGGTGAAGCTGCTTACATATTGGGCATCAAGATTTATAGAGATAGATCAAGACGCTTGATAAGACTTTCGATGAGTACATACCTTGATAAGATTTCTTGACTGACTTGTAAGGTGTGAAGTTGTGTAAGACTCAAAGCCAGACCACGGCAGAAAAATATAGAGAGAATGAAAGTCATTCCCTATGCCTCAGCCATAGGTTCTATAAAGTATGCCATGATGTATACCAAACATGTTGTGTACCTTGCCATGAGTTTGTCAAGGGGGTACAATAGTGATCCAGGAGTAGATCACTCTACAGCGGTCAAAATTATCCTTAGTAACTGGATGACTAAGGAAATGTTTCTCGATTATGGAGGTGATAAAGGGTTACGCCGATGCAAGCTTTGACACTAAATCCAGATGATTCTAAGTATCAATCTGGATGCGTATTGAAAGTGAGAGCAATTAGCTAGAGTAGCTCTATGCAGAGCATTGTAGACATAGAAATTTGCAAAATACATACGGATCTGAATGTGACAGACCCGTTGACTAAACTTCTCTCACAAGCAAAACATGATCACACCTTATTACTCTTGGGTATTAATCACATAGCGATGTGAACTAGATTATTGACTCTAGTAAACCCTTTGGGTGTTAGTCACATGGCGATGTGAACTATGGGTGTTATTCACATAACGATGTGAACTATCGGTATTAAATCACATGGCGATGTGAGTTAGATTATTGACTCTAGTGCAAGTGGGAGACTGAAGGAAATATGCCCTAGAGGCAATAATAAAGTTGTTATTTATATTTCCTTATATCATGATAAATGTTTATTATTCATGCTAGAATTGTATTAACCGGAAACTTAGTACATGTGTGAATACATAGACAAAACAAAGTGTCCCTAGTATGCCTCTACTAGACTAGCTCATTGATCAAAGATGGTTATGTTTCCTAACCATAGACATGAGTTGTCATTTGATCAACGGGATCACATCATTAGGAGAATGATGTGATGGACTAGACCCATCCGTTAGCATAGCACTTTGATCGTTTAGTTTTACTTCTATTGCTTTCTTCATGACTTATACATGTTCCTATGACTATGAGATTATGCAACTCCCGAATACCGTAGGAACACCTTGTGTGCTATCAAACGTCACAACGTAACTGGGTGATCATAAAGATGCTCTACAGGTGTCTCCGAAAGTATTCGTGGTGTTGGCATAGATCAAGACTAGGATTTGTCACTCCGAGTGTCGGAGAGGTATCTCTGGGCCCTCTCGGTAATGCACATCATAATAAGCCTTGCAAGCAAATGACTAATGAGTTAGTCATGAGATGATGTATTACGGAACGAGTAAAGAGACTTGCCGGTAACGATATTGAACTAGGTATAGAGATACTGATGATCGAATCTCGGGCAAGTAACGTACCGATGACAAAAGGAACAACGTATGTTGTTATGCGGTTTGACCGATAAAGATCTTCGTAGAATATGTAGGAGACAATATGAGCATCCAGGTTCCGCTATTGGTTATTGACCGGAGATGAGTCTCGGTCATGTCTACATAGTTCTCGAACCTGTAGGGTCCGCACGCTTAACGTTTGATGACGATCGGTATTATGAGTTTATGAGTTTTGATGTACCGAAGGAAGTTCGGAGTCCCAAATGCCATCACAGACATGACGAGGAGTCTCGGAATGTCCGAGACATAAAGATTGATATATTGGACGACTATATTCGGACACCGGAAGTGTTCTGGGAAGTTTCGGAATTTACCGGAGTGCCGGGGGGGGGGGGG
>LR738714.1:331105843-331138006 GCA_902687465.1 Secale cereale | reverse complement strand
CGGAACCCCCCGGGGGAATGGTGGGCCCTGGTGGGCCATAGGGGAGAGAGAGGGCAGCAGCCAGGAGGTGGCGCGCCCCTCCCTAGGAGGAGTCCGAATAGGACTAGGGGAGGGGGGTGCGGCCCCTCTTTCCCTCTCCCTCTCCCTCTCTTTCCTTCCCCCCTTTTCCTTCTTTGGTAGATTCCTACTAGGAATAGGATTGCAATCCTATTCCTAGTAGGATTGCAGCCCTAGCCGCACCATAGGAGGGCCGGCCGGCCATACGGGGGTAGGGGGGCACCCAAAGACACACAAGTTGAATTGTTCTAGCCGTGTGCGGTGCCCCCCTCCACAGAAACACACCTCGGTCATACCGTCGCAGTGCTTAGGCGAAGCCCTGCGCCGGTAGATACATCATATCCGTCACCACGCCGTCGTGCTGACGAAACTCTCCCGTGAAGCTCAACTGGATCAAGAGCTCATGGGACGTCATCAAGCTGAACGTGTGCTGAACGCGGAGGTGCCATACGTTCGGTGCTTGATCGGTTGAATTGCGAAGAGGTTCGACTACATCAACCGCGTCACTTGACGCTTCCGCTTCCGGTCTACGAGGGTACGTAGACACACTCTTCCCTCTCGTTGCTATGCATCTGGTAGATAGATCTTGCGTGATCGTAGGAAAATTTTAAAATACTACGTTCCCCAACAGTGGCATCATGAGCCAGGTCTATGCGTAGATGATATGCACGAGTAGAACACAATGAGTTGTGGGCGATACTAGTCATACTGCTTACCAACATGTCATACTTTGCTTCGGCGGTATTGTGAGATGAAGCGGCCCGGACCGACATTACGCGTACGCTTACGCGAGACTGGTTTCACCGTTATGAGCACTCGTTGCTTAAAGGTGACTGGCGGGTGTCTGTCTCTCTCACTTTAGCTAAATCAAGTGTGGCTACGGCCGGTCCTAGTGAAGGTTAAAACAACACATACTTGACGAAACATCGTTGTGGTTTTGTATGCGTAGGTAAGAACGGTTCTTGCTAAGCCCGTAGCAGCCACGTAAAACTTGCAACAACAAAGTAGAGGACGTCTAACTTGTTTTTGCAGGGCATGTTGTGATGTGATATGGTCAAGACATGATGAGTTATACGGTTTTGTATGAGATGATCATGTTTTGTAATGTTATCGGCAACTGGCAGGAGCCATATGGTTGTCGCTTTATTGTATGAAATGCAATCGCCATGTAATTGCTTTACTTTATCACTAAGCGGTAGCGATAGTCGTAGAAGCAATAGTTGGCGAGACGACAACGATGCTACGATGGAGATCAAGGTGTCGCGTCGGTGACTAAGGTGATCATGACGGTGCTTTGAAGATGGAGATCAAAATCACAAGATGATGATGGCCATATCATGTCACATATTTTGATTGCATGTGATGTTTATCTTATTATGCTTCTTATTTTGCTTAGAACGACGGTAGCATTATAAGATGATCCCTTACTAAATTTCAAGGTATAAGTGTTCTCCCTGAGTATGCACCGTTGCGAAAGTTCGTCGTGCCGAGACACCACGTGATGATCGGGTGTGATAAGCTCTACGTTCAAATACAACGGGTGTAAGCCAGTTTTGCACACACAGAATACTTGGGTTAAACTTGACGAGCCTAGCATATGCAGATATGGCCTCGGAACACTGGAGACCGAAAGGTCGAGCGTGAATCATATAGTAGATATGATCAACATAACATGTTCACCATTGAAACTACTCCATCTCACGTGATGATCGGACATGGTTTAGTTGATTTGGATCACGTGATCATTTAGATGACCGGAGGGATGTCTATCTAAGTGGGAGTTCTTTAATTAATATGATTAAATTGAACCTTAATTTATCATGAACTTAGTCCTGATAGTTTTTGCATATCTATGTTGTTGTACATCAATGGCCCGTGCTACCGTTCCTTTGAATTTTAATGCATTCCTAGAGAAAGCTAAGTTGAAAGATGATGGTAGCAATTACATGGACTGGGTCCGTAACTTGAGGATTATCCTCATTGTTGCACAGAAGAATTATGTCCTTGAAGCACCACTAGGTGACAAGCCCCCTCCCGCTAATGTAGACGCTTTGAACGTCTGGCAGTCGCGGTCTGATGACTACACGATAGTTCAGTGTGCCATGCTTTACGGCTTAGAACCGGGACTTCAACGATGTTTTGAACATCATGGACCATATGAGATGTTCCAGGAGTTGAAATTAATATTTCAAGCAAATGCCCGGATTGAGAAATATGAGATTTCCAATAAGTTCTACAACTGCAAGATGGAGGAGAATAGTTCTATCAGTGAACACTTGCTCAGAATGTCTGGGTACTACAATCATATGATTCAACTTGGTTGCAAAGTTGACGAGGATAGTGTTATTGATAGAGTTCTTCAATCACTGCCACCAAGCTATAAAGGCTTCGTGATGAACTATAATATGCAAGGGATGCAAAAGACAATTCCCGAGCTCTTCGCTATGCTCAAGGCTGCGGAGGTAGAAATCAAAAAGGAGCATCAAGTGTTGATGGTTAACAAGACCACTAGTTTCAAGAAAAAGGGCAAAGGAAAGAAGGGGAACTTCAAAAAGAATAGCAAGACAGTTGCTACTCCCACGAAGAAACCCAAGTCTGGAGCCAAGCCTGAAACTGAGTGCTTCTACTGCAAGGGGACTGGACACTGGAAGCGAAACTGCCCCAAGTATTTGGCGGATAAGAAGGATGGCAAGGTGAACAAAGGTATGTGTGATATACATGTTATTGATGTGTACCTTACTAATGCTCGTAGTAGTACCTTGGTATTTGATACCGGTTCGGTTGCTAATATTTGTAACACGAAACAGGGACTACAGATTAAATGAAGATTGGCTAAGGACGAGCTGACGATGCGCGTGGGAAATGGTTCCAAAGTCGATGTGATCGCCGTCGGCACGCTACCTCTACATCAACCTTCGGGAGTAGTTTTAGACCTAAATAATTGTTATTTGGTGCCAGCGTTGAGCATGAACATTATATCCGGATCTTGTTTGTTGCGAGACGGTTATTCATTTAAATCAGAGAATAATGGTTGTTCTATTTTTATGAATAATATCTTTTATGGTCATGCACCCTTGAAGAGTGGTCTATTCTTATTGGATCTCGATTGTAGTGATACACATATTCATAATATTGAAACCAAAAGATGCAAGGTTAATAATGATAGAACAACTTACTTGTGGCACTGCCGTTTAGGTCATATTGGTGTAAAATGCATGAAGAAACTCCATAATGATGGACTTTTGGAATCGCTTGATTATGATTCACTTGGTGCTTGCGAACCATGCCTCATGGGCAAGATGACGAAAACTCCGTTCTCCGGAACTAGGGAATGAGCAACAGATTTGTTGGAAATCATACATACTGATGTATGTGGGCCAATGAGTGTTGAAGCTCGCGGCGGGTATCGTTATTTTCTGACCTTCACTGATGATTTGAGCAGATATGGGTATATCTACTTAATGAAGCACAAGTCTGAAACATTTTAAAAGTTCAAAGAATTTCAGAGTGAAGTAGAGAATCATCGTAACAAGAAAATAAAGTTTCTACGATCTGACCGTGGAGGAGAATATTTGAGTTACGAGTTTGGTCTTCATTTGAAACAATGTGGAATAGTTTCACAACTCACGCCACCCGGAACACCACAGCGTAATGGTGTGTCCGAACGTCGTAACCGTACTTTATTGGATATGGTGCGATCTATGATGTCTCTTACCGATTTACCACTATCGTTTTGGGGTTATGCTTTAGAGACAGCTGCATTCACATTGAATAGGGCACCATCTAAATCCGTTGATACGACACCTTATGAACTGTGGTTTGGCAAGAAACCAAAGTTGTCGTTTCTTAAAGTTTGGGGCTGCGATGCTTATGTGAAAAAGCTTCAACCTGATAAGCTCGAACCCAAGTCGTAGAAATGTGTCTTCATAGGATACCCAAAAGAGACTGTTGGGTACACCTTCTATCACAGATCCGAAGGCAAGATATTCGTTGCTAAGAATGGATCCTTTCTAGAGAAGGAGTTTCTCTCGAAAGAAGTGAGTGGGAGGAAAGCAGAACTTGATGAGGTAATCGTACCTTCTCCCGAATTGGAAGGTAGTACATCACATAAACTAGTTCTAGTGATTCCTACACCAATTAGTGAGGAACCTATGATGATGATGATGAAGCTTCAGATCAAGTTTCTGCTGAACCTCGTAGATCAACCAGAGTTCGTTCCGCACCAGAGTGGTACGGCAACCCAGTTCTGGAAGTCATGTTACTAGACCATGATGAACCTACGAACTATGAGGAAGTGATGATGAGCCCAGATTCCGCAAAATGGCTTGAGGCCATGAAATCTGAGATAGGATCCATGTATGAGAACAAAGTGTGGACTTTGGATGACTTGCCCGATGATCGGCAAGCCATCGAAAATAAATGGATCTTTAAGAGGAAGACCGACGCAGACGGTAATGTTACTATTTACAAAGCTCGACTTGTTGCGAAAGGGTTTCGACAAGTTCAAGGAGTTGACTACGATGAGACTTTCTCACCTGTAGCGATGCTTAAGTCTGTCCGAATCATGTTAGCGATTGCCGCATTTTATGATTATGAAATCTGGCAAATGGATGTCAAAACTGCATTCCTGAGTGGATATCTCAAAGAAGAGTTGTATATGATGCAACCAGAAGGTTTTGTCGATCCAAAAGGTTCTAACAAAGTATGCAAGCTCCAGCGATCCATCTATAGACTGGTGCAAGCATCTCGGAGTTGGAATATACGCTTTGATGAGGTGATCAAAGCATATGGTTTTATACAGACTTTTGGAGAAGCCTGTATTTACAAGAAAGTGAGTGGGAGCTCTGTAGCATTTCTAATATTATATGTGGATGACATATTGTTGATTGGAAATGATATAGAATTTCTGGATAGCATAAAAGGATACTTGAATAAGAGTTTTTCAATGAAAGACCTCGGTGAAGCTGCTTATATATTAGGCATCAAGATTTATAGAGATAGATCAAGACGCTTAATTGGACTTTCACAAAGCACATACCTTGATAAGGTTTGGAAGAAGTTCAAAATGGATCAGTCAAAGAAAGGGTTCTTGCCTGTGTTACAAGGTATGAAGTTGAGTAAGACTCAATGCCCGACCACTGCAGAAGATAGAGAGAAAATGAAAGTCATTCCCTATGCCTCAGCCATAGGATCTATCATGTATGCAATGCTGTGTACCAGACCTGATGTGTGCCTTGCTATAAGTCTAGCAGGGAGGTACCAAAGTAATCCAGGAGTGGATCACTGGACAGCGGTCAAGAACATCCTGAAATACCTGAAAAGGACAAAGGATATGTTTCTCGTATATGGAGGTGACAAAGAGCTCGTCGTAAATGGCTACGTCGATTCTAGCTTTGACACTGATCCGGATGACTCTAAGTCACAAACCGGATATGTATTTTTATTGAACGGTGGAGCTGTCAGTTGGTGCAGTTCCAAGCAGAGCGTCGTGGCGGGATCTACGTGTGAAGCGGAATACATAGCTGCTTCAGAAGCAGCAAATGAAGGAGTCTGGATGAAGGAGTTCATATCCGATCTAGGTGTAATACCTAGTGCATCGGGTCCAATGAAAATCTTTTGTGACAACACTGGAGCAATAGCCTTGGCGAAGGAATCCAGGTTTCACAAGAGAACAAAGCACATCAAAAGACGCTTCAATTCCATCTGCGATCTAGTCAAGGAGGGAGACATAGAGATTTGCAAAATACATACAGATCTGAATGTTGTAGACCCGTTGACTAAGCCTCTTCCACGGGCAAAACATGATCAGCACCAGGACTCCATGGGTGTGAGGATCATCAGTTTGTAATCTAGATTATTGACTCTAGTTCAAGTGGGAGACTGAAGGAAATATGCCCTAGAGGCAATAATAAAGATGCTATTTGTATTTCCTTATATCATGATAAATGTCTTTATGCATGCTAGAATTGTATTAAACGGAAACTTGATACATGTGTGAATACATAGACAAAATAGTATGTCCCTAGTATGCCTCTACTAGACTAGCTCATTGATCAAAGATGGCTTTGTTTCCTAGCCATAGACATGAGTTGTCATTTGATCAACGGGATCACATCATTAGGAGAATGATGTGATGGACTAGACCCATCTGTTAGCATAGCACTATGCTCGTTTAGTTTTACTGCTATTGCTTTCTCCATGACTTATACATGTTCCTATGACTATGAGATTATGCAACTCCCGAATACTGTAGGAACACCTTGTGTGCTATCAAACGTCACAACATAACTGGGTGATCATAAAGATGCTCTACAGGTGTCTCTGAAAGTATTCGTGGTGTTGGCATAGATCGAGATTAGGATTTGTCACTCCGAGTGTCGGAGAGGTATCTCTGGGCCCTCTCGGTAATGCACATCATAATAAGCCTTGCAAGCAAATGACTAATAAATTAGTCACGAGATGATGTATTACGGAACGAGTAAAGAGACTTGCCGGTAATGAGATTGAACTAGGTATAGAGATACCGACGATCGAATCTCGGGCAAGTAACACACCGATGACAAAAGGGACAACGTATGTTGTTATGCGGTTTGACCGATAAAGATCTTCGTAGAATATGTAGGAGCCAATATGAGCATCCAGGTTCCGCTATTGGTTATTGACCGGAGATGAGTCTCGGTCATGTCTACATAGTTCTCGAACCCGTAGGGTCCGCACGCTTAACGTTTGATGACGATCGGTATTATGAGTTTATGAGTTTTGATGTACCGAAGGTAGTTCATAGTCCCGAATGAGATCACGGACATGACGAGGAGTCTCAGAATGTGCGAGACATAAAGATTGATATATTGGACGACTATATTCGGACACTGGAAGTGTTCTGGAAAGTTTCGGAATTTACCGGAGTGCAGGGGGGGGGGTTACCGGAACCCCCCAAGGGAATGGTGGGCCCTGGTGGGCCATAGGGGAGAGAGAGGGCAGCAGCCAGGAGGTGGCGTGCCCCCTCCCTAGGAGGAGTCCGAATAGGACTAGGGGAGGGGGGCGCGGCCCCTCTTTCCCTCTCCCTCTCCCTCTCTTTCCTTCCCCCCTTTTCCTTCTTTGGTAGGTTCCTACTAGGAATGGGATTGCAATCCTATTCCTAGTAGGATTGCAGCCCTAGCCGCACCATAGAGGGCCGGCCGGCCTCCCCCCTTGCTCCTTTATATACGGGGGCAGGGGGGCACCCAAAGACACACATGTTGAATTGTTCTAGCCGTGTGCGGTGCCCCCCTCCATAGAAACACACCTCGGTCATACCGTCATAGTGCTTAGGCGAAGCCCTGCGCCCGTAGATACATCATATCCGTCACCACGCCGTCGTGCTGACGAAACTCTCCCGTGAAGCTCAACTGGATCAAGAGCTCGTGGGACATCATCAAGCTGAACGTGTGCTGAACGCGGAGGTGCCGTACGTTCGGTGCTTGATCGGTTGGATCGCGAAGAAGTTCGACTAGATCAACCGCGTCACTTGACGCTTCCGCTTCCGGTCTACGAGGGTACATAGACACACTCTTCCCTCTCGTTGCTATGCATCTAGTAGATAGATCTTCCGTGATCGTAGGAAATTTTTAAAATACTACGTTCCCCAACAGTGTAAACCGCTCAGATCCGCCGCTTCGGGCCGCGCCCGATCCGCCAGCCCGCGCCCGCGTTGACTTCTCCGCCCGGGCCCGTTTGAATAGATCCGTGACCCCTGAGGTAGTCTCGTTTTCACTAAGTCCCTGTTAGATTTTGATGTCTGATGCTATTTTGTTTTGATGATAACTTTTTGTGTGCATGTCCGATTTGAGCAAATGATATGTCAATATGATCGTGGTGACATGTACTATGTTTTATTCCATTGTGAGGAACGCATAATCAAGGAACATAACACTTTTTGTGTGCATAACCCCAACCGTGTGAGGAACGCATAATCAAGGAACATAACACCGGTTTATACGGTTCCTAGGGCGGCATGAGTGGAACAAATCACCAAGCAAAAGGCTAGCCTTCCACCCATTACCAATATATAGATGATTTCATTTGATAATTAATATAGTGTGATATCCCAACAAGCTTCAACAAGAAGCAAGAATCTTCAATCTTCTCCTGCAACTAACGATGCTATAAGAGGTGCTGAGCGAAGCTTACTTAGCCATTCAAAGGTTTGCATAGGTAGGGTGGTTAAACAGGTTCATGGTTACAATAGGAGGCTGACAGGAAAACATGGGCATCGAGGGAAAACTATAGAGTGATACTTCTAGCAATAGGCAAAGATAGTAATGATATCCGGGTTCGGTCATCTTGCCTGAAGAGTTGTCGATGGGATCATGAGAGAGCTCCTCGTTCTCAACCTCGGTAGTAACCTCGTACTCGTACTCGGTCTCAGCTTCCGGCTCTACTCAACACAAACACACAAGGCACGAAAATCAACAAGATGCAATGCGCAAAACTACTGGATGCATGGCTGATGCACTATGGAAGCAATGCAAATGCACTATGGAAGCACATAAAGTCTACATAGGAAGCACAATGTTACAGCACAAGAAGCATGACAATGTGCAACAAGATAAATGCTTCAAAACATGATAACAATAGGATATTATGAATCTACATGCAAAAACACACAAGTTACATATAGGACTTGCTCAAAACGGAGCAACGGGCTAAAAGATACACCCGAAACAATAAACATGCACAAGCTGAAATTAACAGCCGCATAGCAACTTCGGAGCAAGAGATAAATAGTCTACATCACTCAAACATCATGGCAAGGAGAATGAACATAAACTAGACATCTCCTACAGCAAACAATTCCATTGGAGCATCTCCAAAGGAGCCATGGATCAATAGCAACAAGCTATGACATTTTGAACTTGACAACAAAATCCTGACAGTAGTAATTTGTTGCAACTGGGGAGCAAGAGTTAAATATGCTACAGCCACCCAAATAAGCATGTGAGAGCATGAATGGATAGCCAACAATATATACAAGGAACCATCAAGAGTCACCCCAAAACTAGCATGGATTTGCCTAGAACAACAAGCAAACATGGCATCTGGAAATTACAGATTCCAGACTTAGTGAAATTTCACTAAGTGTTAAAACAGTAGTAACATCATGGCATCTTTGTGAGCAAGTTTAAGTCACCTCAAAGCATGGCATGGCAAGTTGTAAACACCACATCAAAGTACACATGATGGGGAGTCCAAAACATCTAAGCATGCATCAAGGGGACAAACACATCAATAGCAACGAGCTCCTCAACTAGGCATCTCGTAACAAGGTTAATGACATAACAGACACATAGCACTTTGCAAAGGAGATAAACATGGCAAGATGAAATATATCATGCAAGCTAAAGCAACCATCATGTAGAGCATTTCATGATGAACATGTGGACATATCATTTGCTTCATTTGGATAAACATGCACCAAGATATCACATTGCAAACATGGCATGAAAACAACTACTAACAGCAGTTTATAACAAGTAGCACTCTTCTCATGAAGATTAAGACATCTAGATGACCTCAAACATGCATGGCACAATGGAACAAAACGTAGTACATGTCACCATGATCATTTTGACATATCATTTGCTCACATCGGACATGCACACAAAAAGTTATCATCAAAACAAAACAGCATCAGAAACTAAACTACCAGAGACTTAGAGAAAACGAAGACTACCTTCAGCAGTCACCGAGGGGGGTTGATTAATTAATCCTCGGGTTAATTACTCCCTAGGTAAGTTTTTAGTTGTTTAGGCAAATAGTACCAATGTTGGGACTTGCTGGAAAAGACTTAGCACTTAGCGGTTTATCGAGGGGGTCCCATAACCCCAACCGTGTGAGGAACGCATAATAAAGGAACATAACACCGGTTTATACGGTTCCTAGGGCGGCATGAGTGGAACAAATCACCAAGCAAAAGGCTTAGCCTTCCACCCATTACCAATATATAGATGATTTCATTTGATAATTAATATAGTGTGATATCCCAACAAGATTCAACAAGAAGCAAGAATCTTCAATCTTCTCCTGCAACTAACAATGCTATAAGAGGGGCTGAGCGAAGCTTACTTAGCCATTCAAAGGTTTGCATAGGTAGGGTGGTTAAACAGGTTCATGGTTACAATGGGAGGCTGACAGGAAAACATGGGCATCGAGGCAAAACTATAGAGCGATACTTCTAGCAATAGGCAAAGATAGTAATGATATCCGGGTTCGGTCATCTTGCTTGAAGAATTGTCGATGGGATCGTGAGAGAGCTCCTTGTTCTCAACCTCGGTAGTAACCTCGTACTCGTACTCGGTCTCATCTTCCGGCTCTACTCAACACAAACACACAAGGCACGAAAATCAACAAGATGCAATGCACAAAACTACTGGATGCATGGCTGATGCACTATGGAAGCAATGCAGATGCACTATGGAAGCACATAAAGTCTACATAGGAAGCACAGTGTTACAACACAAGGAGCATGACAATGTGCAACAAGCTAAATGCTTCAAAACATGATAACAATAGGATATTATGAATCTACATGCAAAAACACACAAGTTACATATATGACTTGCTCAAAACGGAGCTACGGGCTAAATGATACACCCGAAACAATAAACATGCACAAGCTGAAATTAACAGCCGCATAGCAACTTCGGAGCAAGAGATAAATAGTCTACATCACTCAAACATCATGGCAAGGAGCATGAACATAAACTAGACATCTCCTACAGCAAACAATTCCATTGGAGCATCTCCAAAGAAGCCATGGATCAATAGCAACAAGCTATGACATTTTGAACTTGACAACAAAATCCTGACAGCAGTAATTTGTTGCAACTTGGGAGCAAGAGTTAAATATGCTACAGCCACCCAAATAAGCATGTGAGAGCATGAATGGATAGCCAACAATATATACAACATGGAACCATCAAGAGTCACCCCAAAACTAGCATGGATTTTCCTAGAACAACAAGCAAACATGGCATCTGGAAATTATAGATTCCAGACTTAGTGAAATTTCACTAAGTGTTAAAACAGTAGTAACATCATGGCATCTTTGTGAGCAAGTTTAAGTCACCTCAAAGCATGGCATGAAAAGTTGTAAACACCACATCAAAGTACACATGCTGGGGAGTCCAAAACATCTAAGCATGCATCAAGGGGACAAACACATCAATAGCAACGAGCTCCTCAACTAGGCATCTCGTAACAAGCTTAAAATCATAACAGACACATAGCACTTTGCAAAGGAAATAATCATGGCAAGATGAAATATATCATGCAAGCTAAAGCAACCATCATGTAGAGCATTTCATGATGAACATGTGGACATATCATTTGCTTCATTTGGATAAACATGCACCAAGATATCATAATGCAAACTTGGCATGAAAACAACTACTAACAGCAGTTTATCACAAGTAGCACTCTTCTCATGAAGATTAAGACATCTAGATGACCTCAAACATGCATGGCACAATGGAACAAAACGTAGTACATGTCACCATGATCATTTTGACATATCATTTGCTCAAATCGGACATGCACACAAAAAGTTATCATCAAAACAAAACAGGATCAGAAACTAAACTACCAGGGACTTAGAGAAAACGGAGACTACCTTCAGAATTCAACGCGGTCAACGGCGGCGCGGTCAAACGGGCCCCACGGTTAACGGCCTGGCGGATCGGGCGGGATCCGGCCCAGCGGATCCGGGCGCGCTAACGGGCCCAGGGGGCGGATCGGGCCGGCCCACCTGGGGACTGGATCAGGATCGAGGGGGATCCTCCTGATCCCCCGAGGTGGCGACACTCGAGCTGCCGGCAGGGGCCGGCGGGGTCGATGGCGCGGCGGGAAGGGAGCCGCGGCGGCCGGGAGGCGGGGCGGCGGCCGGGAGGCGGCTGGCGGCGGGTGAGGCAGCCTGGTCGGCGGCGGAGAGGGAAGAGACCGGCGGCGAGGCGTGAGGGTGGCGGCGCGGCGGCGGTGAGCTGGAGAGGGCGGCCGACGGTGAGGTGCGTGGAGGCGGCGGCGAAGCTTCGGCCAGCGGCGGGGAAGACGGTGGCGATCAGATCAGAGGTAGGAGACGAGTCGGGCGCGGGCCCACTCGTCGGACGGAAGCACGGGCGACGGTCTTCGGAAGCACGGGCGACGAACTTCGGAAGCACGGCTCCCTGGGACGTCGGAAGCACGGCGTCTCAACAGTGGAAGCACCGCGCTTCAACGGTGGAAGCACCGGCGGCGAACTGTGGAAACATTAGGGTTTCAGACGCGAAAATTGGGGGAGGTGGACGTTTATATAGGCACAAGGAGCTAGGGTTGTCCAAATGAGGTGAGGTTTTCGGCCACACGATCACAATTGGATGGCCTAGATGAATGGAGGGGTTTGGGTTGGTTTGGTGGGCTGTTGGAGGGGTGTCTTGGGCCTCAAAGAGGAGGTACTTTCAGCCCACGAGAATAACTGTTGGAGCATCAAACGAACTCCAAACGCGACGAGATTTGACAGGCGGGTTACACACAACAAAACAACATCGCACGACAAGACTCACGCCAAACCGGAAACGTTACACGGCCAAACACCAAAGTAGGCCTCGAGGATGTTACGGACACGTGAGAGAGCTCCGGAACTCGAAACGGACAACGGAAAAGAACGGGTGGGACCGGATGCAAACGACAACACAAATGCAATGCAATGCACATGACAACATGATAAGATGAATGCCACACACGCACACAACAAAACGACGAAAAAACCGAAATACGAAGAACCCGGAATGGAACTGATGAGCCAAAGATATATATATATTGCCCAAAAGGGAAAGTATTACATCCGGGGCATTACAGTCTCATGGTCCGTGTGAAGAATGAATTCACGAGGTCGAAGATAGTGTTCCCAAACACACAAAACTCTCACTAAGGCATAGAGCTCTTTATCATAGATGGGGTAGTTAAGCTGCGCTCCGGATAGTTTTTCACTAAAATACGCAATCAGGCGCTTTTCTTGCATTAACACGCCTCCTATGCCGGTACCACTAGCGTCACAATGTATCTCAAACGGGTTTTCAAAGTTTGGTAGGGCAAGAAGTGGTGCGTGTGTAAGCAAGGTTTTTAGCTCATTAAACGTGGTGTCTTGCGTAGGACCCCAAATAAAGGGTGTGTTCTTCTTGCTCAAGGCATGTAGAGGCATAGCAATGGTGCTAAAGTCCTTCACAAAACGTCGATAGAAACCGGCTAAACCAAGAAAACTACGCACTTGTTGGAGATTCGTTGGTTGTGGCCAAGTTTTAATTGCTTCCATTTTAGTTTCATCAACGTGAACACCTTGCGAGGAAATGACAAATCCTAGGAAAACAACCTTATCAACGCCGAAAGTGCATTTTCCCATGTTGGAATATAAGCGTTCTTCCCGAAGGGTTTGCAAGACCATACGGATGTGTGTCACGTGTTCCTCAAGCGATTTGCTAAAGACAAGGATGTCATCAAAGTAAACCACTACAAAGATGCCTATATAAGGTCAGAGAACGAAATGCATGAGGCGCATGAAAGAGCCAGGCGCTTCCGATAAGCCCATCGGCATGACCAACCACTCATATAACCCAAACTTGGTTTTGAAAGGCGTTTTCCACTCATCACCCTCTTGAATGCGAATTTGGTAATAGCCACTTTTAAGATCGATTTTTGAAAAGATGGTAGCACCACATAATTCATCAAGCATATCATCTAAGCGTGGAATAGGATGACGGTATCTAACGGTGATAGCTTTTATCGGACGATAATTGGAGCACATGCGAAAACTTCCATCTTCCATAGGCACGAGAATAACTGGAACGACACAAGGGCTTAAGCTTTCACGTACATGACCTTCGTCGATGAGTTGTTGTACTTGCCATTGGATCTCCTTGGTTTTGACGGGGTTCACGCGGTAAGGTGCCTTGTTAGGGAGAGGTGCTCCGGGGATGAGGTCGATGCGGTGCTCGATGCCGCGAAGAGGAGGTAGTCCCAGAGGTAGCTCATCGGGAAAACATCTTGGAATTCCTGCAATAGTTGAGACAACACTAAAGGTAGAGGTGGTGAAGTGTTAGTTGGTTTCACTTCCCCTTTGCATATAAGCACAAGGTGAAAGACACTCGATGGGTTCTCACACACTTCTCTCATCTCACTTTTGGTGGCAAATAACAGTAGTTGTTTCTTGTCGCTCATCGTGGAGGCGCTCGAATTTGGCTTGTGGCTCTCACTCTCCTTTTGTTGGTTCACTCTCTCACCATTCTCTCCATGATGGTTGGTGGATACTTTCTTGTCAGCGATCACTTGACTTGGCGACATAGGGCATAGCACAAATTCCTTGCCCTTCATCTTAAAGCTATAATGGTTGGTCTGTCCATTGTGGGTGACTCCGCGATTGTATTTCCATAGTCTTCCAAGGAGAAGGTGGCAAACTGACATAGGGACCACATCACACTCCAATGTGTCCTCGTAGGTGCCTATCTTGAAGGATACTTGCATGGTGTGCTCGACTCGAATAGTTCCGGCGTCGCTAAACCATTGGACCTTGTAGGGGTGAGGGTGCTTTGTCTTGACCAATTGGATCTTGTCGCATAGCTCTTCACTTGCCAAGTTATGACAACTTCCTCCATCGATGATAACCTTGATAGAACGTCCATTGATGCCGGCCTTGGTGTGGAAGATGTGACATTGTTGATCTTCATCTTGATGATGTTGTAGTGTCAAGACCTTGGAGACAACGAGATTCAGACTCGAGTCATTGTCGCAAAACACTTGGTTGTCTTGATCTTCATTCACTTGGTGATGCATAGCTACATGCTCAAGGGCTTCCATCTCGTCATCGCTCATAGAGTCATAGGATCCATCGTCATTGATGATCATCGTTCGAACGATCTTGCACTCAAATGACTTGTGGCCTCGCCCTTGGCATTTGAAACACTTGATGGAACTCGTCTTGGAGTTGTCCTCGGTTGGAGTTATAGATGATGAAGCTCTTGGCTTGAAGTTGGTTGTAGGAGGACGACTTGATGCAGTCAGATTCTTGTAGCTTGACTTGTCACCGATGCTTGTAGATGGTTTGGTAGAGGTGGGAGGTGCCAAAGTCATTGAAGCTTGGTTGTAGGAGCCGTAGTTCCTGGAGGTGAACTTGGAGTACTTGTAGTCCTCTTGAACTTGTCGCTCCACTTTGGTTGCTTGGTGTACTAGCTCGAGGAGATTCGTGTATGGTTGAAAGTCCGCAATCTTCTTGATAGGATAGTTGAGCCCATTCAATAATCTCGCCATAGTTTGCTCTTCATCTTCCGTGATGTTGGCTCTTATCATGGCAATCTCCATTTCCTTGTAGTACTCTTCAACGGACTTGGTTCCTTGCTTGAGGAGTTGCAACTTCTTGAACAAGCCGCGGTTGTAGTGTGTTGGCACAAAACGTGCTCTCATGATTTCCTTCATTTGATTCCAAGTAGTGATAGGTGGTTCACCTTTTGCTTCTCGCCTTTCAATGACTTACTCCCACCAAATAAGAACATAGTCTTGGAACTCAAGGGATGCCATTGCAATCTTATTTTCTTCATCAAAGTTGTGGAGTCGAAAGATCTTGTCAACTTTCAATGCCCATGAGAGATAGTTTTCGGGATTGATGCTTCCAGAGAACTTTGGCATGGTGAATTTAAGCTTGCCATAGCGATTTTTTTCATTGTTTGCTTGCCTATTGGGAGGGCGTTCTTAGTGTTGAGGATTGTCAACCGCATTGTGCTCTTGGTGTGGTTGATATTCCTCATTATGTTGCTCTTGCCGAACTTGTGGTTCTTGTTGAGCTTGTTGCTCTTGTCGCGCTTGAGGAGGAGCTTGGCATTGCGTTCTCACTTGAAAACGCCTTTCTTGAACTTCATCTTGAAGTGCTTCTTCCTCTTGGCAATTGTGTCGATTGCGTGTTGCAACATTGCGATGTGAGTCATGTAGTGCACGTTGCACTTCAAGAGCTTGATCTTCTCGCCGTTGTTGTTCTTGGCGTTGTGCCTCGGCATCTTGCTGTTCTTGGTGTTGGCGCGCTCGCTCTACTTCTTGTTCGCGTAGTCGTTGCCGTTATTGTGCTTGTTCAAGTGTAGCTTGGTTTTGACGTTGTCGATGTTCTTCCTCTTCATCTAGCTCTTGGGAACTCTTGCCATGCATTGGGTTCCGGTTGTCATGTCGGGCTTGATGTGCGGCTTGGCGAAGAGTGTTCAATGTCGGTGTACTTGAGCCGGAGGTGTAGTCGGTATGACGGCTTGAGCAGCTCCGTCTTTAAGATGATGAAGAGGAAGACCGTCGATTGATCATCAAATTCCGTAGTTCATCAAATTGAGATGACATGTTGGCATTGATGTTGTGGAATTGCTCTCTTGTGCGCGCTTCGGAATGTCTCAGGTCGGTGGCGAGTAGCTCAATGCGCTCTTGCATAGCTTCATTTTCTTGATGTAAAGCTTGTTGAACTCCAAATAGATGTAGTTTGGTGATGTAGTTGTTCGATTCTTGAGGATCATCAAATAGCGGGTTAAAAGATGTACTTGGCCTATCCATCATTGCAAGCAAGAATGTGAGCGGAAGAAGTAAACGACAATACCAAATGTACCTTGACCGATACTGAGAATGGATCAAAGATCACTCAATGATGTTGCAAAGAAATACCACAATTGGTACCGTATCTCGTCGATCTTTCACACCTACACAATAAAAGCCTTTGGTGGATCTTGGTTATGATGGTGGACCAAAGTATGCAATCGTTAGTAAGACTCAATGATGTTGAAAAAGATATGCAAATTTGCTAATGCAATAAGAAAACCAATAGCTATATGGGTACACGGAAACACACACGTAAATAGATAAATTGGGATGTGCAATCCAAGGTTGAGCGGAAGATGTGGAATCCACGGAAAATGATCTTGTTGCACACCACTAGAGAGACACTAGCACGATTGCTCAATAGGCGGATAGGAGACTGGTGCACAACCTACTAGGCAAAAATGCAACGACTTCTATCCCGAGTATGCTATATGCTTGTTGTTTCTATGATATGATCCAAGATGATCAAGTATGACAATCTTAATGTTGCTATGGTTCTTGCTTAAAATCTCTTTGCTTATCTTCCTATTTTGCTTAAAAGCTTGGTTGGCTCTTTGTCTTTGAGCTCTTTTGTTAGGGCGACTATGCGATGTTTCTCGAACCAAGATAACAATTGTGTATATGCTATGACAACCTTGTGACACACGATATGATGATAAGATGATACCACGATGACCACTAATGTGCACTAGTGTCGTTGCCCGACAATACTCAAATGGCTAGTCTCGATAGGAAAGCTACGCAAAATGGTTGAGGATGGTTATCAATGCAAAATGCAAGGAAGGATATACAATGTGTCGTCGATGTTACCGTCCTTGTCGAGGTTGAGAAGTGGTGTTGTCGAAGTCTTTCCACTCCAAGTTAGCCGAAACACCCGAGGAAACGGAGAAACCACAACTCAAGTAATCCAAGACAAAACGTGTCACAAATTGTCGGATTTGACGTCACGGACCCTAGACTGGGTTAGGTTGGGTTGGCGGAGGTGTATGGTGGACTAGGTTATGCGGAAGTTTTGGTGGTGGTTGATATGGTGGAGGGCCTAAGCAAACTTGCCAAATTTCAAAAAATTAGATGGCGTCTAATGATGATGGTGGTATTTTTGTGGGATTGAGGGTGTCTATAGCTTCAAAACGAGCTAAAGAACATGAAAATCCGAGTCCGGATGAATTAGTTATGGCCAAAACTGTCAATCAGTCGAGGCTGAAACTGGGAGGTCCGGTAGTACCGCTTGGTAGGCCAGTAGTACCGCTTGTGGTGCTCAACGGAAGTACCGCTTGGGAGCCCGGTAATACCGCTGGTGTCGGGAAAATTCTCAGAACTGGATCGGGGCGGATTTGGGATGGAAATGGAAGGTTTCAGGGGCAAAATTTGGTGGATTTCGTGGATGGAAAGTGGTGAAACTTGGGGAAATACTAGATCCACTTGTAACAAAGCAAATCCACGAATCAGAATCAACAAAAAATCATCAAACCAACAAATCACAGAAAAAATTTGGGGCTATTTTTGTGGGGAATTTTTGAAATTGGGACATAATCAACAAAACAAGGCTAGAAAACAAGGGTAGGGGCTCCAAATTCATGATGAACCTAGGCTCTGGTAGCAATATGATGTAGGGTGGAACCCTAGGGGGTCGATCTTTCATGAATTCGAGGGGATCCCACGAGGAACACGAAGAACACGAGGAGAAATCACGAGGTAAAACACAAGAGAGGGGCGAGAACAATCACACATATGCTAGATCGATGCACAAACACGAGTAACAATGATCCAAACACAATAAAGGACGATACAAAAAGGTAGTCTTCTCCATGAGGAGGTCTTGATGGTCTTCTCCATGAGGAGGTCTTGAATCCATGTGGATCTTCTCCGTGGAGGGGCCGCAATCACTCTCGAGAGATGAACCACTAGTGGGTGAGCAAGGCTCTAGGTTTTGAGCTATCACAATGCTAACCCTAGTACGGAGCTAAGGGACAAGTATATACAGTCTAAGGGGTAAGTTGGGGGATACATGTGGTGAAACCCCTTCAACTGCGCGCAGGCATGGTGGTAATACCGGTCCTGGGGCCGGTAGTACCGGTTTTTGCGGATATAGCGGATGTTCCGGCCTTGCATCGGCCTTGCACCGGTCGATCACAGAAGCTTGACCGGTAGTGGACCGGTAGTACCGGCAGATCGGCAGTTGGGCGGTAGTGGATCGGTAGTACCTCTATCACTGCGCTGGGAAAATTCCTGTTCACGCTCTTGGCTCCATCTTGCACCGTAACTTCTCCTTGGCACCTAAGCATACAAAGTATCTCCGTTTGAGGTAGTAGCCATGTCTCAAGGTGGTCAAATGGGAATTCAAGAAGGAGAGAGTTAACCTCGGTTTCAAGTGCTCTTGCACGAGATCGTGTCATCGGTCCACTAAGCACTTGGGGAGATGGGTCCATGGGGATGACCAAAGGATGCTCCGCATCACATGTCGAAGTCATAGTAATGAGCATATCATGCAAAGTGAACATGGAAAGATGGGCGTAAGAGATATAATGGACAATAACCCATAACCATGTGAGTGCCATGTAGAAGGAATGCGCGAAGGGAGCGGTGGGAAACATAATCCACAGAATTCGAAGTCATCATTGCTCTTTAAAGCTCGTTTCGTTAACTCGTGCTCTTGTGAGGTTGATGAGTATGCATGTGTACCTACACAAAAGAGACACAAGCTAAAGAAAGTGTGTGTGCGGTAAATGTACACATCATCCATCATGATGTGTATGTGCACGTGTGAGTTTGAACAAGACAAGCAATGCTCAAAGAAATTTGATGCATGGTATAAGAACATGTCATCCATCATGAATGAATAGTTATTAGCATGATGTGGATGCAAATTGAGCATACAATTATATGGCACATCTATAGCATGTTCATTCATGGGGAGCGTATGGTGCATATAAGGATTGGGATCATGCAATGGATGAGATGGATCAAAATCTCCTAATATGTATGAGGAAACTATGGGGGTCTCCTCATGAGCAATAGTGTAAGCATAATATGGAGAAGTGGAACAACATCCAAAACAATGCATATCCGAAGCTAGGTAATCATGGCATGGCATATGATGGATAGGATGCAAAGGAAGCATGTCAATATCATCACAAGAAAAACAAATGCGAAGAACCATGGGCTTGTCATCTATGCCATATGTGCAAATTGGGTTTATTTTAACGGCATGTGCATAGTTACTACAATGAGATTGCAAATAGGACATATTATTGATCTCATGCATAGCATATGACAAGTCAAGCGGGTTGTCAAACATGATGTGACCAAGAGAATTATCACAAGAAATCCTATGCAAGATGGTATCACAACTAATAGAATCCACATGGAAATCATCAAACTCATCATAAGTGGGTAAATCATTGCATGGGGAAATCATACTAGCAAGATGCATGGCAATAGGTGGATCAACATCATGCAACCAATCAATGTTAACATAGTCCACTAGTGGGACGAGAGCATCACCTTCACCTTTGTTAGCTTTTTCATTCCACTCATGTGGTGTAGGTGAGGTGGGAAAGACCAAATGGTTGTCATCATCTTCATCTTGATGGAACCGTGTGGGGGGTGCATCATATTCCACCATGGCCATCGTCTTGCCCATAGTAAGGACGAAGTCGTCGAGGATCGACGCATCATCATAAATGGGACCTAGCACCAAATGAGAAGACACAATAGAGGTAGAGGTCAAGTCGTTAATGTTGAAAGTGGCCTCACATGACCTATCAACTATGTCACTCTGTCTATGTGGTGGCTCACTCACTCCCTCAAGGTAGGTGCACTCAAACTCACATATGGTGGAGTCACTCATCTCACTCAAGTGGTGGGGGTTGTGTCTCTCCTCACATGGGAATTGGGGCAACTCGTCATATATGGGGCTAGTGGTGAACTCGCTCTCACTCACAATATGGTGGCACAAGTCACTCAAGTCATCATACACTGCTTTGGTCGAAGGGAAAATCCCATGCTCAACCATCTCATCATCGTCGCCGTGGATGAAGGCCGAAGATGGCACATCATCACTCTCGCCTCCAAGGATGGAAACATCATCCTTGCTCGTCACCGTGTCATTCGCCGCCAAAGCTTGGTCCTCAAATGGCTTCGTAGTCATAGTCATCGCCGCACCGTATTGAAAAAGAGTCGAAGTAGACTCGACATCATCAATGCCACAAAAAGGGATGTCGATGAGGTCGAACTTGGGAACGTCGTCTTGGAGCTCATTGGGCTTGGACATCATGGTGGTACTAGCCTCATGCTCACCGTCTTGGAGCTTGGTCTTCGTGAAGTGTGCTTGCGGTGGAGAAGCCTTGGCCTTCATGAGGTCTTGTTCCGCCTTGAGAGCACCAATGTAGTTGTCGTCGAGGGACTTGTAGTTCTCGAGGAAGATAGTCTTGTAGATGTCGTTGTGCAATCCCATCATGAAGTGGAGCTTCATCGAAATGGGGTCGTCCACGCCGGCTCGTCGCAAGGCCATCTTCATCTCCATGAAGTACTTGTCGATGGACTTGGATCCTTGTATAGTGTTCTCCAATTGGCGTAGAAGTTGTTCCATGTAGGTAGGAGACACAAAATCTCGTCGCATATCTTTCTTCGTCTTGGGCCAATTCACGTGGAAGCTCGTCGAAGGTGTGTGAAGCCACCATGTTGACGCGTTGTCGTGGAGGTGTCTTGTGGCGCACTTCACTTGATCTTCGTAGGGAACTTGATGTAGCTTGAGGTAGTCGTCCATCTTGCGCTCCCACTCGAGATACTCCTCGGGGTCTTGAGTCTCATAGAAAGGAATCTCGTGGTCAACGTCGAGGTTGTGGTAGCTCGTGGAAGTCGCGTACTTGAGTTTGGGTAGCTTCTCTTGAGCATAAGCTTGGGGTGCTTGTTGGCGAAGATGCCATATGTCCAAAGGCAAAGATGCCTTGAAGTCGCTTGGCGAAGATGCCAAGGTACATGGTGAAGTCTTTGAGCGGTTGTTGGAGTTGAGCTCTTGACCTTCGCGTTCTTGTCGTTGATGGTGTTTATGCCGATGTGATCTTGCCGAAGATGGTATCTCGGAAGGATGTGCACTTAGCATCTTCTCGAAGATAAAGGAGACCTCTTGGCGGTCTTGATGAGGGCTTTGAACTCCTCCGTTTGAGCACACATCTTGGCATTGAAGAAGGGGTTCGTGGCATCAAACTCGTCGTTGTTGGTGTAGACCAAAGTAGAAGAAATGCTTTGCCTATCCATCACAAGACTCGAGCAAAGATGTGTAGGAGATGAGATAAACAATACCAAGTTAGCTTTTCCCAACGTTGAGGATGTATCCTGTTTCACTCAATGTGAAATGAAAGAATAGTGGACTTGGTACCAGACTTGTTCACTCACATCTATCAAGTAAAGCTTATTGAGTGGCTTGGTTAGGATAAGTGGCACAAAAATTTGATGCAAAATGTTAGCAAGAGTTAATAAAGTTGAAAGAGATTCATAAATTCTCAAGTGAAACAAGTAGACCAATAGCAATATGGGTGGCACACGGAAACACACACACGTATAGATAGATGGGGTCGTGCAACCAAGGAATGATCACAAAATGTGGAGTCCACGGAAAACGCTCGTGTTGCACAACTCGAGAGAGACGCTAGCACAATCGCTCTATAGGCGGATACGACACTTGTGCGCAACCTATTGGATGCAAAATGTATCAACTTTCTATCTCAAGTATGCTATTTGTGTATGATGTTCCGGTGCTTTTAGCACAAGATGATCCAAGATGATCGGATATGATAGCATATGATATATTGTGATGCGATGCTATGGCTCTTGCTTACAAACTTATTTGTCTTTCTCTTTTTGCTTAAAAGCTTATTCTCTTTTTTTTTTGTATGGCCACAATGCGAAATGCACAAACCAAGATAGCAATTGTGTATATGCGGGAGCAAACTTGTGACACAAGGGATGATATGATGATACCAAGATGATATGGTATGTATACAATGGAAGGGCAGATCACTAATGTGCACAAGTAACGTTGCCGGCAATACTCAAAAGCTACTCTCGATAGGCAAGTGACGCAAAATGGGCTAGGGGTTAAAATGCAGTTGCAAGGGGAATATACAATGATGTCGTCGAGGTTACCATCCGAGTCGATGATGAGAGGCGGTGTTCTTGATGTAGACCTGTTCCTAATTAGCCGAAACACCTTAGGAAACGGAAAAACCACAACTCAAATCTCAAGGACAAATGTCAAATGGTGGTAGCGGAAAGCGGGGGTGGTTTTGCACTCGGAAAAGTGGAAGTGGAATGATGGGTTTTGCGAGTCGAAGTTTAAGTGACGTCCGTAAGTAGCCGAAACACCTTAGGAGACACAAATCACAACTCGGACAAGCTCACACAAAATTGGGTTAAGTTGGGTTGGCGGTAATGTACATTGGCCAATTGGTATGCAGATTTTGTGGTGGTGGTTGATGAAGAAGCAACCGTACCTAATTAGCCTAAACACCTTAGGAGACTAAAATCACTACTCAAGCAACAACAAATGCTATGGTGGACAAAATGGGTTAGGTTGCGGAAGGCTATGGTGGCTATGCAGATCATATGGTGGAAGGCCTAGGCAAACTTGCCAAATTTGACAAATTTTTATGGAGTCAAATGATTATGGTAGTATTTTTGTGGTATGGGGGATGTCAAGAGTTTCAAAACAAGCTAAAGAACGCCGAAAACGAACTCCGGATGAATTAGTTATTGCCAAAACAAAATTTCAGCCGTGTCAGTTTCAGAGTTAGCCGGACATCCGGGAGAAAGTCCAGCTCATCCGGGCTATGTCCGGATGATCCGGGTTCATCACCTCCGGTTCTGTTTTTCGGGTGCGTGGATTACACGACATCCGGGAGAGGGTCTAGCTCATCCGGGAGGTGTCCGGATGATCCGGGCGGGTCAACTCCGCTCGGGATTTCCTCTCGGGGACAAATTTTGGGACGAAAATGGATGATTTTGGGCTCAAAATTGAGATGATTTCGTGGATGGAATGTGGGGAAACTTGTGGAGATGCTAGATCCACTTGAAACCAAGCGAATCCATGGATCAAAATCAACAAAATCTCACCAAAACAGAAAATCACAAAAAAATTTGGGGATATTTTTGGTGTGGAATTTTCGAATTTGGGGAAGAACACAACAAAACAAGGCTAGAAAACGGTGGGGAGGTTCCAAATTTGTGAGAAACCGTGGCTCATGATACCACATGATGCGGGGTCAACCAGATCTAGGCCAATCTTTCACGAAGAGGAGGGAAACCCATGATGAACACAAAGAACACAAAGGGGAATCACGAGGGAAAACACTCAAGAACAAGTCCAATCACACATCCACTAGACAATCAAACACACAAGATCACAAGGTATATGAACAACAAAGGGTAAGATACAATGTAGAGTTCATCTCCAAGAGGAGGTCTTGAATCCGCGAAGGATCTTCCCATTAGGGGTCTTGAATCCAAGGTGGATCTTCTCCGTAGAGGGGCCGGGGTCTCTCTCGTGGAGTAGACCTGTAATGGATGAGCAAAGCTCTAGGGCGTGTTCGGTAGCCCTCTGTGGCTGGAAACTCCTCAACTCCGTCGCCCGTAACCAGCTGCCAACTTCTCTCCAAATTGCCAGGAGTTAGCGATTCGTTCGGCTGGGCAGCTTCTCTCCTGAGCGTACTAAAAAAGGCTGGAAGCCCAGAGTGAGCAATTTTGGCCCATTTGGCTTTGATGTGGTCCACCTCGGGAGGGAATCACCATGGGCTTTCAACCCAACACGGAAGGAAACTAGCACCAGCCGATCCCATCTGGATTGGAGATGACGACTGAGCAGGCAGACCACGGCGCCGGCCGGCGCCATCTTCTGCAGCACGGCTGGCGCGAGCTCGCGGACCCGCCGTTTGGGTTCGTCCAGCAACGACTCCACGAGCGCCTGCACCGCACCGGTGCCGACGATCTTGACGCAGTTCCGGCCGTACGGACGACAGCGAGGGCAGCGTGCAGACTGCCACCTCGTAGCCGAGCTCGTGCTGGTGGGGGCAGAGGAGGGCGAGAGCAGCGTGGCGACTGCCTCCTTGCGGCGGCGTGCGACGCCTAGGGTTTGCTCGTCGGGAGAGGAATGGCGGTCGAGGCGCTGTGTCGGGGCTCGGGAGAGGAATAACTAGCGAACCGGTACGCTGCAAGTTCACTTTGCGGTGGCATATGCACATAATTTCCCTCAACTCCTACTTCCCGGTTTTCGGAGAGCACGGGTTTTCCAACTCCTCGACTCCGCGAAATTTGCACTGAGCTGATCGCCAGCTTCTCTCGTCCATAGCTGGGATTTGGACCGTTCGTCTGCACTCCTCACGTGGAGTTGAGGATTTGAGAAGCCAGAGGGCTTCCGAACACGCCCCTAGTCTAAAATGAGCTATCACATTTGCTAACCCTAGAAATGGGGAGGAGGAGGTCTATTTATAGTCTAAGCCACTAAGGGGTAAGTTTTTTTTTTGAGACAAAACTCGCTAGGCTTTATTTAAATTGTCACAACATTTACAGGAATAAAGTTCAAAAACCCGGGATGGCCTAACCAGACACGGCGGCCAAACCCAAGCGAAAGTGCATGCCTAGCGAGGTTGTGAGCCTCGAAATTCGAGCTCCTAAACTTGTGGGCAATATTACAAGCAGCGAAAGTCTTTGATCGTTCTATGATTTCATGTATAATAGCCGCATGATCCGCCAACGATCCCTGCTTGATATCATCCACTATATTCTTGCAATCAGATGCCACCTGAATTTTCTGAACATAAAGATCCTCGGCGATGGCGAGAGCTTCTCTTACCGCCAATGCCTCTAGTGTAACAGGATTATGAATATGCTGAAAAGTAATGGATGAAGCACCCAAGAAAACTCCGTTTATGTCCCTGCACACCACGCCTACAGCCCCAAAATTTCCGTTTGAAATGGCTGCATCAACATTAATTTTCACATGTCCCGGGGGCGGGGAAATCCAATGATTTGGCCTCACACTTGGACTTTTGTTGCTTTGCTGTACCTTTTTGGAAATAATATTCATATCCCTCAAGAACGAGTTGATAAAAAGATGGGTCTGCATCGGACTATCATAGATTTCCTCATGTATTGCTCTTCGTCTGGATCTCCAGATTGCCCAAAGCGTTACCACCATGCGTGTGAACTCATCCTGCGGGAGTATTTCATGCATTGTGAAGACCCAGTTCTTTGCACTTAAGCTCAGGTTGTCACACATCTTCTCCACAAGCTCCTCAGATGACAAGGACCACACGCACCTAGCTGCAATGCAGTCAATTAGGGCGTGTTTCCAGCTGTCCTCAGCTGAACAGAAACAACATGCTGCAGTTGATGCCATATGCCGATGATGTAAAACCTCTGCTGTAGGTACCGAATCATTGCACAGTCTCCACATGAAGTTTTTTAATTTTGAAGGGATCTTGACATGCCACAGGGTAGTCCACGCTTTCAACTCATTTTCCCAGGCTGACGTCCCTCCCCTCGCATCAAGCAAATTTTCTCTTTGTTTTTTCATCATAAAGAGCATTTTATAAGCTGAGCTTACCGAGAACTTGCCGCGAAGGTCTTCACCCCAAGCCCAAAAATCAGTAATCCTCTTTGTGCACAGTGGGATAGAGAGTATTACTTCCACATCAATTGGAATGAAGACCCGTCTCAACTCCTCCTCCCGCCATGAAGATGATGATGCATCTATAAGTTGTGAGACCCGCTGAGGTGGATTTGCCACTAGGGATGCAACCGGTCTCATCATTCCCGATCTAGGCAACCAATTGTGCTTCCATATATTTGTATCCTCCCCCGTTCCAATTCTCTTGATGATGCCCTATGCAACCACATCTCGGCCATCTATTATTGCCCTCCAAATTTGCGACGGGTGTGCCCCCAACTCAGAGTCTAAGAAAGAAACCGAGGGGAAGTATACCGCCTTAAGTATCCTTGCACTCAACGTCATTGGCCCCTCAATCAATCGCCATGCTTGTCTTGCAAGGAGTGATAAGTTGAATAATTCAATATCTCGAAATCCTAGACCACCCAAAGATTTTGGTTTAGTGCAAACATCCCACGAAACCCAGCAAGGTTTCCTTCGACCCCTCTTGCTCCCCCACCAGAATTGTCGGATCATCGATGTCACATTCTCACAAATACCACGCGGCAATCTGAAGCATGCCATAGAGTAAACCGGAATTGCTTGGGCAACAGCCTTTATTAACACTTCCTTTCCTGCATATGATAACAATTTCTCCATCCATCCTTTAATCTTCTCCCATACTCTGTCTCTCAAATATTTGAAAGTCCCATTCCTTGAGTGTCCTACATCAGTGGGCATGCCTAGATATCTCTCACTTAACTGTTCATTATGCACATTAAGAGAATTTTTTATACCTTCTCGGACCGCCTGAGGACATCCCTTGCCAAAAAATATTGATGATTTTTCATTGTTGACCCTCTGACCAGAAGCATTACAATAGGCCATCAACAGGTTTGACACTGTGGTCGCCCCCTCATTACTCGCCTTGAAAAGCAGCAGGCTATCATCAGCAAAGAGAAGATGGTTAACAACCAGAGCTGTCGGAGCCACCTGTACTCCCACAAAATGCGATGATTGAGTTCCAGATTTCAAAAGGCACGAAAGGCCCTCCGCTGCAATCAAAAAGAGATAAGGGGAGATTGGGTCTCCCTGTCGAATCCCCCTGGTGGGTTTGAACTGGTCCAATTGCTCTCCATTGAATAAAACTGAAAAAGATACTGATTTAATCATACCCATCACAACTTTAACCCAGGTTCTAGCAAAGCCAAGCTTACTCATGATTGCCTCCAAATATGCCCATTCAAGTCTGTCATAGGCTTTCATCATATCTAACTTCAACGCACAATGACTGTTAGATCTAGCCTTGCTCCTTTTCATGAAATGCAAACATTCATAGGCACATATAATATTATCTGTGATCAATCTCCCAGGAACAAAGGCTGACTGCTCTTCAGAGATGATATCTGGCAGAATTTGCTTTAACCTATTGGCCATCACCTTTGATGCAATTTTATACAGAACGTTGCACAAACTTATAGGCCTAAATTGAGTGAGAAGGGTTGGGTTCATTACCTTCGGTATTAAGACCAAAAAAGTATCATTTATGCACTCCGGGCTTTCTTCTCCTTTGACAATTCTCAACACGGCTTTTGTCACCTCATCACCGCACACGTCCCAATGCCTCTGATAAAAATGTGCAGGAAAACCGTCTGGTCCAGGGGATTTGGTTGGGAACATTTGAAAAAGCGCTACTTTTACCTCGTCACTTGTGTACGGAGCACAAAGAATACCATTCATCTCAGATGTGACTTTGTGTGGAACGTGGTCCAGTACAGCCTTCATGTTTGTTATTCCCTCCGACGTGTACAAATCTTTGTAAAAATTTGAGACAAGGATTTTTAGTTCGGCTGGGTCATCCATCGTAACACCTAGAGCATTGGACAACGATTTGATCATATTCTTCTTCCTCCTCAAACTTGCCCTCATGTGAAAAAACTTCGTGTTTTTGTCCCCGGCCGTTAACCATTCAATTCTAGATCGTTGGCGCCATAGTATTTCTTCCCTGTGATACAGTTCAACCAGCCGCTCATGTACTTTTGTCTCGGCATGACTTGGGCCTGTGCGTGCTGGATCCCCTCGCAATCTCCCAAGCTCTAACTTCAATTTCTTTATTTCACTCCTGACCGATCCAAATGTATCTCTATCCCAACGCCTCAAGCTCTGAGATAGCACAGCCAACTTCTGCTTAATGTCTTCTACTCGGCAGCTTGGTTGACCCGCCGCCCAAACTCCCTGTACTTCATCTTTCAACTTTTCATGGGTCTCCCATGCAACTTCATATCTAAAAATCTTATTTGCAGCTCTTGGTAGATTCTGAGTACTGTTTGTTTCAAGGTGAATTGGACAGTGGTCAGACGTGGCCGCCTCCAAGTGTGTCAATCTTGCGTTGGGAAATAGGGAAACCCAATCTGCCGTAGCTAGAGCTCGGTCTAGCCTTACCCGAGTATAAGATCCACCTGCTACCTTCTTCTCAAAAGTCCAGAATCTGCCCTTGAAACCTAAGTCCATCAACATGCACGTGTCAACCACATCACGGAAGGCTTGAATTTGGGCATTGCTTCTCTGTCCCACTCCCTCATGTTCATCTGGACGAAGAACCTCATTAAAATCGCCTATGCACAACCATGGAAGACTGCTTGAAGCACTTATATTTTTTATAGTGTCCCAGGTTTGATGGCGCAGATGAGTTTGAGCCTCACCATACACTATTGTCATTCTCCATGGATCCCAGCCTGGATCGCGAACTTCAACATCCACATGGTAATCTGAATACCCAACAACGTCAATCTTTATTGAATTATTCCAAAAAAGGCCAATGCCTCCACTCCTACCAACACTATTGATAGCATAACCATTATCAAAACCTACTGAACTTGCTAAATTCTCTACCCTTGCCTTGTCGATTTGTGTTTCTAGAATACAAAGCATGGTAGGGGCATAGTTCTTCGCGATGTCGCGAAGCTCGCGAACTGTCGAGGCCTTGCCCGCGCCCCGACAGTTCCAGCATATAAAACTCATTGTGCCCGGCGGCGCCCCCCACGGGAGCCCGCCGATGATGTAGTTTCTGTTGCGTTGTCCTCTCCTTCCAGCGTTAGCTGACTTGCTCCCTTCTTCAGTCTCTTGTTTCCTTTGCGTGGTGAGACGTAGACAGGAGGAAGTGGTGGTACCCCCACAGGCGTCTTCCCTGCCAAGACAACAGCGCCCATGCTAGCTCCATTTAAAGCTGGGGCACTAGTACCATTGGCCAACTGAACATTGTCGCGAGACAAACGCTTGTTGGCGTTTCTGTTTGCTGCTTCCTCCAGCACCCCTTCCTTCTCTGTAGTAACATCATGGGAGTTCTGGCTGTCCAATGCATTTACTGAAACTGGGCCGGGTGCAACATTCAGGTTAGATGCACTCCCTTTAGCTGCCGCTTCACTTGCCTCCTTCTCCCGTTCCTTCTCTAGAATTTCAGTTACAGTGTCCTCATCGCCCTCTGTGTGTTCATCTACAGCAGCTTTCCCACCTGAGCGATCATTTGCTTCGCCCCGTCCACGCGCTGGGACAAAACCTCGGCCCGCCGTACCTCCACGGCCTCGTCCTCTCCCACCCCGAGAAGGGAACCTCCCCCCCATGGGTTGCGAGTATGCTACCGTGCGCCGTTGAGCAATCATCCAGCTTCCCCACTTCTTATCCTCTTCCTTCCAAATACCATTACCACACTCTTCATAGCCATGGCCCATCATCCCGCACACATGACAGAAAAACGGGATTTTTTCATATTTAACAACAAACCATCTTGTACCTTCCCCTTCCACGGTCAGCGGAGTGCAACGAATCAACGGCTTCGCAGTCAAAATTCTTGCCCGAACACGAACATAATCTCCTTCATAATAAAGCGTAGGGCGAAGCTGGACCTCCCGAACCTTGCCAATCCTGCGAGCTAGCTGATCAACCACACGCTGTTGCCGATAGAGATCGGGTATTTTGTGTATCTGAGCCCAGACATACAGCCCATCTAGAACTACTGACTCAGGGTCCGTCTTGCCATCGTAATCTTCAATGATCACGCCAAGGCCCCTGAAGAGCCACGGTCCCCCATGGACGACCCTCTTCCAGTCCCCAAGACAGAACAATTGGAAGATGAACAAGTTCTCTCCTGCCTCGCGGAATTTTGGTGTTTGAGCCAGCCCCCATATGAACTTCATATTGTCAAAAAACGCAGTTGAGCTGAACGGCCTGTCGGTGTTGACCCGCGCAATCGCCATCCACTTGGCCTCCGCCTGGAATCTCTGTGCGTCGGCCTTTCCGATGACAACTTCGTCCAACTCTCCGTCCATCAGATCCATCTTCTGCAACATCTCTTCTAGATCGATCTCTGCTTTCTTGCCAGCCTGCGATGAAGAACTCCCTTCGGCAGCCATGACGGCGACCAAAGCCCCACGGCGTCTCCGCCGTGACAACTGAAACTCCCTCGACGCCCCGCTACAGGGCGACGGATCGGTAAAGATCAGAAACAGCGAGCCTCCCCGGCGTTGGCGAGATCGCCAGAGGCGGCGCTGTAAACCCTAAGCGAGAGGGTACTCACTAAGGGGTAAGTGAGGGGGTGAAGAGGGTACATGGGCCTTGGCCCGAAACGTTGCACGCAGGCACGGCCGGATGACCCGGCTCTTCGTCCGAATCGTCCGGCTTCATAGAAGAGCTTCGGGTGTCGTATGTCGCCATAGCCGGATCATCCGGGCTGGGAGCCGGATCATCCGGGCTTGTCCGGATCGTCTGGATGGACGTCCGGATCATCCGAGCAAGTGCAGTCTTACACTTCTTCTTCTTCCGTCTTCTCTTCCATTCCTCTGTCGGGGATGATGTCAGTGTTCTCTTGTGCTTGCACTCCTCCTCATCATCCGTGAAGCTCCGGCAATACCTATTCATGCACATGAGTGGGGTGTCAAGTAGTATACCATCCTCGAAGGGGTCAAATGAACACGTGTAAAGAAGATGATTCGCCTTTGTGTATGTGAAGTAGATGTCGCACGTGTCACTTGACAAATGGACTCTTGACATAGTGATGTCCATAAAATGCTCCGCATCACAAAGGTATGACCATGGACGTTGAGGCCGGCCTGAAGGGTGAGGAACCGTGGAGGCTCGTACCGACCATCGTTTGTCCTGTAATTGTCGGCGGTGTAATAGTTCTCGGAGAAGATCCTGGCGAGGACGCAGGGGTGACACCACCAGTGGAGGAAGTCCCTGCCGGTGATGATGCGGCGCCACTGCTTGCAGGTGGCCGCACAGCGGAGGAGGTCGCGTAGGCCCGGCAGGCACGCAAAGACTTCGCGCAGGGCGTCATCCCAGATCTCGATGCCGGTGCGTGTGATGACCATCGACATGATCGGTTTGGGTTAGCTAGCATAGGGCTCGGCCAGATAGATCGATCTGTACCGTACCATATAGGTGTGTTTGTCTCGACGAAGTCTTGATTGATGGATCTCCTGGTTTAGCTTAGCTATATTATATTATAGGACGAGGAGGCTTGACGATCTTTTTTTTAAGTAATAACTAAAGCAAAGAAATCCGTATTTCCTTTGATTTGTTCGTTTGGTCAGACATGCAGTTTTTTAGGAATTATATATAAATAGAGTAGTACCATCTTGGATTTTGGAAAAAATATGGACGTGTTAAAAAAAACTAAAAGCGTAAATTGACAGAAAGAAGCGTATTGTGAAAGTGAACCCACAGAGTCAATCCGTGCTTTATTATTAGGGAAAGATCATAGACTATAACTAGGAACTAGTGCTATTTGACCTTTCCTCCAGTTAACATATATATATATATATATATATATATATATATAT
>LR738714.1:331086235-331105790 GCA_902687465.1 Secale cereale | reverse complement strand
TATATATACTCCATTATAAATGATTTTCAAAAGTAAGTATAAATTTGGAAAAGAATTCTGCAAATATTGAAAACAGCCACGAATTTTAAAAAAAGGTTCAGAGTAATTGAAAAAAAGTTCAGAGAGATAAAAAATATGAGTTAGCCTAATAAGTTTGACTCAATACCACGACATATGAGTGTCCTCTATTTTAATACAGAGGCTCACCATGTTGCCACTTATCTTTTCTCCCACCCTCGTTGATGATGGTGGCGACGTCCACGTGATCATAATGCATTTGATGTGGTAAATCTCAAGACTATGACCTTGCCACTTCACGCCTCACTTGTCATTATGCTGCGCAAGGGAATGTTTAAAACTTAAAAAAAATATCTCATCAACCACAAACTACTCCCAATGCATCGACATGTAAAGACTTTTAAAAAACTAATCAAATACTACACATAAAAGACTTTCGAATCGGTGAACAATTTTCCGAATCGACAAAGTTCTTTTCTTAAATTTTTGATTAAACAAATCACAAATGTTTGTTTTGTTTATGAGCATTTTTTGAAATGCATGAATAATTTTCGAATTCATGAACATTTTTTGACTCAACATTTTTAATTGATGATTTCTAAAAATACTTGGGAACGAATTTTAAAATTTGTGATTTTTTTTGAACTTCTGTCAAAAAACTCTAAATTACAAGGACATTTTTTTAGATACACGAATATGTATGGAATACATGGTTATTTTACAAAACTGATGAACATAATATTTCCTGACCACTTTTTAAATCGCTAAAACAACTCTGAGAGGTTATTGGCCATGCGAGAGCACGATCAACCTGACCACGAGGGTCTACTTCCTGCGAGCAAACGAAGAACAAGCAAGAATCTAAGATTACAATCTGGCTATTGCGAATATAAGAGGAAAGCTTTATTGATCAAGGTGGGGTTCTGTGATGCCTTTGTCTGGTCGTTGAACACAAACGAAGTACGCGAAGTTGCAGCTATGGGGAACTTTAATCTAAACAAAACCCAAAGTCTAAACAATGCCCTCAGGGCTGTATATATGGAGAAAGAGAGGAGGAATTTCGTGGCCCCTTGGAGAAGGGGTCCGAAACCAACTCTAACTCTGTTTTCCCCACACATACGGACTCTAAAAACAGGCTATACTTTATTATTTCGAAATTACATGGGCCTGGCCCAATAATAAGGTGACGTAGCACCTATAATAGCCTCTGAATGAAATTTATGAAGTGGCATCTTGTATATTTCGTCCAAGGCTTCACGCACTTATTATGGTGGCTTCAAAGTCCTGAAATCATCACTTGTAACTCCGTTCTTGTTCCCCTTGCGCATGCCATCATCTCCATGCTTGATCTTGCTCAAATGATCATCCTTCTTGTCCAAGCTAGGCCGTTCATTTGTAAGCAAGACAAATGTATCCAATTTAGGCAGCATCATATTCTCATGAACATTAGAATCATTACCAAGAAACGAAAGTACCTGGTAATTTAATTGGCGTGCGCGAGGTCTAGTAATTGGTCTTGTATATGTATCAATAGGGGATGTGGGTGTAGCTTTGTTAGTGATGTCCTCATCATCCTCCCCTTCTTGAATTGAAGTCGTCCTCGACGGAAGCTCATCTTCCTCACCTAAGTAAGGCTTCAAATCTGCAATGTTAAAAGTGGGACCAACCCCAAAATCTGTAGGCAACTCAAGTTTATATGCATTATAATTTAGTTTCTCTAACACCTTAAAAGGACCATCAGCACATGGCATTAGCTTTGACTTGTGCAAATGAGGAAACCTATCCTCACGCAAATGTAACCAAACAAGATCTCCAGGTGCAAAGAAAACACATTTTCTACCCTTATCTCCAACAAGTTTATATTTAGCATTCATGCGCTCAATATTTTCCTTAGTAAACTCATGCACTTTTTAGATCAATTCAGCAAGTAGTTTACCATCAAAATTAACCTTCTCCGAAGATGGAAGAGGCAACAAATCAATAGGTGCACGAGGTAAGAAACCATACACAATTTCAAAAGGGCACATCTTAGTAGTAGAATGCAGCGAACGATTATAAGCAAATTCGATATGAGGCAAGCATTCTTCCCACATTTTCTTGTTATTCTTCAAAACAGCCCTAAGCATAATAGATAAAGTTCTATTGACTACTTCAGTTTGTCCATCAGTTTGGGGTGACATGTAGTACTAAAAAGCAGTTTAGTCCGCAACTTAGCCCATAAACATCTCCAAAAGTGGCTAAGAAATTTAGTATCACGATCTGAAACAATAATATTTGGCACACCATGCAAGCGAATAATTTCACGAAAGAACAAATCAGCAACATTAGCAGCATCATCGCTTTTATGACATGGTATAAAGTGTGCCATTTTCGATAACCTATCCACGACAACAAATATGCTATCCCTCCCCTTCTTTGTTCGAGGTAAACCCAAAACAATGTCCATAGATATATCTTCCCAAGGAATACTAGGGACAAGCAAAGGCATACATAAACCATGAGGACTGAGTCGTGACTTAGCTTTTTGACATGTAGTGCAGCGAGCAACAAAACGCTAAACATCCTGTCTCATCCTTGGCCAAAAGAAATGTGTAGCAAGTACGTCCTCCGTCTTCTTGATGCCAATGTGTCCCATTAATCCTCCTCCATGCGCCTCCTGCAACAACAAAATACTAACAGAGCTAGCTGGAATGCAGAGCTTGTTAGCACGAAACACAAATCCATCATTAATGACCAACTTGTTCCATGTTCTCCCTTCTTTACAATTCTACAATACATCTTTAAACTCAGCATCATGCACATACTGACCTTTGATGGTCTCTAAACCAAATATTTTAAAGTCAAGTTGTGAAAGCATAGTATAACGATGAGATAATGCGTCAGCAATAACATTTTATTTTCTCTTCTTGTGTTTAATAACATAAGGGAACGTCTCTATGAATTCAACCCATTTAGCATGTCAACGGTTCAGTTTTGCTTGACTTTTAGTGTGCTTCAAAGATTCATGATCAGAATGTATAACAAATTCTTTGGGCCATAAATAATGTTACCATATTTCCAAAGTCCGAACAAGAGCATATAATTCCTTATCATAAGTAGAATAATTCAGACTAGGCCCACTCAATTTTTCAAACAAGTATGCAACAGGTTTACCATCTTGTAATAACACCCCTCCTAACCCAATTCCACTAGCATCACATTCAAGCTCAAAAGTCTTATTAAAATCAGGAAGTTGGAGCAAAGGAGCATGTGTCAACTTATCTTTCAATACCGTGAATGCTTCTTCCTGTGCAGTACCCCAAACAAAAGGCACATCCTTCTTTGTAAGCTCATTGAGAGGTGTAGCAATGGTGCTGAAATCTCTCACAAAACGCCTATTGAATCCACCGAGGCCAAGGAAACTCCTCACGCGTGTGACCGTTTTGGGCTGCGGCCAACTCTCAATAGCTTCAATCTTGACTTTATCAACCTCAATTCCCTATGGAGTAACAACATAGCTAAGAAAAGATACTCGGTCGGTGCAAAAGGTGCACTTTCCAAGGTTAACAAACAAACGTGCATCACGTAGAGCAATAAAAACGACACGTAAATGTTCCAAATGTTCCTCCAAAGATCTGCAATAAATCAATATATCATCAAAGTAAACTACCACAAATCGTCCAATGAAAGCACGTAAAACTTCATTCATTAATCTCATGAAAGTACTAGGTGCATTAGTTAACCCAAAAGGCATGACTAACCACTTATATAATCCAAACTTAGTTTTAAATGCTGTTTTCCATTCATCTCCCAATTTCGTACGAGTTTGATGGTATCCACTACACAAATCAACTTTGGAGAATATTGTAAAGCCACTCAATTCATCAAGCATATCATCTAGCCTAGAAATAGGATGACGATAACAAATAGTAATATTATTAATGCCTCTACAATCAACACACATACGCGATGTACCATCCTTTTTGGCACTAGAATAATAGGAATATCACAAGGACTAAGGGATTCGCGTATATAACCTTTGTCGAGTAGCTCCTATACTTGACGCATAATCTCCTTCGTCTCCTCTGGATTGCTATGGTATGGTGCATGGTTGGGTAGCGATGCACCGGGAATTAAGTCAATCTGATGCTCAATCCCTCGAATAGGTGGTAATCCCGGTGGCACGTCTTGTGGAAAGTCGTTCGCGAACTGCTGCAAAATGTTAGTGACAGCCGGAGGCAAAGAGGAAGGCACGCCCTCGAATGAAAATAATGCCTCTTTGGACACAAAAGCATAGCAAACAGACTTGCTGAAATCTAGATCATCAATATCAGATTTGGTGGCAAGTAAACATCCACTTTTTAATTTAATTTCAGATGCAACATGAGATGATGGTATGTTATTAGGCTTCATTTGTTGCTCAAATTCTTTTGCCACAATCTGATTTTCACTCTTATTTTGCTCCTGTTTCGCTTTATTAGCTCTATTAATATCATCTTTCAAAATGGAATCAGGAGACATAGGAAGCAAAGTAATACGTTTATCCTTATGAACAAGAGTATACTGATTGTTTCTACCATGATGTATATAATTTTTATCAAATTGCCATGGTCTACCAAGTAATAAGGAACATGCTTGCATAGGTACCACATCAAAATCAACGTAATCAACATATGTATAGATAATAAAATGCACATGAACAATACGTGTTACCTTAACCTTGCTGCTGTTGTTGAACCATTGGATGTAGTCAGGATGTGGATGTGGTCTTGTGGTGAGAGATAGCTTCTCCACCAGCTCCATGCTAGCCAAGATGTTGCAGCTCCCTCCATCTATGATGACGTGAACAAAACGTTCCTTCATAACTCCCTTTGTATGGAACAAATTATGCCTCTAATTTTTCTCAGTTCGTGTGACCTGCACACTCAAAACACGTTGAGCAACTGAACATTCATACCTGTCTGCGTATTCAGGAGCCATGTATTGCGTCTCATTTTCAGAATCATCTCTACCGTGTTCTTCACGTGTAATAAGAGCCAAAGTCTCTTCATGATAGTCATTAGCGGACTCATAGCCACCATCCTCAGTAGCAATCATGGCACATTGAGATGGGCATTTGCTCGCATAGTGACCACGACCAGTGCAACGATGATATATAACATCATGTGTTGGCCCTGTGGATGCCATGTATGAAGAAGAGCTCTGCACAGGACCGGAAGGTGTACTCCTGGCTGATGGTGGTGGTGCCTGTTTGCCTTTATTAGGGCTAGAAGTGACGGATGAAGTAGGCGGTGGTGCAGCCGGACGTGCCGAAGTAGAGGATGCACGCGGTGTCCATGATGAAGGTCGACCTGCAGAAAAATTAGTTCGCGCCAAGGCCTGTCGATCCTGCACTTCACGTTCAGCTTTGAAAGCAAGATGGAATAAACAAGTGATATTATTATACTCCTTATACTTTAGAATTGTCCGAATCTCTCTATTTAAGCCACCCATAAAACGTGCAAGCATAGCCTCATTATCCTCAACAATACCACATCTAATCAGACCAGTTTGTAATTCCTGATAATATCCCTCTACAGAATTTTTTCCTTGTCTTAAACACTGCAATTTTTAAGGTAATTCACGTTGATAATATGGTGGAACCCAACGAGTATGCATAGCAGTTTTCAAGGCAGCCCAAGTAGTTGGAATATTATTTAGATATAATCTACGATATTCAGACCACCACACACAAGCAAAACTAGTGAAAGCACAAAGAGCAGCAGCAACACGTCTCTCCTCGGGATATTCTAAACATGTAAAATCTTGTTCGGTTTCTAACTCCCAAGTAAGATATATATCAGGAACATATCTCACCTCAAATGCTGGAATATTAAATTTTAGTGTAGGGAGATGGTCGTGATCTCGTACCTAAGGGTATGGTGCAACCCTACCATTGCGATTATTTGCATGTGGACGACCTGGTTGTTGTGGTGCTAGTAGTTGCACGTAGTTCTGATTTTGATCAACCTCATCCTTGTAATCTCTTGCGTAATCGTCCTCCTCCTCAGCAACAACAGGAGGAAGTATCAACAGCAGCACCAACCGTTTGGCCAGGCTCAAGAGGGACACGACTCGCTTTGTGGAGGGTTGTTTCGCGACGTGAAGGTGGTTGTTGTTGTTGTTGTCGTTACAATGGTGCAGCAGGTGGAGGTAGACACGCAAGCAGTTTAGCGAATTTGGCATCCAACTTGGTATCAATTGACTTCTCAATGACATCCATCCTCGCTAGTGCGTCGCCAAAACTGGTCATCACATCTTCTACCTGTTGACCCATCATTTGCTGAAATTTATCATGCAACTCCTTGTTCGTCATGTGCTCCCAGCCAGTCTTGTCGACTTGTGATCCTGCCATGGTTAGCAGCAATAGAAACAAATATGATCCTACAGACTACTAGAAAATGGTGGTGGTGGGGCGTCACAAATCCATCAAGCAAATCTCAAATTCTTACCAGTTCTTACCCAACAGCAGGTGGTGATCGTCAACCGTTATAGTCAAAACTCTCAAAGCTTGGACAAAGTGATTGCTAGGTGGTGCCAAACGCACGATATAGATTTATGTGGAGCTGGGAAGGCTTATGATATGGTAGCAAAAATGTCAGCAATAATCAATTCAGAGATGCAAAGATGAATAAACGCTCAACAAAGGTACTGTGCTGGTCCTAGGCTAGACCGTATTAGAGACGCAAGCCTAGAACACAAACAAAATCACGGCGCTGCACGTAATCAAGGGGAAAGCACTGTCTGAATTTTTTTTGCCTCTTTTTTCTTGAGCTCCCTTTTTTTTGCCGAAAATCACTATGATGGCGAGTGTCTCAAAACTCTTCCCAAGTCAAACTAAGATGATAGGCACACATTTTTTTTTGACGATTGTTATTTCGGAAATCAGGCAGCGACGACCAAAAAGAAAAGTGCGGTAAAAACAGTATGATGGCACGTGTCTCAAAAGGCTTACAATAGCCTAAAAACGGGATAGGGAAAAATATTTTCACATGCCAAAATTTTGGCCTAAAAACTGCCCGGGGGTCTCCAGACTTTTTTTCCCGAGAATTACGCAGGCAAGGAAACACGAATCTGAAACTAGATGGACCTCGAGAATAGACCTAATAAGAAAATAACTCATTTTGGTGGTGGATATATGGTGGTAGGATATGGTAGCGGTGGTAGGTTATGGCAGCAGTGGTGGTATGTGGTAGCGGTGGTGGGATATGGCAGCGGTGGTGGTATGGTAGCAACGATAAATATGGTGCGGCGGCGGATTGACAAGCTGTGACAAAACTCGAAACTCTAAAGGACTAGACACTAAGACCAGCAACTAGAGACGACGATGCAACCAAAAATTCGACAAAGCAAAACCCTATAAAGATTATGCAAAGGCTCAGATTGCTTCGAATATGATGAACTAACCCTAATATTATTGTTTGGCTTTTTCGTGGACTATAGGTATGAAGAATAGACCTGATCTAACTATGAAAAACTGGAAAATCTCACCGAGCAACCTGGAAATCTGATACCACTTGATAGAGGCAAAGGTGTCCCGTGTTTCGATGAGATGGTGGCTATCGTTTTTGGTGGATTAGACTTCTATGATCCGACTACGAACGTGCGAGGACGTCGTGCCTTAGAAATTGCTAAACCAACTCCGAGAGGTTATTGACCACGCTGGAGCACGATAAACATGACCACGAGGGTCTATTTCCTGCAAGCAAGCAAAGAACAAGCAAGAAAATAAGATTGCAATCTGGATATTGCGAATATAAGAGGAAAGATTTATTGATCAAGGTGAGGTTCTATGACGTCTTTGTCTGGTCGTTGAACACAAACGAAGTACGCGAAGTTGCATCTATGGCGAACTTTAATCTAAACAAAACCCAAAGTCTAAATGATGCCCTAAGGGCTATATATATGGAGAAAGAGAGGAGGAATTTCATGGCCCCTTGGAGAAGGGGTTTGAAACCAACCCTAACTCTGTTTTCCCCACACATACAGACTCTAAAAACAGGCTATACTTTATTATTTCGAAATTACATGTGCCTGGCCCAATAATAAAGTGATGCATCACCTATAATAGCCTCTGGACGAGATTTATGAAGTGGCATCTTGTATATTTCGTCCAAGGCTTCACGCACTTATTATGGTGGCTTCAAAGTCCTGAAATCATCACTCGTAACCCCGTTCATGTTCCCCTTGCGCATGCCATCATCTCCATGCTTGATCTTGCTCCAATATCCTTCTTGTCCAAGATAGGCCCTTCATTTGTAAGCAAGACGAATGTATCCAACTTAGGCAGCATCATATTCTCATGAACATTAGAATCATTAAAAAGAAACGAAAGTACCTGGTAATTTAATTAGCGTGCGCGAGCTCTAGTAATTGGTGTTGTATATGTACTAGTTGGGGCTGTGGGTGTAACTCTGGTAGTGATGTCCTCATCACAGGGTTTGCTGTAGGTCGAACCCAGCAATCTGAGCATATGGGAGGGAATCCTGACAACGCATGAGCCCGAGCTTTGGTTGGCCGACATTTGACGGTCACCGGCCCTAACACGTACTCGGAGGAATCCATTCATGGAGAACACATACCCGTCATTATCGGTCAAAGGGATGATATATATACACTCGGGGAGCCCGGATATATTCATGTCGTCACAAGAAACCGCACAAGGGAGACGTGGTCGATTAGAAGACCCCGTATACATTGCATGCGGCTGTAGCGACCACGATCCGAATGGACCGAAGTCTCTGTGTTCTGTGTCATCCCTGGATCGGTAATGCTGACACACACAGTACTTGAAGGATTTATAACAGAGTGGCAATCACACACTTATTACATCGAATGTCTCCAATGAGAACTTATTACATAAGTCTATGGCTTAAGGCCATCTAACAAAATAACAGTGGAAGGCTTGGAAGATAAGTGAGTCCATCAACTCCAACGACATAGCTGAGTGCAAGACAAATGACCTAGCACGTCTTATTCCTCGTCTAAAAAGTCTGCAACGTCATATGTTGCAGCCCGAAAACGGGTCAGCACATGGAATATGCTGGCAAGATAACACAAAGGATGCAAGTAACAGAATAAAGGCTATACTATATGCATATTTGGCTGGTAGAGGCTCTAAGGTTAAAGTTTTTGCGTAAAGCCAATTTTTCCCTACAACAAAGGAATGCATTTTATTTTAACTATCATGGTGGTTGAAAATCATTGAGAAGGTATCCCCTTACTCAATCCCAAATTAAATTTATCATTAACCCAACAAATCAAATTATAGAGTGATGAGATCAACCAATAATTCAAGTACTAGATACTCAAGATGTCCATAACCGGGGACACGGCTAATCATGATCAGTCTGTACACTCTGCACAGGTTTGTGCATTTTTCCCACAAGACTTGATCGCCTCCGTTTGGTTTCTCGCACTGCATGGTGTTTGAGAAACGGATGACCGAGACACAGTCTTTCCGAAGAGGTCCCCTTAACCGGATAGATAGGCCGGTACAACTACAATCCCTCTACATCTGCTAGCCCATCACGGAAAGGTTTCCCACAACTTACTCAACTATGCCAGAGCCCATATTGGCATGTGGCTGCACACGGAAGTTTCTAGCATGAATAGTTTTATGATCCCTTTGAGCCTGGGTGGCATTCCATAGGAAAAATCACACGGAACCCTGGGATTTCCTAGGACAACACTGGATTCCCCAGGTACCCTACAACCAATCCACCCAGATGTGTATTCAAGTAGCCACCTTAAGTTGAATCCTTAATTAACAACTCACATCTGTCATGGATTTCACTCAAACCCAAACCACGTCTACGAGCATAGCATAGCAACCTAAGCAAACGTGGAAGTAACTACCAAGGGTTTGAAAGTAATGCAGGTAATAGGTTCTACCTCAATCTACTTCCCAGTCCCACAAGTTAAGAGATCCTACTCATGCAATGTGTGAGGGCTTGAACTAATGCATAAAAACTGGGTAATAAAAAGTATGTTCAAAGTGTTACTTGCCTTGCTGACGATTCGCAAAACCTAGAGACTCGTAGTAGCACGCTTCACAGTCCGGGTATTCTATCGCAAGCAAACAATAGCATACATAAGCAAACAAGCAATGATGCACAAACAAAACTCCAAAAGATAAGATCTAACCAGAAAGTTCAACTTAAGAACTCCGGTTTGCAAAAAGAAACAAATCGAAAGAAGCAACGAACTCAAACTGCGAAAGAAACGAGCTCCGGATACTAATTGGTCTAAAGTGAAATTTTACAATAGCCAAAACTTTGTTCAAGTTGATTAAACGGAAAGTGGGCGTCGAGACGAAGATCTGGGATTTTGAATCACCTGATTCCGACTCTCGAGCGAAAAGAAAAACGATAAACAAGATCAAGGCAGAAATCGCGATTAGAATAATCGCGGATAAAAACCCCAAAAAAGAAAACTGACGAACAGGCTAACGAACGAACGGTCGCTGTCTGCGGCTAACGGACGACCAGCGTTCGTTAAAATCGAACGTACGGACGAACGTCCGCTAAATAACTAAACCAAAGAAAACCGAACCGATCTAAACCTAAAAAAACGAATCTAGGGTTTTACGAAATGAACCGATCGGTTTCTAAGGAAAGACCGACGGCGGCGGAACGGCGGCGGCTACGTCGGGAACGGCGGCGGCGACGGTCTTCGGCGGCGGCGCGGCGGCAGTCTCTGGCGGCGGCGACTAGCGGCGGCGGCGCCTAGGGTTTCGCGGGAAAGTGAGGCTGGCGGCTGGCGGCTTATAAAGGCCGGAGTCCTGGCCTAATACGGCCCGGAGTCGGTTCGTTTTTTTCTTTCTAAAAGAGTCCTCACGGAGCAAAACTAACGAAAGAAAAACTAAACGGACTCCAAAAATCCCGAAATAAATTTTCACCGTCTTCTAATAATATTTAGGACAAAGTGAACATTTTTTCCAGACCTAAATGCAATTTTGAAAAACGCGCATTTTTCCTATCCAAATAAAATCGCAAACAAATCCAGAAAAATACCAAAAGTGATTTTAAGATTTTTCCTCCAATATTTCTTTTATTTTGGAGAAATCATATTATCTCCGCTCATATATTGTGTTTAGAAATATTTTTAGGAGAGAAAAATAATTAAAACCAACACTGTCTTCGTACCGGTATTCGGGTAAACTCAAATACAAAACGGTAGAATTCCCAACTCTCTCTGTAGGTCCTTGAGTTGCTTAGAATTTCGAGGAAAGCTACGAACAAAAATGCAAAGAACATGCAATGCAGTATGATCTATGTATAACATTCCAAATTGAAAATTTGGGATGTTACAAACCTACCCCCCTTAGAATGAATCTCGCCCTCGAGATTCGACTTGGCGAGAGAACATGTGTGGGTGGTCCTTGCGTAGATCATCTTCTCGTTCCCAGGTGGCTTCTTCCTCGGTGTGGTGACTCCACTTAACTTTGCAAAACTTGATAACCTTACTGCGGGTGGCTCTGCTCGAAAATTCGAGAATCTTAACATGCTTCTCTTCGTAGGTCAGATCACTGTCCAACTGAATTGCTTCGAGGGGTACTGTGTCTCTAAGCGGTATGTCGGCCATCTCCGCGTGGCACTTCTTAAGCTGCGAAACGTGAAACACGTCGTGCACTCCTGACAGTCCTTCGGGCAATTCCAACTTATAGGCAACCTCTCCCATGCGTTCCAAAACACGGTAAGGTCCCACAAATCTCGGGGCTAGCTTTCCTTTAACTCCGAAATGTTTAACTCCTCGTAGAGGCGAAACTCTCAAGTACGCTCTGTCTCTAATCTCATAGGCTATCTCCTTGCGTTTCGAGTCTGCATAACTCTTTTGCCTGGACTGAGCTACCTTCAATCTATCTCGAATCAACTTCACCTTCTTCTCAGTCTCTTTGATCAAGTCTGGTCCGAACAACTGTCGGTCTCCAACTTCATCCCACATTAACGGTGTTCGGCATCTCCTTCCATACAATGCCTCGAATGGTGCCATCTTCAAACTGGCCTGGTAACTGTTGTTGTACGAGAACTCCGCGTAGGGAAAATTATCATCCCAACTAGATCCATAATATGGCGCACAGGCTCTCAACATATCCTCCAGGATCTGGTTGACTCTCTTGGTCTGTCCATCGGCCTGCGGATGAAAAGCGGTGATGAATTCCAGCCTCGTTCCCAAAGTTTGGTGTAGCTGATGCCAAAACTTTGAGGTGAATTGTGTTCCTCTATCTGATACAATGGTCCTCAGAACTCCGTGCAGACATACTATCCTGGTCATGTATATCTTGGCCAACTTCTCACTGGTGTATGTGGTTTTCACGGGGATAAAATGGGCTACCTTTGTCAATCGATCCACTACTACCCAGATCGAGTCATAGCCCGCTTTAGTCCTGGGTAATCCGGTGATAAAATCCATGCCAAGCTTCTCCCACTTCCATTCGGGTATCGGCATAGGCTGCAACAATCCTGCTGGCTTCTGATGTTCTACCTTTACTCTCTGGCATACATCACATACAGCTACATACTCGGCAATATCCTTCTTCATTCTCATCCACCAGAAACGTTCCTTCAAATCCAAATACATCTTGGTGTTTCTGGGGTGTATCGAGTATGGCGAATCATGTGCTTCCTGCAATATCAACTTCCTTATCTCCGGGTTGTTGGCCACATAGATTCGATCCTCAAACCACAAGGTGTCGTGTTCGTCCTCACAAAATCCCTTGGCTTTTCCTTCACTCATCCTTTTCCTTATCTTTGCAATTTCCTTATCATCCTTCTGGGCTTCGCGTATCTTTCCCAGTAAGGTCGACTGAACCTCCAACGTTGCAACGAAACCTCTAGGAACTATCTCCAAACGAAGTTCCCTGAGATGTTCTGCTAACTCGTGTGGAAATCCCCCTTTTATTAGGGTATTTGCATAACTCTTCCGGCTCAAAGCGTCTGCCACGATGTTGGACTTTCCTGGATGATAGAGTAGCTTCATATCATAATCCTTTATAAGCTCCAACCATCTCCTTTGCGTGAGGTTCAACTCCTTCTGTGTGAAAATGTACTTCAAACTCTTGTGATCTGTGTACACATCACAACGATTTCCAATAATGAAATGTCTCCAGGTTTTCAGTGCATGCACTACAGCTGCTAACTCCAGATCATGCGTCGCGTAATTCAACTCGTGCGGTCGCAGTTGACGGGATGCATAGGAAACAACTCTTCCATCTTGCATAAGTACTCCTCCAAGTCCTAAGCATGAAGCGTCGCAGTACACTTGGAAATCCTTGCGTATATCTGGCAATATCAGCACTGGGGCTGTCGTCAACCGTTTCTTCAACTCCTGAAAACTTTCTTCACACTCTTCAGTCCAATCGAACTTGGTCTCCTTTTTCAACAATGTCGTCATTGGCTTAGCAATCTTGGAGAAATTTTCTATGAACCTCCGGTAGTATCACGCGAGTCCAAGAAAACTGCGGATCTGTCCAACTGAAGTGGGTGCCAACCACTCAGTGACTGCCTTCACTTTGACGGGGTCCACTGCTATACCTTCTCCCGATATAACATGCCCTAGGAATCCGACTTCCTTTAACCAAAACTCGCATTTGCTAAACTTGGCATACAACTGGTGTTCTCTGAGCTTCTCCAATACCAAACGCAAATGCTCTGCATGTTCTTCTTCGTCCTTCGAGTATACCAGAATATCGTCAATGAATACCACGACGAACTTATCCAAGAACTCCATGAACACCTTGTTCATCATACTCATGAAATAGGCACGCGCGTTAGTCAATCCAAATGACATAACTGTATACTCATATAGCCCGTACCGTGTGGTGAAGGCTGTCTTAGGTATATCCTTCTCTCGGATCTTCAACTGGTGGTATCCAGATCGTAGATCTATCTTGGAGAATACTTTCTCTCCCTGGAGTTGGTCGAACAGATCATTGATCATTGGCAGTGGGTACTTATTCTTAATAGTTACTTCATTCAGCGCACACTAATCAACGACCATTCTTAATGATCCATCCTTCTTCTCGACCAAAAGCACTAGGGCTCCCCAAGGCGATGAACTTCGGTGAATAAATCCTTTCTCCAATAACTCCTTAATCTTCTTCTTGATCTCCTCCAGATCATTTGCTGGCATCCGATACGGTCTCTTAGATATTGGTCCGATGCCAGGCAACAACTCTATCAAAAACTCAATATCTCTATCCGGTGGCATGCCAGGTAACGCCTCTGGGAACACATCCGGATAATCCTTTACTACTGGCACTTCCTCCTGAACAACTCCCGTGAGAGAATGTACTTTTGTCCTTATAGGCGAATGCCTAGATACATACTTAATCCTTTTTTCTGGGGTGGTGAGCATAATAGACTTGCTGGCACAACCGATATTACCTCCATACTTCGATAGCCAATCCGTACCTAATATCACATCTAGTCCTCGTGACTCCAAAACTATTAGGTCGGAGGGGAAAGTATGGCGTCCTATGGTCAATGGCGTCTGAAAACATCCTTGGTGTGCCATATACTCTGCTCCTGGTGAACTTACTAACATGGGGGTCTTAAGAACTCGGGTGGACATCCTATGTCTATTCACGAATCCCCTTGAAATGTATGAATGCGATGCACCAGTATCGAAAAGAACTGTTGCGGTAAATGTCTTAACAAAAAACTTACCGACATCAGCATCTGGTTGCTCTTCTACCTCCTCCACGGTCACGTGGTTCACTTGTCCTTTGTTGAACGGGTTGGGCTTCTTCCCGGCACTTCCATTGCCGTTCCCATTCTTAGCTTCCGGGCAGTCATTGGCATAATGTACATTCTTCCCGCACTTGAAACAGGTGACGTGGCTGAAATCCTTCTTAGCGGGTGTGGACGGGGTAGAGCGGCTCTGGTTACTACTTGCTCCATTCCCATTCCCATTCTTAGGGCCATTGTGGTTGTGGGGAATTCCATGGTTATGGGTATATGCTCCCGAATTCGAAGTGAATCGGGGCTTCTGCTGGGCTCCATAATTATTCCTTCCTTGTCCATACTTCCTCTTGCGGCTTTCAATCTGTTGATGCTTCCCTTCAATCATAAGAGCTTTACCTACCAACTCCTCGTAGTTGTTGAAAGTTTCCACCATCAACTGTACGCCCATCTCATCATTCATCCCTTCCATAAATCTCTCCTGCTTAGCGGCATCTGTGGCCATATCAGCTGGGGGCATAACAAGACAGGGTACTAAACTCATCCACGTACTGAGCTACAGTACGGTTTCCTTGGCGAAAGTTGCGAAACTCCCGCTTCTTCATGCTCATAGCTCCAGTTGAGACATGGGCAGTACAGAAAGCTTGCTGAAACTGCTCCCAAGTGACATTGGCTATGGGGAAAGTGGTTGTGTAGTTCTCCCACCATGCTGCGGCTGGTCCAGACAACTGGTGTGCGGCAAATCGCACCTTCTCAGCATCCGAGCAATTGGCGGTGGTCAAATCCCTTCCAATCTTGCGTAGCCAGTCATCAACCACTATTGGTTCGATGCTGCTAGCAAACACTGGTGGTTGCAACCTTAAGAAACGTGTCAGGTTGTCCACGGGTGGTGGTGGTGGAGGGTTGTTTTTCTTGTTCTGGTTGTTTTGAGTGTTCTGGACAAGAAGTTGCATCAAGGTGTTCTGCTGCTGGATCAACTGGGTGAGCTCAGGGGGAAACTCAAATCCGGGCTCACGTCATGGAGGCATCTGATGGGTGTAGAGGAAAGAGATTAGAACAGAATTGAGGTCTAAGGGGAAATCACTACCCATATGCACATGAGACAAACACAATCATATCACACCAATCAATTTCAAGCAAGGTCTTACAAATCTATCTACCGTTACAAAGAGTGCTCAAAATACTAATATGTCGGGGGGGGGGTTAACTACTAGTCATAGGGTGGTCATCTAAAAATATTGATCGGCGAAAGATTCCATGATGTCTGCTCCAGCTTCATCTTCATAGTCATCGTCTTTACTATCATCGGGTTCTGAATCCGTGTCGTCGATGATAATGTAATATCCGGGAGGAATTTCCTTGGGTTCTTCTTCCTGTTCTTCACCTCCTGGTGCTGGATCTCCCATGAATACTCCTAGCTTCCTTGTCAAATCATCATTCTTCTCCACTAGTATCAACATCTCCTCCTCGTATCCGTCACGAGTAGACTTAAGTTCTTCCTCTAGCTCCAAATTCTTGTTTAGTGCCTTCTTCAATTCTATCATCCCTATGCACATCTGGTGCTGCTATCGTCGAATGTGCCGGTTCAACTCCTGGATGAACACTGCAATGGACCTATCCTTCCGGGTGCTGATCATATCCCAACGCTCATCTCGGCGTCCACAAATCTGGTAGATGGTGTCCTTCAGCTCCTGCTTGTAGACTTCTCCGATCCTTCCCATGGTGATGTGGGCGGCCATGCTCTTGCCTAGGCTCCAGGTTGGCACATCAAAAGAAAACTCTATTGGCTCGGTGGATGGTGCGAAGGTTCTTCCGGGAATTTCAACTTGAATGCTCCATCGCTCCTCTTCTGGTAAAGTAGCGGTGTAGGTCCCGGTAAAGCTTGGTATTCCTATGTTCAGGTACCTAGTGACTTCCTTCAAGTGTCGTCCAAATGGGGTCTCTTCATCCGGTTGAGTGAACTTGTTCCTTGGGTCCACCATCCTAAAGAAGTAGAAAATGGAGAGAAGTCAGAAATGAGTAGAGAAGAGTGATCCAGGGTCTGTCTTAGTGGTCGTGTCCTACATTCAGCGTCTGCTCTGATACCATCTTCGAATGGACCGAAGTCTCTGTGTTCTGTGTCATCCCTGGATCGGTAATGCTGACAGACACAGTACTTGAAGGATTTATAACAGAGTGGCAATCACACACTTATTACATCGAATGTCTCCAATGAGAACTTATTACATAAGTCTATGGCTTAAGGCCATCTAACAAAATAACAGTGGAAGGCTTGGAAGATAAGTGAGTCCATCAACTCCAACGGCATAGCTGAGTGCAAGACAAACGACCTAGCACGTCTTATTCCTCATCTGAAAAGTCTGCAACGTAATATGTTGCAGCCCGAAAACGGGTCAACACATGGAATATGCTGGCAAGATAACACAAAGGATGCAAGTAACAGAATAAAGGCTATACTATATGCATATTTGGCTGGTAGAGGCTCTAAGGTTAAAGTTTTTGCGTAAAGCCAATTTTTCCCTACAACAAAGGAATGCATTTTATTTTAACTATCATGGTGGTTGAAAATCATTGAGAAGGTATCCCCTTACTTAATCCCAAATTAAAGTTATCATTAACCCAACAAATTAAATTATAGAGTGATGAGATCAACCAATAATTCAAGTACCAGATACTGAAGATGTCCATAACCGGGGACACGGCTAATCATGATCAGTGTGTACACTCTGCAGAGGTTTGTGCACTTTTCCCACAAGACTCGATCGCCTCCGTTTGGTTTCTCGCACTGCATGGTGTTCGAGAAACGGATGACCGAGACACAGTCTTTCCGAAGAGGTCCCCTTAACTGGATAGATAGGCCGGTACACCTACAATCCCTCTACATCTGCTAGCCCATCACGGAAAGGTTTCCCACAACTTACTCAACTATGCCAGAGCCCATATTGGCATGTGGCTGCACACAGAAGTTTCTAGCATGAATAGTTTTATGATCCCTTTGAGCCTGGGTGGCATTTCATAGGAAAAATCACATGGAACCCCGAGATTTCCTAGGACAACACTGGATTCCCCAGGTGCCCTGCAACCAATCCACCCAGATGTGTATTCAAGTAGCCACCTTAAGTTGAATCCTTAATTAACAACTCACATCTGTCATGGATTTCACTCAAACCCAAACCACGTCTACGAGCATAGCATAGCAACCTAAGGAAACGTAGAAGTAACTCCCAAGGGTTTGAAAGTAATGCAGGTAATAGGTTCTACCTCAATCTACTTCCCAGTCCCACAATTTAAGAGATCCTACTCATGCAATGTGTGAGGGCTTGAACTAATGCATAAAAACTGGGTAATAAAATGTATGATCAAAGTGTTACTTGCCTTGCCGACGATTCGCAAAACCTAGAGACTCGTAGTAGCACGCTTCACAGTCCGGGTATTCTATCGCAAGCAAACAATAGCATACATAAGCAAACAAGCAATGATGCACAAACAAAACTCCAAAATATAAGATCTAACCAAAAAGTTCAACTTAAGAACTCCGGTTTGCAAAAAGAAACAAATCGAAAGAAGCAACGAACTCAAACTGCGAAAGAAACGAGCTCCGGTTACTAATTGGTCTAAACTCAAATTTTACAGTAGCCAAAATTTTGTTCAAGTTGATTAAATGGAAAGAGGGCGTCGAGACGAAGATCTGGGACTTTGAATCACCTGATTCCGACTCTCGAGCGAAAAGAAAAACGAAAAACAAGATCAGGGCAGAAATCTCGATCAGAATAATCGCGGATAAAAACCCCGAAAAAGAAAACTGACGAACAGGCTAACGAATGAACGTTCGCTGTCTGCGGCTAACGGACGAACAGCGTTTGTTAAATCGAACGTACGGACGAATGTCCGCTAAATAACTAAACCGAAGAAAGCCGAACCGATCTAAACCTAAAAAAACGAATCTAGGGTTTTACGAAAAGAACCGATCGGTTTCTAAGTAAAGACCGACGGCGGCGGAACGGCGGCGGCTACCTCGGGAACGGCGGCGGCAGCGGTCTCCGATGGCGGCGGCGACGGCGGTTAGGGTTCACGAGCGGGCGAGGCTGGCGGCTGGCGGGCTGGCGGCTTTTAAAGGCCGGAGTCCTGGCCTAATACGGCCCGTAGTCGGTTCGTTTTTTTTCTAAAAGAGTCCTGACGTAGCAAAACTAACGAAATAAAAACTAAACGGACTCCAAAAATCCCGAAATAATTTTGCACCGTCCTCTAATAATATTTAGGACAAAGTGAACATTTTTCCCGGACCTAAATGCATTTTTGAAAAACACGCATTTTTCCTATGCAAATAAAATCGCAAACAAATCCAAAAAAATACCAAAAGTGATTTTAACATTTTTCCTCCAATATTTCTGTTATTTTGGAGAAGTCATATTATCTCCGCTCATATAATGTGTTTAGAAATATTTTTAGGAGAGAAAAATAATTGAAACCAACACTGTCCTCGTACCGGTATTCGAGTAAACTCAAATACAAAACGGTAGAATTCCCAACTCTCTCCGTAGGTCCTTGAGTTGCTTAGAATTTCGAGGAACGCTACGAACAAAAATGCAAAGAACATGCAATGCAGTATGATCTATGTATAACATTCCAAATTGAAAATTTGGGATGGTACATCGGCCCGAAAATATGTATGGGTACGATGGTGTATGATGTGTTTAAATCCCAAATGCACAACTTCGATGGGCCACGCCAACTACATTACAAACCGAACACCGTACCCCACCCCATGCCTAGTTCAATAACTATGATGTCAGTTTCCCAACTTCAAGGCGACAGCGGGGGGGGGGGGGGGGGGG
>LR738714.1:331010601-331086168 GCA_902687465.1 Secale cereale | reverse complement strand
GATCGTCCCACACATGTGCTCAAACTTTATTTTGTCTAGCATGGGACACGTCTATATATATCTATACATCTATACACCTATATAGTGTGCAAATAACTTTGAATGTTGCTCGTTGGATGAAGCCAATCCGACGGTACAGAGATGGCAAATCCGAGCACTACTGGCCGTTGGATATCATCTACATTCCACCAGATTCTGCCACATGTACAATCTAGAAGACTCCATGGTTAAACTTAAGCATAATGCACAAACCTCAAAACACAAGCACTTCTCCTTTGTTCTCTAGAATCTTCCATATCTTAATTGCCCGAACCTTTTTTTTCCAAATGAATTGTCACATTTTGTTTTTACCTTTACAATGCATAATTTCATGAATCTTAAAATAGTTTTTTATGAAACTAATTGATTTTGGATGAGATGAACTATAAGAATTAAACGAACATCTACATCATGCATATCTGGGAGAAGAGGCGGGAAACCGATGAGAGGAGTGGCGAGAAATGGTAGCCTATTTTGAATGAAAATCTAGTAGAGAAGGAAGCGTGAGCTACACAACGCATGCACACAGTGCTTACCCATGTACTGCATGTGCTGTTGAAAGGGCTCAGGGTTGCTATTCGATCTGGGAGCATCTGGCGGTGCACACGTACGATCCGTGGGGTTTGGGTTCTGGCCATTCAGAACGCACGACTCAGATCCTGCGCGTAGCGGGTGGGGGGGACATCATACGAAAACCAACATTTGGTGGAAACCGGTGAAAACCACAAGAAAATGATGTTTTGAAGTTTAAAAATATATTCAAAAAAATGCGGGATATTAAGAGGATGATGCTTTATTGCCACACAAAATTTCAAGTTGAAGCACATTACGAGATGTGAGCTATGAAAAAGACAAAATCTGTGTTGAATAGTGACGAATAGTAATGTCACTATTCAGGGCGGAATTTGTCTTTTTCATAGCTCACATCTCGTAATATTTTTCAACTTGAAATTTCTTGTCGCAATAAAACATCAGCTTCTTAACATCCCACATTTTTTCAGGTTTTTATGAAACTTTAAAATATGGTTTCCATGAAGTTTTCATTGAATATCGGCTTTTGTGAGTGAACCGTGTGCTGTTTGAAAACATTTCGTGAGAAGAATCTCGATTTTTAAATCCCCGTAAATCCAAAATTAAGCTGACAATCGTGACACCTGCCATGGTTTCACGACATGGCACTTATATGTCGAGGAATTTTTTCGTCCATTGTGGCGAAAGTTTATTACAAGCCTATTACAAACCGGAGCTTCTCTCAAAGAAGCCTCGTGGTTCCAATAGGGAAACGTGTCCCCCTTGTGGGTGAAATGTAATCACTGCCTCTTTTCGCCTTGTATTTTCTTCTACGGGCAACATGGAACGACAGGACATCCGTGCTGAAATTTAAACTTATTCAAGGTTCGTTTGGCCTTTTATACACTAATTGAGTTTCCTAGGCATTTAATGTCCATAATTCAAATATGAACTACAAATACATGCTCTAGTTCACCAAAATGTCTAGAAAAATTATACATGTGTCCTTGGGTGCATGTTTAGGTCCCATGCCAGGAATGGGAACAAATTACAACCGTACCAGTGTCATGGCTCTTCCTCAAACATTTCGAATCTCGGTTTTTAAGTCCCCATAAACCCTCAACTCACCAGAAAGTCATCAAAGGTGGCATGGTGTCACGTCATGGCACATATATGTCGTGGTAAAAGCATTGCCTAATTTGGGCCAAGCTTTATTACAAACCTGTCACAAAAACTGGAGCTTCTCTCAAAGAAGCCTCGTGGTTCTGATAGGGAAATGTGTTCCCCTTGTGGGAGAAAAGTAATCACTGCCTCTTTTCGCCTTTTATTTTTTTTCCATGGGCAACATGGAATGACAGGATATCCATGCTGAAATTTAAACTTATTCAGGGTTCGTTTGGCCTTTCTATACACTAATTGAGTTTCCTAGGCATTTAATGTCCATAATTCAAATCTAAACTACAAATACACGCTCCAGTTCACAAAAATGGCTAGAAAAATTATACATGTGTCCTTGGATGCATGTTTAGGTCTCATGCCAGGAATGGGAACGAATTACAACCGTACCGGTGTCCTGGCTCGTCCTCAAACATTTTGAATCTCGTTTTTTAAGTCCCCATAAATCCTAAACTCACCAGAAAGTCATCAAAGGTGGCATGGTGTCACGTCATGGTGCATATATGTCATTGTAAAAACATTGCCAATTTGGGCCAAGCTTTATTACAAACCGGAGCCTGTCACAAGAACCCTCGTGGTTTCGATAGGGAAACGTATCCCCTTGTGGGCCAAACCATAATCACTCCCTCTTCTAGCCTCGTATTTTGTTCTACACGCGACACGGAACAACTGGAGATTCACGCCGACTTTCAAATTATTCAGGGTATGTTTGACATTTTTATTCATTAATTCAGTTTTCTAGGCATTTAATGCCCATCATTCAAATACGAACTACAAATACATGCTCTAGTGCACCAAAATGGCTAGAAAAAACGTACATGTTTCCTTGGGGTGCATGTTTAGTCCCATGGAGCGAATGGGAACGAATTCAACCGTCTCGCCGTCCTGGCTTGGCCACAAACATTGCGAATCTCGGTTTTTTAAATGTCTGTAAATCCAAAACTCACTAGGAAATCATGAAACTTGGCATGGTGTCACTACATGGTACATATAATTGTCCAATTTGGGCGAAGCTATATTACAAGCCTTTTACAAACCGGAGCATGTCTCAACCCTCGTGTTTCCGGTAGGGATACATGCCTCTCTTGTGGGCGAAACTATAATCATTGCCTCTTCTCGCCTTGAACTTTGTTATCTACAGGCAACATAGAATAACAGGAGTGTCGGGATGAAATTTGAAACTGTTCAGGGTTCGTTTGGCCATTGTATATATATTACTAATTACTAAGTTTTATATGCATTTAATGTAGTCCATAATTAAAATTTGAACTACAACCACATGCTCCAATGAAGCAAAATGGGTGGGAAATTGTACATGTGTCATTGGGTGCATGTTTAGGTCTCGTTTAAGGAATGATAATGAATTACAAACTTGTCATCATACTGAAACAATGAGAATCTCGGTTTTTAAATCCCAATAAATCAAAAGTCACCCAAAAAACATGAAACTTGGCATGGTTTCATGACATGGCACATATATGCTGTGGGAAAAAATCGTCCAGTTTGAGAAGAGGCGCACACATTAGTAGCCAACGAAGTCCTTTTTGAAACAAAAAGCTGGCACGTTAATATCGCAAACGGTTGTATTATATTTACCATGTCGAAATTGAACCATACTCGGTGGCGTGCACGCAGCTGTTTGATTCGACGGGACGAGCACGAGAAGTCCGCCGTGCAGGCTCGACGGGACGCGTGCGAGCAGTCCGCCGCGCAGGCTCGACGGGATGAGTGCATCATGTCCACCTCGCAGGCTTGACAGGACATGTGCGAGCAGCAAGGCCTCCCATGCTCACCGGGAAGCGAGCTCTTTGACCTCCATGCACCAGCTGCCGCCCGCCTCGCTCACAACTTATCCATTAATGGGTTAATTAAAGCACCTGGACGGAGGGTGTTTTCTTCCGATCCCATGGCAACATTTGCTTTGTTCGTGTTTTCAACTCGTATTCTGCCCTAATTTAAATTACCACATAGGGCAATGGATAATACGACCACAAATAAAATGGCAACGGATAATTCGACGAGAAATTTACAATGGCGCAGATAATAATTGTCTTACATGTTCCGGATAATTAAAAATGCCACATGCGGCAAGCCCGGAAGACACGGGGGCAAGAGAAGAAGGAAATTGCAGACAATGATCTGGGTCGCTACTGTCTCTACTCGTCAATGGATCGTCAGGCGGCGAAATCCTCCAGCTCCTTCTTCAATTCCTCACGACTTTGCATGAAAGTAGCCACAGATTCCTCCACCTCCTGCTCGCGCTCGATCGACAACCGCTTTCAGCGTCATCTCCGAGGCACTTCTCTGCTCATGCAACATCTTCCAGCCGGCGACCTCCTCCTCCTTCTCGGTGACCAACTTCAGGAGCTTCGCATTGTCACCCATGAGTTGCTCGACGAGGCCGGTCGCCTTGTCAACCGAGGCATCGCTGATCTTGAGCAGCTTCATCAAGCCTTCGACCAGCTCCTGCTGCATAGTGACGCCAGCGAGAATGTCGTCGTCGTTGACGAAGGACTTCAGGAACGCCGGCACGTCGCGATGGTCGACGCCGTGGTTGCGCTTGTGAGAGCCCTCACGTGCCCGTGAGAGCTTGTTCGAGGGCTCCACGGTACGCCATGACATCTCTGCTGCGACTGCGGCTTCGCGGCGGGACTTCTCTAGTGCTTCTGCAGCCTTGGTCTTTACTGCCCTATTATATGTCCACCCTAAACTCCTCCTACCAGTCATGGCGGAGCGACTTGACAAAAAGTACGAGTTTTGTGGGTGATGAGGAGAGGAACTGTGAAGTAATTTTCAAGTGGGTAGTTTTTATAGCCTGGTGCTAAGTGTGAACACATATTAGTTTGATAGGTGTGAATAGATTTGCAATTACTTATTGCATTGTAATCAGCAATGTGACAAAAAACAAGGTCAACATTTATTGATGGCAGAAGGCTGGCCACGTGGTTGCTCGCCGTTGAGGCGGCCGCGGCACGCTCCGCTCTAGCGTCCCTGCGCGCGCTCTGCTCGCCGTTGAGGCTAAGTTACAATGGCAACGGTTAATAATTCTTAATAATTGTCTTACATATTCAGGATAATTTAAAATGCCAAATGCGACAAGGCCCAGAACACTCACGACCTACATATGCATACAATTATAATAAAATATAAGCTAAAAGGCTGAGCTGGCAGCCTTCCAATGATGGTCTTCCCAGACTCCATGATCAGCATAGCACCCTTGCGGCCGTTCACTCCGAGTGTCCCGACCCGCCTTCGCCTATGGAGCTGCTGGCGCTGCTAGGCTCTTGGGGATGCTGGGCCTCTTCTAGAAGAGCTTGATAACATGCAATCGCGTGCATGACAACTCGGCGGAACCGCTCCATTTCTATGTCTATAGCCTGGTAGCAAATTCCGTCGATCACCTGCATCCTCAAGATATCACGTTGGTGATATTCTACTTCATTGGGGACGTCAACTCCACCAAGGATGTGCTCGAGCCTGGCCATCACATCATCACGATTGAGGTTGACATGGCCGCTGCGAGCAATGATGAAGCCGCATGCTGCCTTTGTCTTGACTGAATCGCCGAGGTCCTCTGTCGATTCCTTGCGGGGCATCAGGCTCTCGATGAGCACCGGTGATGGCGGTTCTTCGGGTGGGTCGTCGATCATGCTGCCGAGCAGCTCTGGATCTTTTTCACGGTGGATGGCAAACTGCTCATCACACCTCCTCCGCAATATGTTGATTTTGCTCCCAAGGACTGTGACGCCGATATCGCTGCCGATGGGCCATGGTGCCTGCACCTGCCGATGAAGCTCTTGCTCCCCGACCTACTCCGGCTTGTTCTCCTCGCCGAAGATGTAACGCAGGTAGGCATCGACGTCGAAGCTTTGGTCGTTGCCTGGCATGCTTGCAATAACTAATGGTAGATGGGTAAGGACTAGATCTTCGCAGAGTGTCGCGGTGGTGCGTTGCCACCTGGGTTATATGCAGCAAGCCGTTAGCTGGTGGTGGGAAACCGGTGAGGGAATAGGCGTGGATTTTACAATTCAGGCATGTGGAGCGCAAGAAGACTAAGTGGAGCACACACACAACCCAAACACCGTATCCGGTGCCACGTGTTATTTATCACACAAGTGTTAGCATAAGTGATGCAGAGCATCCCAAGGTCATCCCCATGGACTTACCATCGCCTCACCAAGTACCTCAAGGACCAATGTCTCGTGCCCGTGCAAGAGCTCTCGAGACCGAGGTGACATCTCTCCTAGTGCAACTTCCATATGAATCATGTGAGACATGGCTACTACCTCAGGCAGATGTGTTTTGTGTGCTCAGGTATCAAGAAGACCCCATCGGAGAGGCTCATGAAGATGGACAAGTCACCAAGTTCACGGATGAAGCATTACATCGAGGGAAGCTGGAGAAGGCCCCAGGTCCCGGATATCCGCCCCCTGGCCCGGACATCCGGCCCCTGGACCAGCATCTATAGAAGAGCCCACGCAGCCGAAGCTACAGGGCCCGGACATCCGGCCTCGAGCCCAGAAATCCGGCGCCCCACCATACAATCATACCCGTGGCTGGCCCCGCTAGCCTGGACATCCGGCGCCAAGCCCGGACATCCAGGGACTCCCGACAGCCCGGACGTCCGGCCCGATGCCCGGACATCCGGTTCCTGAATGCCTACATGCATTTCATCTGGGCCGTGACCCATGTATCCCCTCGCCCTCTAGACTATATATACTCCTTCACCTACCTCTTTCTAGGGTTAGCATTGTGATAGCTCAAAAACCTAGAGCCTTGCTCATCCACTAGTGGTTCATCTCCTCGAGAGTGACTGCGGCCCCTCTACGGAGAAGATCCACCCGGATTCAAGACCTCCGCTACAGAGAAGATCCTATGGGATACCCTCAAGACCTCCTTCCGGAGAAGACTACCTTGTATCATCCGTTGTTGACCGTGGATCGTGTATCTCTTTATGTATCATGTATCTAGCACTTGTGTGACCATCTTCATGTTGATTTGAGTGTTCCTCTTGTGTTTTCCCCCGTGTTTCCCTTTGTGTTCTTCGTGTTCATCTTGGAGTTCCCTCCTTTTCGTGAAAGATCGGCTTAGATCGGGTTGACCCTGCATCATATGGTATCATGAGCCACGGTTGCTCACGTATTTGGAGCCTCCCCATTGTTTTCTAGCTTGTTTTTGTTGTGTTCATCCCAATTTTGAAAATTCCCCACCAAAAATAGCCACAATTGTTTTTGTGATCTGTTGATTTGACAAGATTTTGTTGAATTTGTTCCATGGATTTGCTGTGCCACGAGTGGATCTAGATTTCCCCACTTTTTCCCCAATTTTGATCCGCAAAATCCGATGAATTTGGCCCCGGAAGTAATCTGGTCCACGGAGTTCATCAGGGCCCCTGGCCCCCCGGACATCCGGCCCGTGCCCCGGACATCCGGTCTGGCTCGGACATCCGGCCTCTGGCCCGGAAATCTGGCCTCCCGCAGCCAAAATCCTCTCCCTCCGCACCACTTTGCACTCAGGCCCCGCAATTTTTGTTCGGTATCCCACCAAACTTTCCGCATACCATCACCACTTCCGCAACCACCATCTCTTAACCGCTACGATTTTGACAATTTTGTCTCACTTTGCCTTGGATACCTGAGTTGTGGTTTCACCGTTTCCTTGGATGTTTAGGCTACCTCAGAACGGAACGACTTCGACGACACCACCGCTCATCCTCGACAAGGACGGTAACATCGACGACACCTTGTTCATCCTACCTTGTAATTGCATTGTCACCCTATAGACCATTTTTGCGTAGCTTTCCCATAGAGACTAGCCATTTGAGTATTGCCGAGCCACGACACTTGTGCACCTTAGTGATAGTCATATATATTACATACTACATCATCATATCTTCGTGTGGCACAAGAGTGTCCCACATACACAATAGCTACCTTGATACGAGAAGCATGCATAAGTGGCCAAAGAAAGAGCTCACACGCTTTTAAGCAACAAGAGCCATCAAAAGCTTATAAGCAAAAGGACAATAGCATCATATGCCTTGCATCAAAAGAGATCATATGAGATAGCAATACATCATCTTGTGCTCAAGCATCAGCACATCATACACTCGTAGTATACTTGTGATAGGAAGTCGTTACATTTTGCCTCTTATAGGCTGTGCACAAGTGTGTATCCGCCTATTAAGCAATTGGTTAGTGTCTCTCTAGTGTTGTGCAACAAGAGCATTTTCTGTGGATTCCACATTTTCGCTCACCTTAGGTTGCACAAGCACATTTATCTGTCCGTGCGTGTGTTCTGTGTGCTACCCATTGCTTGTGATCTACTTGTTGTATGAGCAAACTGTGAATCATTTTCAACATCATTGAGTCTCTTTGACAATTGCATTGAATTTGTGCCACCATCCTAACCAAGCTCCTCTCAAAGCTTTACTTGTGTAGGTGTGAGAATCGACAAGAAGTGGTACCAATAGTGCTATTTCCGGGTTACAATATTGAGTGATCATTGATCCATTTTCAACTTCGGTCAAGGTACATTTGGTATTGTCTTCTCCTTTCTCCCACTCACATTCTTGCTTGTAATGATGGATAGGCCAAGTACATCTACGAACCCGCTCTTTGATGATCCTCAAGAGTCGAACAACTACGTCGCCAAACTACATCTCTTCGGTGTCCAATGAGCTCTACATCAAGAGAGTCAAGCTATGCAAGAGCGTATTGAGCAAGTCGTCGCCGACGCGCGACAATTTGAAGCACGCACACGAGAACAATTCGACATCATGAACACCAACATGTCTACTCAATTCGACGAGCTACAGACTTTGATATTCAACCGATGCTCCTCATCCACATCTTCTCAAAGACGAAGCCGCTCAAGTCGTTATACTGACTACACGTCCAGCTCAAGTACACCTACATCAAACACCCAACTTCAAGCACAACAATGCCGAGAAGCTCAAGCTCTTGAGGCGCAACGAGCACTACGTGATTTGCATCAGCATGTGGCAACTCGCAATCGAAACATTCGTCAAGAAGAGGAGTTCCTTCGAGATGAGATGCAAGAGAGACACCACCAAGCACGAATGCAACCAGAAGTTCCTCCTCAAGCGCGTCAAGATCAACAAGCTCACCAAGAACCACAAGCTCGGCAAGAACAATATGACAATGAACATCAACTCCTCCAAGAGCAACATGAGGTTGACAATCGTCCAAATCAAGACCGCCCCCACAATAGGCAAGCAAACAATGAAGAGCATCGCTATGGCAAGCTTAAGTTCACCATGCCAAAGTTTTCTGGAAGCATTGATCCCGAAGACTACCTATCATGGGCATTGAAAGTTGACAAGATCTTTCGCTTACACAACTTTGATGAAGAAAAGAAGATTGCAATGGCATCCCTTGAGTTCCAAGATTATGTTCTCATTTGGTGGGAGAAAATCATCGAGAGAAGAGAAGCAAAAGGCGAACCACCTGTCACTACTTGGACTCAAATGAAGGAAGTCATGAGAGCACGTTTCATGCCAACACACTACAACCGTGACTTGTTCAAGAAGTTGCAACTCCTCAAGCAAGGAACCAAGTCCATTGAAGAGTACTATAAGGAGATGGAGATTGCCATGATAAGAGCCAACATCACGGAAGATGAAGAGCAAACGATGGCGAGATTCTTCAATGGACTCAACTATCCTATCAAGAAGATTGCAGACTTTCAACCATACACAAATCTCCTCGAGCTAGTACACCAAGCAACGAAAGCGGAGCGACAAATTCAAGAGGACTACAAGTACTCCAAGATCAATCCCAAGAACTACGGCTCCTACAACCAAGCTTCAGCGACTTCGGCTCTTCCTACCTCTACCAAGCCATCTACAAGCTTCGGTGACAAACCAAGCTACAAGAATATGACTACATCTAGTCGTACACCTTCTACAAACAACTTCAAGCCAAGAGCTTCATCATCTACAACTACAACAGAGGACAACTCCAAGACGAGTTCCATCAAGTGTTTCAAATGCAAAGGGCGAGGTCACAAGTCATTTGAGTGCAAGACTGTTCGCACAATGATCATCAATGATGACGGATCCTATGACTCAATGAGCGACGATGAGATGGAAGCCCTTGAACATGTAGCTATGCATCGCCAAGTGAATGAAGACGAAGACCATCAAGTGTTTTGCGACAATTACTCGAGTCCCAATCTCGTTGTCTACAAGGTCTTGACACTCCAACGTCATCAAGATGACGATCAACGATGTCACATCTTCCATACCAAGGCTGGCATCAATGGACGCTCCGTCAAGGTTATCATCGATGGAGGAAGTTTTTATAACTTGGCAAGTGAAGAGCTATGTGAAAAGCTACATTTGGTCAAGACGAAGCACCCTCATCCCTACAAGGTCCAATGGCTTAGCGATGCCGGAACTCTTCGAGTCGAGCACACCGTGCAAGTATCTTTCAAGATAGGCGCCTACAAGGACACACTTGAGTGTGATGTGGTGCCTATATCCGTATGCCACCTTCTTCTTGGACGACCATGGCAATACGATCGTGGAGTCACCCACAAAGGACGGACCAACCATTATAGCTTCAAGATGAAGGGCAAACAGTTCGTCCTACGCCCAATGTCACCAAGTCAAGTAGCCGCCGACAAACAAATACCTACCAACCATCGTGGAGAGAATGGTGAGAGAGTGAACCACCAAAAGGGGAGTGAGAGCCACAAGCCAAATATGCGCGACTCCACGATGAGCGACAAGAAACAACTAGTGCTATTTGCCACCAAAAGTGAGATGAGAGAAGTGTGTGAGAACCCCTCGAGTGTCTTTAACCTTGTGCTTTTATGCAAAGGGGAAGCAAAACCTACTAACACTTCACCACCTCTACCTTTAGTGTTGTCTCAGTTGTTGCAGGAATTCTCGGACGTCTTTCCAGATGAGCTACCATCGGGTCTACCTCCACTTCGCGGCATCAAACACCGCATCGACCTCATACCCGGGGCACCACTTACGAACAAGGCTCCTTACCGCATCAACCCCGAGGAAACCAAGGAGATACAACAGCAAGTACAGCAACTCATCGACAAAGGTCATGTACGTGAAAGCTTAAGCCCTTTTGCCGTTCCGGTTATTCTTGTGCCTAAGAAAGATGGAAGTTTTCGCATGTGCTCTTATTGTTGTCCGATAAATTCTATCACCATTAGATACCGTCACCCTATCCCACGCTTAGACGACATGCTTGATGAATTATGTGGTGCTACCATCTTTTAAAAAATCGATATTATAAGTGGCTATTACCAAATTTGCATTCAAGAGGGTGATGAGTGGAAAACGGCTTTCAAAACCAAGTTTGGGTTATATGAGGGGTTGGTCATGCTGATGGGCTTATCGGAAGCGCCCAGCTCATTTATGCGTCTCATGCATTTTGTTCTCCGACCTTATGTAGGCGTCTTTGTAGTGGTTTACTTTGATGAAATCATCGTCTTTAGCAAGTCGCTAGAGAACCATGTGACACACATCCGTATGGTTTTGCAAACCCTTCAGAAAGAGCGCTTATATGCTAACCTGGATAAATGCACTTTTGGCGTTGATAAGGTTGTTTTCCTAGGATTTGTCGTTTCTTCACAAGGTGTTCACGTTGATGAAACTAAATTTGAAGCAATTAAAACTTGGCCACAACCAACGAATCTCCAACAAGTGCGTAGCTTTCTTGCTTTAGCCGGTTTCTATCGATGTTTTGTGAAGGACTTTAGCACAATTGCTATGCCTCAAAGGCAAAGAGAATGTTGAGGAGGATGCGCTTTCCCACAAATGCATGCTCGTTACGCAACTTGAGTTGAATGTTATTGGCTTTGAGAACATAAAAGATTTGTATGAGCATGATCCTTTCTTTGCAAATCCTTGTACTAAGTGTTTCACTCACACTTCTTGGGAACGATACTGCATAAAGGATGGATATCTTATGAGATCTAACAAACTTTGCATTCCCGAGTCTTCGCTTCGTTTGCTCCTTTTGCAGGTATCTCATGGAGGAGGACTCATGGGACACTTTGGACGCGACAAAACATCTGCTACGCTCTCTAAGAACTACTTTTGGCCCAAGATGCTCCGTGACGTTTCACACTTTACCAACCGGTGTTCAACGTGCCGCAAAGCTAAGTCCAAAGCTCAATCTCACGGTCTTTACATGCCACTTCCTATTCCATACCAACATTGGGAGGACATTAGCATGGACTTTGTACTTGGATTGCCTAGAACTCAAAGTGGAAAGGATTCCGTGTTTATTGTTGTGGATAGATTCTCGAAAATGGCTCATTTGATTCCTTGCAACAAGATCGACAATGCTTCACATGTGGCGAATCTCCTTTGTAGGGAAATATTGCGGCTACATGGTGTGCCCAGTCGTATCGGACCGTGACATCAAATTCTTGAGCTACTTTTGGAAGACTCTATGCGCCAAACTCGACATCAAGCTTCTATTATCTTCGGCATATCACCCATAATCGGACGGCCAAACGGAGGTGACGAACCAGACGCTATTGACACTTATTCACATGTTGATCAAGAAGAATATCAAGGAATGGGAGCAATGCTTGCCCATCGCCGAGTACGCCTACAACCGCGCAAGACACTCCACAACCGACAAGTTCCCTTTCGAGATCGTCTACGGCTTAAACCCATTGTCCCCATTGGACATTCTTCCTCTACCTCTACAAGAGCGCATCAACATGAATGCAAGTGCACGAGCAAGTTATATCAAGAAGATGCACGAAGATACAAGGGCAATGATCGAGCGACAAGTACATCGCCTCACCACCAAGCTCAAGGTCAACAAGACACCAAGGGTGTTCCAACCGGGAGATCTCGTATGGCTTCATCTTCGCAAGGACCGCTTCCCCAATGAGCGCAAATCAAAACTACTACCTCGCGCCGATGGACCCATCAAGGTGCTAGCATGCTACAACGACAATGCCTACAAGATGGACATTCCACGCGACAAGTACAACGTGAGCGGTACCTTCAACGTCAAGGATCTCTCTCCTTTCCATGGTGATGAAGATTTCGATCCAAGGTCCGATCTTTCCCAAGGGAAGGGAGATGATGCGGAGCAGCCCAAGGTCATCCCCATGGACTTACCATCGCCTCACCAAGTACCTCAAGGACCAATGACTCGTGCCTGTGCAAGAGCTCTCGAGACCGAGGTGACATCTCTCCTAGTCCAACTTCCATATGAATCATGTGAGACATGGCTACTACCTCAGGTGGATGTGTTTTGTGTGCTCAAGTATCAAGAAGGCCCCATCGGAGAGGCTCATGAAGATGGACAAGTCACCAAGCTCAAGGATGAAGCATTGCATCGAGGGAAGCTGGAGAAGGTCCGAGGCCCCGGACATCGGCCCCCTGGCCCGGACATCCGGCCCCTGGACCAGCATCTATAGAAGAGCCCACGCAGCCAAAGCTACAGGGCCCGGACATCCGGCCCGGCAGGCCCCGGACATCCGGCCTCGAGCCCGGAAATCCGGCGCCCCCACCACAGAAGCATACCCGTGGCTGACCCCGCTAGCCCGGACATCCGGCACCAAGCCCGGACATCCGGCGCCTCCCGACAGCCCGGACATCCGGCTCGACACCCAGACATCCGGCTCCTGAATGTCTGCGTACATTTCATCTGGGCCGTGGCCCATGTATCCCCTCGCCCTCTAGACTATATATACTCCTTCACCTACCTCTTTCTAGGGTTAGCATTGTGATAGCTCAAAAACCTAGAGCCTTGCTCATCCACTAGTGGTTCATCTCCTCGAGAGTGACTACGACCCCTCTACGGAGAAGATCCACCCGGATTCAAGACCTCTGCTACGGAGAAGATCCTACGGGATACCCTCAAGACCTCCTTCCGGACAAGACTACCTTGTATCGTCCGTTGTTGACCGTGGATTGTGTATCTCTTAATGTATCGTGGATCTAGCACTTGTGTGACCATCTTCATGTTGATTTGAGTGTTTCTCTTGTGTTTTCCCCCGTGTTTCCCTTTGTGTTCTTCGTGTTCATCTTGGAGTTCCCTCCTTTTCGTGAAAGATCGGCCTAGATCAGGTTGACTCCACATCAATAAGTAAATGCATGTGTAACTTACTAATCATTGCACACGAGTAGTCGCATACGCATCATGTGCGATGCTCCTAGCCACCGCAAGCAACTAGTTTGTATTTTTCAAAGTTTTATGTACACACAGAATCGCACACGAACTAACTGCATTACTCGTCTGTGTTGTAAATTCTCATCGCAAATAGTTCATCCGAGTCGGTTGTTTGCCACGTATCACACTCATCTTGTTAAGTTGAACCGTTTCTGTTGCGTTTGCTAATTGAAAATAGTTCGTCCGAGTGAACTGTATGCCATATATCACACACACCCTGATCTGGCTAACCGTTTATGTTCCACTCCCTAATAGCAAATGGTTCATCGGAGCGAACTGTATGCCGTATGTCGCACACACATTGATATGCTGCCCGTTTCTGTTGTTCTTCCTCATCGCAAACAATTCGAGCGGGTTAACCATGTGCCCTACATCGCACACGCAACTAAAATCTGAACTGTGTTTGATGAATCCTCACAAATGTTTTGCACTTTTTTGATGGTTTTTTTACATCCCCGTTTGCGATTATTGCATGGCACACAGTTTCGTGAAAGGGTCTCTGATCGTAGTGTCGCGTTAGTAGCATCCTGCAGTAGTGGGAGGTGGAATTGTAGTTGGGTGGCTCTGGCTTGACAAACCAGCGGCCGTGCGGCTATGGCCTCCTAAGCCAGCGGTTAGGCATCAATTATGTGCAGTACATGCGAGTGTAGGTGGAAACATTGGAGTGGCTCTATTATGAGTGCCACAAGCCAAGATCAATGTGGAGGCAACATATCCTTTTGGAAGCGCATTGTGTTGGCCAACGTCAACCCCAAGCAAATCAAGGGCCAATTATTTGTAGAAGATTCCGGAGAATATGGGTCCTGAAAATCATCAACACAAAAAACTCGATTTGGCTTCAAAAATCTCGTGAGAATTCTTAAGGATCATAGTGTAATCCGAAATCCAAAAAAAAACCTTGATTCTCAAAATTCTGGGCAGCCCCCTCAAAATAAAATGTATACCCCTAAATGAGCGGCAATTTATAGGAAAACAACCACTGCAACCCTCCACCTGTGACTCCTCTCATCGCTCTCATCTCAGTTCTCGCTCGTCATCGTTGCCCCTTGCATGGACTCGTCGGTCACTGCCTCCTCCCTTGGTTGCCGCCTTTGCCTCCCATAGGGCTTCGCTGGTCGTTGCCTTCGCCCTCAGTTGCGACATCCGCCTCCTGCAGGGCCTCGCCGACCACTGCCTCCTCCCTTGATTGCAGTTGCCACCTTTAGTAGGGCCTTTCTTGTGGCTCCCTCGCTTGCCGCCGCTGCCTCTCGTAGGTCCCATGGACTCGGATGAGGAGCTCTGACTTCCGGGAGGTCATATCCCTCCACTTGAGTGTGCTCTTAGCACACACCAGAGTTGCACCCTAATGACCCACAATTACAGGGGGTCAATAGTAGCCCTTTACTTTTGAAAAGTAAGAGTGTCGAACCCAACGAAGAGTAGAAGGAATTGATAGGCAGTTTTTAGCAAAGATTTCACCGCAAAGTCTTTCAAAATAGTTTTGATAGATAATGTGATAGCAAGATAATTGGTAGCAAGTAATGAGTAACAAAAGTAACAAGGTGCAACAAGTGGCCAAATCCTTAATTATGGTAAGGACAAGTTAGTGATACTTCTAATAGTGATTAAAATGCTTTTGAGGACACACGGGAATATGGCCGAGTTACTTTCACCATGATCCATCAACTTACGTTCATTGCCTTGACAAGTGTTATGTGGGTGGACTGGAGCTAAGGTACTATTCTTACTTGAAAAATGCTTACGTATTATTATATCATCCATGTAAGCGTTCGCAAATATAGGAGAGGTAATTAAGATAAATCTGTTGGGAAATGTAGTAGAAACAAAAAATCACCCTACGATCAACCAGGAACACTATGAAGATGCAATAACAGTTTGGATCGGATCGTTACCAACTCCGGGCTGCAGCCGAAGAAGACAAGTTGGTGTAGATCATACTTGAAGTCCCTCAAACTATTGATGAACAATCCCTCAAAAGGAAGACCAAAATCATGACCTCTCCACATATTGCTAGAGTACGGTCTTCACTATTCGGTAGTGCTTCACCGTCCAGAGCTAATTGTTGCCAGAGAATTAGAGGGAGGAGATTAGAACCACAATGGGCTTCTAGTTATGAGGATTAGAGGATCTAGGTCTACTTCTAATTGGTTCAACTAGAACTAAAACTACGGAACTAGAGGTGGCTTCAAAACTTGTGTGTTTAAACACTACTGCAGGATGGTGCAAACGCGACAGTCCAATTAGAGATCCTTTGATGAAACTGTGTGTGATGCATTAATCGCAAACGATGATGTAATAAAACCGTAAAAAAAATACACAAACCATTTTCGATGGCGAAGAACTCAAACACGATCCAAATTGTATTTGTGTGTGCGATGAGTGGCATACAGTTGATCCATGCGAACTGTTTGCGATGATCCAGAACAACAGAAACGGGCAACCATATCAAGGTGTGTGTGATATACGACATATAGTTCACTCGGATGAACTATTTGTGATGATCAAGATGAACACAAACTATTTAGCAAAACAAGATGTGTGTGATACCCGGTAAACAGGTCGGCAATTAGAATGGTGTGCGATCATTGTAGGTAACACATTCAATTTTTTTTGTGAATTGTGTGCTCGACAGGGCACGGAATTCAAGAAACCAATCTATGGGTGATATTGTAAAAGATCTCTATCGAATACGTATTCCTAACCATTTGCAACGAGATTGACACGTGAAACAGAGATAACGAATTAATATGAGCGAACGAAAACAGAGATATATATAGTCTGCTTAATTTAGTCCTTGTTCTTCTTGTTGTTGTTGTTGGATGTCCTCCCGACATCATCTTGGCGAGGACGCTTCTTGCCGCTGATCGTTGGCTTTTCATCCCCTCCACCGTCGTCATAATCATTGTTGTCGTCGTCCTCCTCCTCGTTTGACCATTCCTCCTCATCATTGTCGTCCTCTTCTTCATCCTCCGACGGCTCCTCGTCCATGTGGTTGTCTTCTAAGGACTCAGTAAGCGGCGTCCCTTCCATGATCCCGATAAATCGAGGTCTGGGCTCCATGCCGAACTCATGGAAGACGAGCGGGATGATTTCAATGTTGACCTATCATCGGGTGCCACACTACTAGCGGAACTGTCGTCCTCACTATCGCTCGACATGGCTGCGGTACATATACAAACTGACAGAAAGCGAGATTGCAGAGTGTGTGCAAGTGTGTAGCGTGGCCGTCCGGGACAATGAAGATGGTGGACACTTAAGAGGGGAATAGTCAATTGATGTAATGCCCAGGATGGGACTATACCTCCTACGTGTCGAGGCACGACTTAAAGGTATAAGCCCATTCTGGAATGATCTCAAGTTTGGTATCTTTGCACGACTCATGTAAAATAGGGATGAAATTCCAAAAAAAGAGATAGTTGGCTTACACTCGCCACTTCACACAATACATTACATAAGCGAAACATCATTCAAAACATCACAACCCGACTACGCGCGAAGATCCAAAAGAAAGATACCAAAAACATAAAGCCACAGGTCCGAATCGCCCCTAGTAGAAACCACTACTGATCGCCGAAAACGTCACAAGCATGCGGCCACTCTCTTCATCGAGCTCCCAGTGAAGTACTGATCCAACTCCCGCATCATTCTCGGCTGAACCTGCATCTGGTGTTGTAGTAGCTGTGAGCCATGAGGACTCAGCAATCCCATAACCATGGGTACCAAGACTAGCAAAGCTTTATGGGTAGGAAGAGGTAAAGTGGTGAGGTTGCAGAAGTGGCTAAGCATAATATGATGGCTCACTTACGAGTACATGAGTAAGATGAGCATCTGCGCAAACTGTCGCAACTAGTAGTGATCGCTAAAGATCCTGAACTACATACAAATCAAACATAACCCCACCGTGTTCTCTTCTCAAAGTGAAAAGAGACAGTCACGGTTACTCACACAGTTGTGTGTTTTACTTCGGATCCTCTGTCAAGTTTTCTACAACCGGACATTAACAAATTCCAATCTGCCACATAACCGCGGGCACGGCTTTCGAAAGATTATAACCCTGCAGGGGTGTCCCAACTTAGCCCATCACAACCTCTCACGATTAGCCGAAGTGATAAATATAATATCATCACCCCTTATCTTAGGGAAATCCGATCAGGCTCGGCATCCCTGTGCACAAGACATTTCGACAATGGTAAAACAAGTCTAGCAAGACCTCCCGGCGTGCCGACACCCTGATAGTAGCCGCGCGTATCTCATCTCAGGCCACAACCGGATGGGTGATGCTACAGGTAAAACCAAACCTCGAGTTTCCCCGTGGTGGCCCCGCAGGACCCCCGTTTGGGACCAACACCATCAGCACTGGCCCCCCTGCTATGTAGAAAAGAATCCCCGAGGGTGCGACCCCCTATGCAATTTTAATTAATTTAATTAAGTTGTTATTATGAGGCACAATAAAACCAATGTTGGGCCTTGCTGGAGGAGTTTTATTCAAAGTCGAACTGTCAAGGGGTCCCCATATACCCATCGTGTAAGGAACGCCAAATCAAGGAACATAATGCCGGTTTATCGGCGCCTAAGGTGGCATGAGTGGAACAAAACACCGAGCAAAAGGCCAAGCCTTCCACCCATGCCCAATATATAGGTGTGTTAATAATAATAATAGATATTGTGATATTCCAACAACAAGTTCCCACCTGGAACGATCTTCATCTTCACCTGCAACTAACAACGCTATGAGAGGGGCTGAGCAAGCGGGTAACAAGCCAAACAATGGTTTTGCTAGGAAGGTTTCAAAGGTTAGAGGTTTCATGGCAACAAGGAGAGGCTGACATAAAAGATGGGTAGCGCGACATGTAACGATAGCATCGAGACAACTAAGCATGGCAATGGTAGTAAAGGTATCCAAGGGTATGATCATCTTGCGTGGGATTTCGCAAGGGAGAAGAACGGATCCATGAAGTAGACGGAGCAACATAGTCGAGCAAATCCTCACAACTCCGGAATAAAAACCGAAGCTAACAAGAGAAGCAACCGGAAAGAAGCAAACAACACGGTAAACACACAAGCATAAACATGGCATACGATGCACATCCAAGTATGATGCATGTCCGGTTTAATTATGCATGGCATGGCAATGTGCACAAACAAAACTACAAGTTAAGTGGAGCTCAATATGCAACGAGTTGCATATTGACGAAACATCACATGTTATTTATTTAGTTGACTCTCGTTTATTTACAAGACAAGATTAAATGTTTTTTAACATAGCAAGAGGTGAATCAAAAGTAAACTACCTATCTAGGCAATTTAAATGAGGCCGGAAAATAACAACAACAAATCCGGAAAACCCCACATGACCAATTTAGCAATTATTAAAGCAACAACAATTGAACATTCAAAGGTTGTTAACATGATGCGGATGACATGATCAAGTTTTATGCAATTTTAGTAAAGTTAACATGAAGAGATATGAAGTATTGTCACCATGGTGGAAGGAAAGGGTGCCACGGCAACGATCCGAAAATGATGCAATGGCAACATCTCGGTTCCGGTAACTCGTTGAGAGACCGGTGCAAAAGAGGATGGAGAGCGTGTCATGCAAGAAGAAAAGTGGGGTGATCCCGTCACCAGGTTCCCACGGGTCGGCGACGAGGCAACCGAGGAGCACGACAAAAGATGATACGGGCACAGAGCACACAAGTGGAGCATCTCATACAACACAACAAGCATTCATCCACGGGCATCGTCTCGGGGTTATACCTTCGGAACGTTCATTCTCGGAGGGGTTCGAGTCGTAGAGGAAGGAGTCATTCCGTTTCCGAAGAGGTACTTGTCGCGGCATCAGACGTCTTCGGGGCGACGGTAGTCGAACTTGACGCTTGCATTACACGGGTCTTCGGCGATGGTAGTGGAAGTAGTCGTTCTCGCGAGTCGTGATACACGTTCGTAGAGGGAAGTAGTCGTTCTGCAGAGGTACACGTTATGTAGCCGTTCACGCGGCGGTAGTTGGACTCGTCGTGGAAGTATTGGTACAACTCCGTAGATGTTCGGGGTCGGTGTCGTGGTACTTGGGGGTTCTCGTTCTTGCGACGGTAGTGGAACTTGACGTATCTCCATGTGTAGTCGTACTCGGTCCTCGGGGCACCGGAGAGGAACTTGACACATCGTGTAGTCGTTCGTTCGTAGCGGTCTTGCCGGTCTCGGTCTCGAGTCGTAGTTGAACTTGCCGGTCTTGAGGTGTACTTGGCGAAATCACCGAAGACGATCTTGAAGCAACCGTGCGTAGATGTACATGGCGAGGGACTTGACGCCTCCGAGGTCCTTGGAGAATCAACCACAGCAACAAAACAAGGCAAGGTCTCGGTCATGGCCACGGCAAGTTGGGCGACGCAGAGGCCCGACGAGGTGGCTGCTCCGGTGGCGGCGCGAAGGAGGCAAGCAGAGGAGGCGGCGGCGGAGCAGGGCGCCAACGGCCTTGCTGGAGGCTGCTCAGCGCTGCGGCGGCTCCTGGCCGGCTTGGCTGGAGGCGAGGCGCAGTCCCGCTGCTCGGGCGCGCTGGACGCATCGAGGAGCTCGGGCTGCGCAACGGGGCGACGGAGGACGGAGGAAGCAGGGGCCGAGGACGGCGGCGGCGCTCGGGCCGGGCGAGGCTGAGGCATGCGAAGGCGAGGAGATGAGGCGTGGTCGCGGCAGGAGCGGCGATAGGAGGAAGGAGAAGTGGGAGATGGCGACTTGGGTGCAGGGCGACGCTCGCGGGGATCGAAGGGAGGAGGGGGGGGGTTCAGCGACAGAGGGAATGAGGGATGAGGGAGATGGGGACGAGGGGGTTCGAGAGAGAGACGGGGTCGAGCAGCGTTGGAGTGCGGCGGCTGAGGGAGAGGGAGGAGCGAGGGGTGAGGAGCGGTCGGGCTTAGGGTTGCGAGGGGGAGAGGGAGGCTGGGCCCCGGGCCAGCCTGGAGGCTGATGGGCCTTAGAGGCCGGCGGTTGGGCCTCTTGCCCCTCTCTCGAATTAAAGAAAAAAACAGAGAACTAAAAAGAGAGAAAATAAAAAGGCATCTACGGAAAGAATTTACATGTGAGGGTAATTTTCTCGGGCTCATAAAAATGAGCGCGGTCCAAGAAAAATAGAAATGGCAAGATCGAGATATGATTCAAACATATTTGAATTTAATTCAAAAGAGTTTGAACTAAGACTTGATTATTGAAGTGTCCAAAAATGTTCGAATTTTTGGAGGAACCTCGATACAACGGAAAAGAATTATAGACAAGGTTTAGATGGTGAAACTTGAAGTAGAAAAGGCATGGGGAATATATGCAAGTGTGTTTGGGTTAATTCCAAACAAATGGAATATTTATTTATAATAGAACCATAATATTAGGAGGATATGTTATAAAGAGAAGTCAATCTTCCCTCGATTTAAATGGACCGAAGGTCCACACGATTTATTTAAGTTGAGATGCAAAAAAATAAAGTCATGATGGCATGATGACAAGATGCAATGCAAAATAAATAACACAAGCACAAAAGAAACACACGGAAGAACCCGGAACATCTGGAATCTTCTGGGACGTCGGTCTTCGGGCGTCACAATTGAAGCGGGGATTGATGCATTATCTAACCGCCTTGGCAGGCTGTTAGAATACTGATATAATCAACTAAAACTATTTGTACCCAATCGCTCCAAATTCCTGGGGTTGCGTAGTTCTCAATGTCAGAATTGCACATACACGTTGGAGCGTCCAAATATGAAACAAGCATTGTTCATACTACTCCCTCCGTACCGGTGACATAGGTGGGGGAAAACGAGAGAACCTAAAGTTTATTTGCTAATCAATACTATCGCGTGTAGAGAATTGAACATTGCATGTTATGCTAAGTAGTCTGAAGTCATTGAATGCATACTAGCCACATGACTTACTACAAAAAAAAAGACACATCCGTGACATTTTGGCCTGAATAAATTTTTTCTGTCATGCTTATGACACTTCTATGACGATAATTGTGACAAAACCTGGTATCATCATAGATTGGTGGGCTCCTACTTCTATGACAAAAAATTATGACAAAAAATGGGCTTTTCGTCCCGAGCGGGCCGGAGACGCACCTCCATGACATTCTTTGGGCCATCCATGATGGGAAAAAATCGTTGTAGAAGCGAGGCCGAGGAAAATTTTGGGGAGTTCCGGGTTACAGTGTGTGGTTGAGGCCGAGCGATGCACGGAGGGATTACATGTTTCACTTGTACACGTATGCACATGTGTGCGACACATTGGGCTTTAACTGAACCCGAGCGAGGCGTTCGCTTACTGCAGCCGAGCGATTGCACTAGCCATCTTACTGAACCCGAGCGATCGATCCCTTCGCTGTTAATTGAACCCGAGCAAGTCCTTCGCTACTGCTGCTAACTGAACCCGATGGAACCTGTGGCCTTTTGATGAACAGTGACCGTTGTTGGGGGTTGGATGAACAGTTCCCGGTGGGGGTTGGATGAACAGGACCTCGTGGTAGTATCTCTACTACTATAGTACAACAAATTTTAAACTTGGGATTAGCCATCCATCCTTATGAGAGGCACTTCTTAGCCGTTGATTTCTTCTATGGAGTGAATCCCTATCGTTTATCATAGCAAACTCGAGTGATCCAACGACTTTAGTTATTGGGATTCGCTCCATCCAGTCGCCCGCCAAAACGAGGTGGACGGGATTTTTCTGGACCGATTAAGACACTGCACGACTACCTGCACACCTTGCATCCTCACATGATGGTGACTAGAAATTTTCTCATTCAAGATCTTCTGTGGCTAGCTTTTGTAGTATCTATCGTGTAAACATAGATGTTTTTTTATGAAGGAACATATATCGTGCAGTTTGACCAAGACACCACGTGCACTAGACATGCCTCCTACTAGTATAGCTAGGCCGTTGCCGCTAGATGAACATGACCTCGATCGAGGAGGCGGGGGTGGATGAACAGGACCCCGTGGAGGGCTGGTTGAACAGTAGACGGTGGAGGCTGGATGAACATGACCCCGTGGAGGGCTGGTTGAATAGTACTCAGTGGAGGCTGGATGAACAGGACCCCGTGGATGAACAGTAGCTGGTGGAGGCAGGAGAAAGTCGACGGTAGATGAATATTAGCAGGTGGAGGCTGGGGGAAGTCAACAGTGGATGAATAGTATTCATTGGAGGCTGGAGCGAGGCAGTAGACGGTGGATGAACAAACCCAGTGGAGTCCCGTTTTGTGGTACGCCACACCTCTCCTGATGAACAGGGCCCCATTTTGACCCTAGGCGCTCCAATAGATGTCCGTTTCCTCAGTATTGTAGTACGCCTCACCCCTCCCGATCAACAGGACCCTGTTTCGACCATAGGCACTTGAAAAGAAGTCCGTTTCCTCCTTTTTGCGGTACGCCAAACCCTTCCCGATGAACAGGACCCCGTTTTGACCGTACACGATCGAACAGAAGGTCGTTTCCTCTGTTCTGCGGTACGCCAGAGCTCCTTCCGGCTGTTTCGTCCAAGCTGGTTGGCTCCCGATGAACACGAGACGATGTTTACTCCATTCTGACCCAGCTGGGTGGTTGCCGATGAACATGATGACATCGATGTATGCGTTACAGACCCCGCCCGTATGTACATACATGCCGTATTTACTATCTTGCAACATGGATGTACGTACGTGTACACGATATAGATGACAGCGTCACATGCTACGCCGACGCCTCTAGTTTAACACTTGCCGCTCCTTACTCGGCCACGGTACGTTGCTGCAAAGAGACCTATCGACCGCTATGTACGTGCACGTTCTTGGCCAGATAGATAATGCTACCTTCGCTTCAACCTGGTGGGTCCCAACTGTCAAGGGGTAAGAAGGCACTTCCGTCCATGCAAACATAAAGCCGGTGGGTCCCAGTTGTCAAGGGGTATTGTGATATGTCTCCAACGTATCTATAATTTTTGATTGTTCCATGCTTTTATATATTCTGTTTTGGATGTTTAATGGGCTTTATTATACACTTTTATATTATTTTTGGGACTAACCTACTAACCCAAGGCCCAGTGCAAATTGCTGTTTTTTGCTTATTTCAGTGTTTCACATAAAAGGATTATCAAACGTAGTCCAAACGGAATGAAACCTTCAGGAGAGTTATTTTTGGAACAATATCAACACAGAAGACTTGGAGTACACGCCAGGAAGCAAGAGAGGCAGCCACGAGGGCAGGGGCGCGCCTAGGGGGGTAGGCGTGCCCCCACCCTCGTGGGCCACATTTTGCTCCCCCGACGTCCCTCTTCAGCCTATATATACCTACGTACCCTAAAACTATCGAGGAGCACCACGAAACCATAATTCCACCACCGCAACCTTCTGTACCCGTGAGATCCCATCTTGGGGCCTGTTCCGGAGCTCCGTCGGAGGGGGCATCAATCACGGAGGGCTTCTAAATCAACACCATAGCCTCTCCGATAAGTTGTCAGTAGTTTACCACAGACCTTCGGGTCCATAGTTATTAGCTAGATGTCTTCTTCTCTCTCTTTGGATCTCAATACAAAGTTCTTCTCGATCTTCGAGGAGATCTATTCGATGTAATCTTTTTGCGGTGTGTTTGTTGAGATCCGATGAATTGTGGGTTTATGATCAAGATTATCTATGAACAATATTGGATTCTTTTCTGAAATCTTTAATGCATGATTTAAATATCCTTGCAAGTCTCTTCGAATTATCGGTTTGGTTTGGCCTACTAGATCTATAGTTCTTGCAATGGGAGAAGTGCTTGGTTTTGGGTACAATCTTGCGGCATCCTTTCCCAGTGATAGCAGGGGCAACAAGGCATGTATTGTATTGTTGCCATTGAGGATAAAAAGATGGGGTTTATATCATATTGCTTGAGTTTATCCCTCTACATCATGTCATCTTGCTTAAGGCGTTACTCTGTTCTTATGAACTTAATACTCTAGATGCATGCTGGAAAGCGGTCGATGTGTGGAGTAATAGTAGTAGATGCAGAATCGTTTCGGTCTACTTGTCATGGACGTGATGCCTATATACAATGATCATGCCAAGATATTCTCATAACTATGCACTTTTCTATCAATTGCTCGACAGTAATTTGTTCACCCACCGTAGAATTCTGCTATCATGAGAGAAGCCACTAGTGAAACCTATAGCCCCCGGGTCTATTCTCATCATATTAATTTTCCATCAACTATTTACTTTACTTTGCATTATTTACTTTCAATCTCTATACAAAAAATACCAAAAATATTATCTTACCATATCTATCAGATCTCACTTTTGTAAGTGACCGAGAAGGGATTGACAACCCCTTTTATCGCGTTGGTTGCAAGGTTCTTATTTGTTTGTGCAGGTATGAGGGACTCGCGCGTGGTTTCCTACTGGATGGATACCGTGGTTCTCAAAAACTGAGGGGAATACTTACGCTACTGTGCTGCATTACCCTTTCCTCTTTGAGGGAATACAACGCAAGCTCGAGAAGTAGCAAGAAGAATTTCTGGCGCCGTTGCCAGGGAGATCTTCGCAAAAGTCATATACCAAGTAGCTATCACAAACCCTTATCCCTCACATTAAATTATTAGCCTCTCGTTTTCCTCTCCCCCACTTCACCTTTGCTGTTTTATTCGCCCTTCTTTTTCCGTGTGTTTTACTGTTCGCTTGTCTCTTGTTTGCTTGTGTGTTGGATTGCTTGATTGTCACTTTGGCTCAAGACAATACTAAATTGTGTTACTTCTCCAATACCAACAATAATTATTTTATTAGCACGCCGATTGCTCCTATTACCGATGTTGAATCTTGTGAAATCAATGCTGCTCTGTTGAATCTTGTCGCGAAAGATCAATTTTCTGGCCTTCCTAGTGAAGATGCTGCTACCCATCTAAACAACTTTGTTGATTTGTGCGATAGGCAAAAGAAGAGGGATACGGTTAATGATATTGTTAAATTGAAACTATTTTTGTTTTCGCTTAGAGATCGTGCTAAAACTTGGTTCTCTTCTTTACCTAGAAATAATATTGATTCATGGAATAAGTGCAAAGATGCCTTTATCTCTAAGTATTTTCCTCCCGCTAAGATTATCTCTCTTAGAAACGATATTATGAATTTTAAGCAACTAGATCATGAGCATGTTGCACAAGCTTGGGAGAGAATGAAATTAATGATACGCAATTGCCGTACACATGGTTTGAACTTATGGATGATTATACAATTTTTTTATGCTGCCTTGAATTTTGCTTCTAGAAATCTTTTAGATTCAGCGGCAGGGGGCACTTTCATGGAAATCACTTTAGGAGAAGCTACCAAACTCCTAGATAATATTATGGTTAACTACTCTCAATGGCACACCAAAAGATCTACTAGTAAAAAAGTACATGCTATTGAAGAGATTAGTGTTTTGAGTGGAAAGATGGATGAACTTATGAAATTATTTGGTACTAAGAGTGCTTCTTCTGATCCTAATGATATGCCTTTGTCAACGTTGATTGAGAATAATAATGAATCCTTGGATGTGAATTTTGTTGGTAGGAATAATTTTGGTAACAATGCTTATAGAGGAAACTTTAATTCTAGGCCTTTTCCTAGTAATTCCTCTAATAATTATGGTAATTCCTACAATAAATCTTATGGAAATTTTAGCAAGATGCCCTCTGATTTTGAAACTAATGTGAAAGAATTTATGAATTCACAAAAGAATTTCAATGCCTTGCTTGAAGAAAATTTGCTTAAGATTGATGAGTTGTCTAGGAACGTGGATAGAATTTCTCTTGATGTGGACTCTTTGAAACTTAGATCTATCCCACCTAAGGATGATATCAATAAGTCTCCCAAAGCCATGAGAATTTCCATTAATGAGTGCAAAGAAATAACCGCTAGGATGCGTGCTAAAAGAGATTGCTTTATGAAAGCGTGTTCTTCTAGTTTTCATGATAGTAAAGATGAAGATCCGAACGTAATTGATGTGTCTCCTATTAAATCCTTGTTTTCTAGTATGAATCTTGATAAAGATGGTTCTGGAGATGAGTCTACTTTAGTTAAAATGCGTCCCAATGATTTGGAGTTTTTAGATCTTGATGCTAAAACTATGAAAAGTGGGATTGAAGAGGTCAAAACTTTACATAGGAATGAACCCAGTATCTTGGATTTGAAGGGATTTAATTATGATAATTTCTCTTTAATAGATTGTATTTCCTTGTTGCAATCCATGCTAAATTCTCTGCATGCTTATAGTCAAAATAAAGCTTTTACTAAACACATAGTTGATGCTTTAATGCAATCCTATGAAGAAAAACTTGAGTTAGAAGTTTCTATCCTTAGAATGCTTTATGATGAGTGGTAACCTACTATTAAAATTAAGATTAAAGATCATGAATTCTTTCCTTTGTGTGATTTGGATGCAAGTGTTTCCACAATTCCAAAAGCTTTGTGTGATATGTTATCTTTCCATGAACTTGATGATTGTTCTTTAAATTTGCACCTTGTGGATTCTACTATTAAGAAACCTATGGGAAGGATTAATGATGTTCTTATTGTTGCAAATAGGAATTATGTGCTCATAGATTTCATCATTCTTGATATAGATTGCAATCCTACATGTCCTATTATTCTTGGTAGACCTTTCTTTAGAACAATTGGTGCAATTATTGATATGAAGGAAGGAAATATTAGATTCCAATTTCCGTTAAGGAAAGGCATGGAACACTTTCCTAGGAAGAAAATCAAATTACCTTATGAATCTATTATGAGAGCCACTTATGGATTACCTACCAAAGATGGCAATACCTAGATCTATTCTTGTATCATGCCTAGGTAGGGGCGTTAAACGATAGCACTTGTTGGGAGGCAACCCAATTTTATTTTCTTTGTTTTTGCTTCTGTTTAGGAATAAATATTGCATCCAGCTTCTGTTTAGATGTGGTTTTGTGTTTTAATTAGTGTTTGTGCCAAGTAGAACCTTTGGGAAGACTTGTGTGAAGTTTATGAGATCATGATGTAAAAAACAGAAACTTTAGCGCTCACGAGATTAGCTACCATTTTTTTACTGGAGAGTGCTTTTTAGTTGATTCTTTTTGCAGATGATTAATAGACAAATTACTCACGTCCACCAATTTATTTCAATTTTTTAGAGTTATAGAAGTATTCGAAAGTTACAGATTGCTACAGACTGTTCTGTTTTTGACAGATTCTATTTTCCGTGTGTTGTTTGCTTATTTGGATGAATCTATGAGTAGGATCGAGGGGAGGGGGGGTATGAATCATAGAGAAGTTGGAATATAGTAGGTTTAACACCAATATAAACAAATAATGAGTTCATTGCAGTACCTTTGAGTGGTTGTTTGTTTTCTTATACTAACGGAGCTCACGAGATTTTTGGCTAAGTTTTGTGTTGTGAAGATTTCAAGTTTGGGGTAAGGATTTGATGGACTATGGAACGAAGAGTGACAAGAGCCTAATCTTGGGGATGCCCAAGGCACCCCAAGGTAAAATTCAAGGACAACCAAAAGCCTAAGCTTGGGGATGCCCCGGGAAGGCATCCCCTCTTTCGTCTTCATCTATCGGTAACTTTACTTGAGACTATATTTTTATTCACCACATGATATGTGTTTTGCTTGGAGCGTCATGTATGATGAGTCTTTGCTTTTTAGTTTACCACAATCATACTTGCTGGACACACCTTTTGAGACAGATACACATGATTTGGAATTTATTAGAATACTCTATGTGCTTCACTTATATCTTTTGAGCTAGATAGTTTTGCTCTAGTGCTTCACTTATATCTTTTAGAGCACGGTGGTGGTTTTATTTTGTAGAAATTATTGATCTATCATGCCTCACTTATATTATTTTAGGAGTCTATTAGAACAGCATGGTAATGTGCTAGGGTTATAAAACTGGTCCTAATATGATAGGCATCCAAGATGGGTATAGTAAAAACTTTCATAAAAGTGCATTGAATACTATGAGAAGTTTGATACTTGATGATTGTTTTGAGATATGAGGATGGTGATATTAGAGTCATGCTAGTAGAGTATTTGTGAATTTGAGAAATACTTGTGTTGAGGTTTGCAAGTCCCGTAGCATGCACGTATGGTAACCATTGTGTGACAAATTTGAAGCATGAGATATTTCATTGAGTGTCATCCTTTGTGTGGAGGTCGGGATCGCGCGATGGTTAACTCCTACCAACCCTTCCCCTAGGAGCATGCATGTAGTACTTTGTTTTGATAACTTGTAGATTTTTGCAATAAGTATGTGAGTTTTTTATAATTAATGTTGAGTCCATGGATTATACGCACCCTCACCCTTCCACCATTGCTAGCCTCTCTTGTACCGCACAACTTTCACCTGTACCATACACCCACCATATACCTTCCTCAAAACAGCCACCATACCTACCTATCATGGCATTTCCATAGCCATTCGGAGATATATTGCCATGCAACTTTCCACCGTTCCGTTTACTATGACACGCTTCATCATTGTCATATTGCCATGCATGATCATGTAGTTGACATCGTATTTGTCGCTAGGCCACCATGCATAACCTTTCATACATGTCACTCTTGATTCATTGCACATCCCGGTACACCGCCGGAGGCATTCATATAGAGTCATACTTTGTTCTAGTATCGAGTTGTAATATCGAGTTGTAAATCAATATGAGTGTGATGATCAGCATTATTAGAGCATTGTCCCAAAGAAAAAAGAAGAAGAAAAGGAGAAGAAAGGCCAAAGAAAAAAGAAAGGCCCAAAAAAGAAAAAAAGAAAAAAGAAAAAGAAAAAAAGGACACAAAGAAAGAAAAAGAAAGAAAAAAATGGACAATACTACTATATTTTTCCACACTTGTGCTTCAAAGTAGCACCATGATCTTCATGATAGTGAGTCTCTTGTTTAGTCACTTTCATATACTAGTGCGATTTTTCATTATAGAACTTGGCTTGTATATTCAACAATGGGCTTCCTCAAATGCCCTAGGTCTTCGTGAGCAAGCAAGTTGGATGCACACCCACTTAGTTTCTTTTATTGAGCTTTCATACATTTATAGCTCTAGTGCATCCGTTGCATGGCAATCCCTACTCACTCACATTGATATCTATTGATGGGCATCTCCATAGCCCGTTGATACACCTAGTTGATGTGAGACCATCTTCCTCTTTTGTCTTCTCCACAACCACCACTCTATTCCACCTATAGTGCTATATCCATGGCTCACGCTCATGTATCGCGTGAAAGTTGAAAAAGTTCGAAAAAATTTAAGTATGAAACAATTGCTTGGCTGAAACCGGGGTTGGGCATGATTTCAGTATTTTGTGTGACGAAGATGGAGCATATCCAAACTATATGATTTTGTAGGGTTGAACTTTTGTTGGCCATGTTATTTTGAGAAGACACAATTGCTTTGTTAGTACGCTTGATGTATTATTATTCTTATGTCAATATAGACTTTTGTCTTGGATCTTTTGGATCTGAACATTCATGCCACAATAAACAAAATTACATTGGGAATTATGTTGGTTAGCATTCCACATCAAAAATTCTGTTTTTATCATTTACCTGCTCGAGGATGAGCAGGAATTAAGCTTGGGGATGCTTGATACATCTCCAACGTATCTATATATTTTGATTGTTCCATGCTATTATATATTCTGTTTTGGATGTTTAATGGGCTTTATTATACACTTTTATATTATTTTTGGGACTAACCTACTAACCCAAGGCCCAGAGCAAATTGCTATTTCTTTGCCTATTATTTTTGGGACTAACCTACTAACCTATTTTTGGGACTAACCTACTAACCTCCACCGCCGCCGCGCACGCGGATCTCCCCCTCGGCCGCCTCCTCGCCGCCCCGGCTGGCCCGTCGCCCGCCGCCCTGGCCGGCCCGTCCGCCGCTCCGGCGCCGGCTGCCGTCTCCTCCCCGCCGGTGCGCCTCACCACCCGGGCCCAGCGCCGCCGCCAACTCCGGTCACTGCCGCCGCCTCGCCTTCGTCTCTGGCGAGTCGGAGCCATCGCCGTCCCGATCTGGTTGCTGGGACCAGATCCACCAGTCAAGCGATCCAAACGCCCCGCTCCACGCCCGGATCCCTCCATCCCGCATCTCCTCGTCCACGTTTGACTTTTCGGAGGGTAAAAATTCCACAAAGTCCCTAAACTGTTATATTTTGTTGCATCCTTTGCATGGCTGTAACTTTTTGTGTGGTGATCCGTTTTGAGCGTGTAATATATCAAAATGTTCGTTGTGATATGCTCTTCATTTTGTTCCACTGTGGCATGCTTGTTTGAGTTCATCTTGATGACCTAATCATCGTTGCAAGAGTGCTATATGTTTAGAACTGCTGTTACTTGTAATTTTGTTGCCATGTTTGAGATATGATAACTTTGTGCATGTTTATCCAAGTGGAGCATATGATATGTCAAAATGTTCATTGTGAAGTGCTCTACATGTTGGTTGCTGTAGCATTCATGTTAGGTGTCATATTTCCATGTTAATCTATGTTGCAAAAGTGCATGTGGCTGTTAAGTGCTAAAACTTGTTGTGAGATGCTGTTTTGACTTCCTCATTGCTATTGATGTATTTGTCTTCACGTCACATGTCAATATGTTTTAGAAGCAGAATCATATGGTCTTTGCTGTGGTGCAAACCACTTTCCATGATATGCCTTGAGGTGACTTAAACAAGCTTGTAAACATGCCATGTCAATGTTGCTGTTTTATACTTAGTGAAAAAACTGCTTAGTCTGGAAATATGTTAACCTGATGCTATGTTTGCTTGATGCCTCACTCAAATCCATGCATATTTTAGTATGTCAAATGATCATTCCTTGTTGTCCATGTTATGCTCTATCCATCCATGTCCTTACTTGCACATATGGCCTCCTGTAGCTTATTTATTTCTTGCTCTCAAGTTGCTATAAATTTTACCTGTCAGGTTTTTATCAGCATGATCAATTTGGTGTAGCTTGTTGCTATTGTTCCATGCCTCCAATGAAGTTGCTCCAATGGAGTTGTTTGATGTATGATATGTCTACTACATGTCCATGATCTTTACATACTTAGTGGAGTTGATATGCATGTTGTTTTGTGCCTCCGAAGGCAGCATCGTGATGATGTTTTTGCCTTCCCAGATTTTGGCTAAGTCTGGATAAATTTATTGCAACTTGCCATGCTTGGCTAATTGTGTTCCAGTAGGTTTTTGGGTGTGTTCTAAGTTCATGCTTGTTAAGTATCATGTCTACTTCACATCCATGCCCTTTGTCTCCATGTTTGAGTGCTGTAGTATAATTATTTCTTGCTCCAAACATGCCATGTGGATGTAAATTGCAGCTTTGTGTGAATATTGTTTTGCTTGCCTTTTGAAAACCGTGTGTCCGTTTCCGGCGGTCTTTATATCGTTTTCAACCGAAATCTTCCCCTCTATTCAGTGGCTTGCTTGGTTTTCCAAGATGAGGCCTTCTCCATCATCTTCTCCTTAGGCTCAAGTGCTTCCACATGCATACGCACATCATACTTGCATCATGTTGATTGTGAATTGCACCGTGTTTGATATTGTGCCATGTTGTGTTCTTGTGTTGAGTAGAGCCGGGAGCCGAGACCGAGTACGAGGTTCCTACCGAGGTTGAGTGTGAGGAGCAAGGTTACGATCCCACCGACGACTCAACAGGCAAGATGACCTTACCCAGATATCACTACTATCTTTGCCTATGCTATATGTCTCGCTCTTTAGCTTATTGCCTTGATGCCTATGTCTGTTTGTCAGCCTCCTATTGTTGCCATGAAACTCTCTAACCACCCAACCTAGCAAACCTTTGATTGGCTACGTAAGCTTCGCTCAGCCCCTCTTATAGCATTGTTAGTTGCAGGTGAAGATTTGAAGATTCTTGCTTCATGATGAAGTTTTGTTGGGATATCATAATATATAATCTGCTTAACTAAATCATCTATATACTTGGCAATGGGTGGAAGGCTAAGCCTCTTGCTTGGTGTTTTGTTCCACTCATGCCACCCTAGGAACCGTTTAAACCGGTGTTATGTTCCTTGATTGTGCGTCCCTAACACGGTTGGGGTTTATGGGCCCCCCTTGATAACCCGCTTAGCGCTAAAGCTTTTCCAGCAAGTCCCAACTTTGGTTCTATTTGCCTAATAACTAAAACTTGCATAGGGAGTTATAAACCATTTTCTTAATTAACAACCCGGGCCAGTGCTCCACATGAGTGTTGGTCCAAATTGAGCAGACTGCGGGGCCACCTCGAGGAAACTCGAGGGCTGGTAAAATCCTATAGGATGACTTATCCAGTCGTGGCCTGAGATGAGATACGCGCGGCTACTATCAGGGTGTCGGCACGCCGGGAGGACTTGCTGTATTAGTTTTACCTTAGTCGGAATATCTTGAGCACGGAATTCCGAGAATACTCGGGTCTTCCCACCTTGGAGTTGTGACTCCGCAGATCGTGAGCTTGTGATTGGCTAAGTTGGGACACCCCTGCAGGGTTTGATCTTTCAAAAGTCGTGCTCGCGGTTATGTGGCAGATGGGAATTTGTTAATATCCGGTTGTAGAAAATTTGACACCATGTTCATAATACACTACCAGCGTGAGTAACCGTGACGGTCGCTTTCCGAAGGGGTTCGGGAAGTGAACACGGTGGGGTTATGTTTGACATGCTTAGATAGGATCACTTCGTGATCACTTTGACGATCGTTGGCACTTCTCTTCTCTCTCTAATCACGTAAGCTAGTGCTAGTGCAGCTGCAACCTTGTTCTTCAGCCTTGTTCCACACCCAAGGCTTAGATAGTTTTGCTACGCAGGAACGAGATTGCTGAGTCCTCCGTGGCTCACAGATTCTACACAACACCAGATGCAGGTACCATGGTGAACTACACAGGTGATGGCACAGAGTTGTATTAGGAGTTCGATGAAGAGCGTGGGCGATACTACGTGTCTTATCCCGAGGATCAGTAGTGGCTTCTACTAGGGGCGATCAGGCCTTGTGTTATTTAATTTATGGTATCTTTCATTTGGATCTTCGTCCGTAGTCGGACTCTGATGTTATTTGGACGATGAATGTTTATGTAATGCATTGTGTGACGTGGCGAGTGTAAGCCAACTACTCTTTTGCAATTTCATCCCTCTTTTACATGAGTTGTGCAAAGATACCATTCTTGAGATCATTCCAGTATGATATTATGCCTTTAAGTCGTGCCTCGACACGTGGGAGGTATAATCTCATACTGGGCATTACAAGTTGGTATCAGAGCCTTCTCCGACCTAGGAGCCCCCACTGATTGATCGAATCGTTGACGATTGAGTCTAGGAACACACTTGAAAATGTTTTGAGTCCTATATATATATATATATATATATATATATATATATATATATATATATATATATATATATATATATATATATATATATATATATATATATATCGGAGAGTAGGATTTCTTTTACTCCTCATCCCTTTATCACTCTGGTGAGGACTCCTGACGATTACTCTATCTCTTCTACTCTAAAAAAAATCACAATTTTTTAGGATCACGCGAGTATTGTTTGGATTGTTCCGATATCTTTGTGACGAGAACATTGTTCTCGATGCCTCCTGTCATTTAGGGGTTGTGGCAGTGTCCGGGGGAGTTGAGCTCCGAGGTGTTGTCGTCACAAATCTATCGCAACAGTTCTGGAATACTTAAGATGGCCGACATCGAAAACTCTTCTATGCGGTTAGTGGTAAGATAACCCCGACATCACCCAGTACTGGGGTGGTAGTTTGGGAGTATTGCCATTGCTTGTATAGCAGATGCGTTTCGAAGGTCCGAGGTAAATGGTTTCCGGAAATAACTAGTTATGTGTTGAAGGATGGATACAGCTGGATGTAGGATTAGAGTTGAGTGCGCGGTGCTTCCCCTGTATCCCCAACACCTGATTGCATAACTGGAAACTTTCGAAAATTAACAGGTGGGTTCATCTAGTAGTTCGTAGGCATTCTTCCAACTGATGCATGATATGGAGTTCGGGGTTCTACATTGTTTTATGGGCGTTTGCTCCGATTGGGAGTTGCATGTTAAAGGGTCCTTGGCTATGCTGATCCGGGGATTGCAAAACCCTTTGGTATCACGTTCCATGAGCTTTCAGCACGAACATGTAGAACGAAGCTTCTATCTTGTATTTGTTCTATCTGCTCCTTGTTGTTTTTATTTACCTTTTGTTCTCCCAAGTGGCTTCTCGAGAAGATTGTCGTACCATTAAACTGTGTATTACATTCGTTTATTTTGTTCGAATGTTCTTGTGAAGACTTATGTTGTAATTTCTAGCCGTTGATTCAGCTTATATATTTTCAATCAATGGCTAATAGTTGTCATCTCATTCAGGATGGCTCCTAACAAGGTTCCAATGCTAACCCAGAGGGTGAAGAAGTTCCTGATCGTCCTCCTTCCCCTCCTCCTCCGTCTGAGGCCTGGAGAGCAATTATACAAGCGACCAACCAGAACACCCAGATGATTATGCAAATGATGTAGAACTTTCAAGCCAACCAAGCAAATCAAGGTGGTCATGGGAACTAAGGCCAAGGCAATCTATTCAATCAACCTCACTTTGCAACCCTCAACCAATTTCTGGCAAACCAACCGAAGGTGTTCAGTTACTGTGTGGATCCGCTAGATGCTGAAGACTGGATAACACACATCAAAAAGCATTTCGAGTGCAGTAACGTGAGACCTGAGGGTTATGTCAAGTTTGTCGCCTTCCAACTCAAGGATCAAGCTGCTCATTGGTGGCAATAGTACAAAGATTCCAGAGAAGGACGTGAAATCTCGTGGATTGACTTCTGTAAGGATTTCCGCTCTCACCACATTCCAACTAGTGTCATCGAAGGCATGCGTGAGCAATTCCGCAACCTGAAGCAAGGCACCATGTCCGTTTATCAATACAATGTCAAGTTCCAGAATCTTGCCCGCTATGCCAAGCAAGACATCCCAGATTCCAAGAGCAAGATTTATCAGTTCCGTGGTGGTCTGAAGGATGAACTCCAACTAGCTCTCACCTTGTTTGAGCCGGATGCATTTGATCAATTATATAACATGGCCCTTAAGCAAGAGGCAGCCCAGCTCAAGGTTGAAGCTTCCAAAAAGAGGACCAGAGATGCTGTCAACTTCTTCTCTTCTTCCCAAGTGGTCGCAAAGCAGCAAAAGTTTTGGCTTCCACCTCCTCCAATGCTCCGCCCTTCCAACAACAACAATAACAACAACAAGCACTCTAGTGGCCGTGGTTTCTCCCACCCACCCAACCCAAGCAATCAGTCCAAGAATCACTTTCAAGCTTCGAAGTCAAGTGCTCCTTATCACCGTCCTCTCTTAGAAGTGGTTTGCAACAAGTGCACTCAGAAGGGTCATTATGCTAACAAGTGTCCCAACCCAAAGCGCCTTCCGCCTCCTCCACCTGTCAGCACTGCAATTGTCAAGCACAATCCCAAGAAAGCAAGAGTGAATCTAATGATTGCAGCTCAAGCAGAGAATTCTTCAGATGTGATACTTGGTAACCTCTCAGTTAACTCTATTCCTGCAAAAGTATTGTTTGATTCTGGTGCATCACTTTTCTTCATGTCAAGACCATTCTTTACCAAGCACAATTTCATTTCGGCATTTCTGGATAAGAAGTTGCAAATTATTTCTCCGGGCAAAAACATGACTTCTAATTTGATGGCTCCGGATGTATCTATTCACATGGGTGATTACCGCTTTCTGGTTTCTCCGGTTATTCTCGGCAACTCCAACATTGATCTTATTCTTGGGATGGATTGGCTCTCCAAGCATGATGCAAACATTGATTGTGCAAATAAGGAAGTCAAGCTTACTCATCCTGACGAAGACGTGATTATCTTCGCCTCTCGAGATAACACAATCAGGCTATTCCCTCTCAATGACAAGGGCGAGATTAATGCCATCTCTCAAATTCTGGTGGTCAATGAATATGAAGATGTTTTCCCTGAAGAGCTTCCAGGCATGCCTCCGCATCGTCAAGTTGAATTCGTCATTGAACTCGAGCCTGGTACCGAGCCAACATGTGGGCGTCCGTACAAGCTTTCTCCTAATGAGTTGAAGGAGCTGAAGAAACAACTCGATGAACAAGAGCGTATGGGTCTAATCAGGCCTAGTACTTATCCTTGGGGCTGTGGTGTTCTATTTGTCAAGAAGAAGGATGGCACGGAATGCCTTTGTGTTGATTACCGACCATTGAACAAGAAGACAATAAAGAACAACTATCCACTCCCCAATATCAATGAATTGTTTGAGCAGCTCAAAGGAGCAAGGGTGTTCTCGAAGCTCGATCTCCGGATGGGTTACCATCAGATTTGTATCCGTGAAGAGGATATTCACAAGACCGCATTCAGAACAAGCTACGGCTCCTATGAATACACGGTCATGTCTTTTGGCCTCGCAAATGCTCCACCCACCTTCTCGAGGATGATGCACTTCATATTCAACCCCTACACCAATAAATTTGTTCTCGTCTATCTGGATGACATCTTGGTATTCTCCAAGAATGAAGAAGACATGCCAAGCACCTCCGTTTGGTCCTGGACAGGCTCCGTGAACACAAGTTCTATGCGAAGTTCTCCAAATGTGAATTCTGGCTGGATAAAGTCTTATATCTTGGCCATATCATCTCTGCCGAGGGTATTTATGTCAACCCTGAGAGAGTTGAAGCTATCGTCAACTGCGAACCCCCGCAGAACGTCAAGCAACTCCGAAGCTTCCTTGGTCTCACTAGCAATTGCAGAAGGTTCATTGAGAACTTCTCCAAGATTGCCAAGCCTCTTTCCAACCTGTTGCAGAAGAATGTCAAGTACTCCTAGACTCCTGATTGTGATGTGGCATTCAAAACACTCAAAGATAACCTCATTTCTGCTCCAGTTCTTACTCCTCCAGATGAGTCCAAGCCCTATGAAGTCTTCTGTGATGCTTCTTTACACGGACTTGGTGGTGTTCTCATGCAAGACAAGAAGATTGTGGCATACACTTCTCGTCAATTGAAACCAAATGAGAAGAATTACCCCACACATGATCTCGAGCTAGCAGCAGTGGTACATGCCTTGATCACGTGGAGACACCTTCTGTTGGGCAGAAAAGTGGACATCTTCACCGATCACAAGAGCTTGAAGTACATCTTCACACAGCCAAACCCGAACCTTCGCCAGACTCGTTGGGTTGAGATGATCCAAGAGTATGATCCAAGCATCGAATACACACCTGGCAAGGCCAATGTCATTGCAGATGCCTTGAGCAGAAAGGCATATTGCAACAGTCTCCTTCTCAAGCCGTTCCAGCCTGAACTTTGTAAATCATTCAGGAAGCTCAACCTCCAAGTTGTTCCGCAAGGCTTTCTTGCAAACCTTCAAGTTGCTCCTACCTTGGAAGATCAGATCCGTTGTCACATCCCTAGTCAGTGCATGCATTAGGACTAGCTAGAGTGTGCATCATGTTTACTTTCTCCAGAAACTTGAAATGGGAATGACAGAAACCCCAGCACCCCTCTTCTAACAACTAGGGTTTAATAAAATCTGTTCCAATGTACCCAAAATGCCCTTTAAAAATGTTCATCATCTTTGCCTTGGTCTTAAACCTCTGACAAAAATGGTGCACAATTTTCTAGGACATCCAAAGGTCACTGGTTTAATTCATATTGTATTTGCATTTGGGCATTTAAATGCTATAAAATATTTTAGGTGCCCAAATAATCATAAACTAAAATGTTCCATGATGTTCATATTATATACAGTGGGCATGACTAGTTTTACGATTTATAAAAATGCTCTAGCATTTTTATTAATTCAACAAAGTTGAAAAAGAAACAAAACAGAAAGAAAATAGAAAAAGAGAGAGAGAGAGAGAGAGAGAGAGAGAGAGAGAGAGAGAGAGAGAGAGGGCACAACCCACTTACCTGGACCAGCCGACCCACCTGGCGGCCCAGCACTGTGCTGGCCCGAGCCAGCGAGCTGCTTCGGCAGCCAGGAAGGCAGGTGACGCCGGCGCACGGCCTGGACGTCCTCCACGTTGCGCCCCGAAGACGCTGGACGTCTCCACTCCTCCCCTGTCTCTCTCCCTCGCCCTCCCCGCGCCATGGCCGACGCAGCCGCCGCCGTCCTGCCGCCATAGCCGCAACCACCGAGCTCCCCTCGCCTCGTCGTCGTGTCCCCGAGCTCCGCCACTATCTGCTACTTCTCCCCGTCAAGCCACGCCTCGCCGGAAGCTCCAACGCGCCGTCCCCGAGCACTTCTCCCCCGTTCGGCCATCGAGATCGCCGGTGACCTCACCGTCGCAGCAGCTCGTCCCCGACCTCGCCGTCAACTTCAACGCGACCGCCGTGAGCCTGGCTACCTCCCCATCCTCTCCGTTTCCTCCCTCGAGCTCTGAAACGTCAGCATGAAGCTCACCCGCACGCGTCGCCGCGGAGCTCATCGCCGACGAGGCTCCGGCCACCCAACGGCCGTGCCACCCTGTCCATCAGCTCCACCGCACCACGAGGAGCCTGACACGCCACACCACGAGCCTCGCCGTGCCTCCTAGCGACTAGCCCGAGCTCACCCGAGCTCCGGCAGCCGCCAAGGTCATCGCCGGCGCCTTTTCCGGCGACCCCGAGGCTAACCACCACCACCACTCGATGTGGCACTTCCCCATCATCACGTAGACGTGCTCCACCGTCGATCTGGTCGCCGGAGCACGAATCCCGCACCGCACTGCCGCGTCTGACCTTGCCGGCGGCTAGACGCCAGTCAGTTTGACCCCGTTTGACCACGGGTGGGCCCAGGTTGACCCCCTGGAGTCTATGACAGGTGGGCCCAGCCGGCTAATTTAATTAGGATTAGCAGTTTAGTTAATTAGTTAAACTAATGACACTGACACGCAGGACCCACCAGTCAGGTTTGACCTGGACCAGGTCTGTTGACCTGCTGACGTCAGCATGATGTCATGCCGACGCAGTAAATGCTTTTCTGGGATTATTTGATTTAAAACAATTCAGGAAATTCCAGAAAATGCTTTAAACTTAAAAAAAATCATATAAATTCAATAGTAGCTCAGATGGAAAAGATTTATATATGAAAATTGATCAGAAAAATCCAATCTTTCCAATGGCACTAGTTTCATGCATGTTTGAGCAAGTTAACCTTGCTGTTCACATCAAAACATGACAATACACTTTAATAAATAATAGTTTGGGTATAAATTTGAATCTTTGATTCAAATGGGCTCAAACCTTTCTGTTTATAGTTGCATAGCCCAAAACACATTCATCTTACCATGTCATGAGCATGCATCATATTGTTGCATTTGTTTGTTTATTGATTGTACCGTCGGTGTTCTCCGTGGTAGGTCCTGCTCCTGAGGATACAACTGCGTATCCAACTGAAGAGCAGTACCCGACAACCAATATGTCAGGCAAGCAACCATTGATCATTCCGATACAAACCCATCTTCTCACTCCTGCTCTCTTTTACTGCATTAAGGCAACAGCGTGTGAACTGCTACTTGCTGCGGTAGTTGAACCCTATTCCTTTGTATGACCTGTCATTGCCACAGTAAATAGTTGAAACCCACTAGCATGTGTAGGAGTTGATTGAGCCATGTGATGTGTGTGCCACCATGCTATTTGTTTATGTTGCCTGCTATGCTTAGTGTTGTGTCAGGTCTGGTTCATCTGGGTGATGGATCAGAGTGAAATGATCATGCTCGATAAAGAGAGGGAAGTGTGGAACATGTTTGGTAAAGGTATCGATGAAAGGCCATGTAGGAGTACATGGTGGGTTGTTTCATTGGAACCGTCCATAGGACCTGAGATCTGTATGTGTGGTTCAAGGTTCAGCTACTACCAAGCATTGGGCCCGAAACCAATGGACCCTCTCGGCTTATTAACTGCCCTTGTCCTCTGTCCAGGAGTTGCAACTTGTTTTTGGTGTTTGTAGTATACTGGTGGTCGTGCACAACGCTGACCCTCGGGGTGGGCTGTGATGCGACAGGTACGTGGCCGGGTGTACCGATCGCCCGTTTGGTGACTCGAGAACCCTGTACACCTTGTTTGGGGCCGTGAGCAACACCCCGGCCGGATCTCCCCACAGATGGAACCCAAATAGGCAATAAACCTGGACTAGGGACTTGAGTAGTTAGTCAGGTCGTGGCCGACACCCTCGCTGGGCTTCCACTTGAAGGTTGTCGAGTACATGTCGAGTAAACAACGATAAGTGGTGGAAGCGTGTGTGAAGAAGTACACCCCTGCAGGGTTATCAATCTATTCGAATAGACATTGTTCGCGGTACGAACCACTTGGTTGCGTATACAGTTCATAGACAAGTTGATGGATACTACTAAAAGCCTCAAGACAAGTGTGAGTGTCGTGGATGGACCTACCATAGGATGACGGAAGAGGATCCATGGTGGTGTATTGTTGTGGTGAGTAGAGGACTCGTGTACGTAGTCTTATCTTGCAGTCTGCTGAGAGTTGTAGTATAGGTTAGCCAAGAGTCAAAGCTGGCTTGCTGCAATGAACTCCACTACCCTTGTTGATAATGATGCATGTATGATAGGTTCTGTTGTAAGACTTGCTGAGTACCTTTGTACTCATGTTTGCTTAATAACTGTTGCAGAGGAGAACCCCACCCTTCTGATGGGTTTTACATAGACATTGACGTCGACGAATAGCTTGCTACCCAGACGGAGATCCTGAGCTTGTGAAGGGCCTTGTAGATAGTCATGCTACACCAAGCCTATTTTATTTCCAAGTTGTCTGTACTCAGACATGTTAGCTTCCGCTTGTGCTTGTATGATTGTATGACTTGAGTGTTGGGTCATGTGACCCCTACCTGTATGGATATGTTATGTATGGCTCCTCGGAGCCTCTTAAATAAAGTACTTTGAGTCATAGAGTTATGTTGTGATGCAATGTTGTATTTGCACATATCGAGCATATTGTGTGTATGATTGAAATGCTTGGTATGTGTGGGATCCGACACCTAGTTGTTTACCTTTGGTAGCCTATCTTACAGGGAAATGCCTCCTAGTGCTTCCACTGAGCCTTGGTAGCTTGCTACTGCTCGGAACACGTAGGCTGGCCAGTATGTGTCCTTCTTCGTTCCTGTGTCTGTCCCTTAGGGGAAATGTCACGCGTTGTTCCTTTAAGTCCATGTAGCTTGCTACGAGTTGGGTTCACACGTTGATGACCGACACGTTCGTTGCTGGGTCATGGATGCCTGTCTCTGTAATTTAGTGCCACTTTTGGTTTATAACTATCCATGTCGGCCCGGGTTCTCTGTCGTATGGATGCTAGCGACACTATCATATACGTGTGGCCAAATGCGCAAACGGTCCCGGGCCAGGTAAGGTGGCACCCGTGGGGATACCGTGCGTGAGGCTGCAAAGTGATATGATGTGTTACAAGCTAGATCTGTGTGACTTAGGATCGGGGTCCTGACAGCGTTGGCATCAGAGCCAGACTTCCTGTAGGTTTCTCAAGCCAAACTGGTCGATGTTGATTCTAGAAAATTCTTAGTTATATGTAGGGGAATTGATTGTGGAAGGGAATGTAAGGCTCTTTTTATTTCTTTACCTTATGCCTTTCTGATCTGAGTCAGCCTATTCTTTCTACGGGGGTTTAGGACTAGGCATCTCATCTTTACTAGGTTCACGTGTTACTAATCCGTAGACTCTTAGGATTGTTGGTTTCAAGCCTCAGTTCGGTTTCTACCCTTCTAGTATGATGATTAGTTGGACCCGGAACCTTGATATGACGTTGTTGAGTGGTTATGCTACCATTTGTATGATGTCTTAAAATCTTTTTTGAGCATTTACAGTTGTTATGCTGCCCGATTTCTTCCAAAAATTCTAATGCCTTTGCATTATTTCGTGTTTCAGATGTCTGGTCGCACACCTCACCATGTGGTCCGTTTGGCTCGGTGCATTAATGTGCCAGGTCACACAGCCATGCTAGTCCGTGTGTTGACTGAGACCGGTTACCATTGGTATCCTGAGTACACTGTGGAGGAACAGGACAGGGATTTCAACCAGAGTCAGTATTTCTACACAGTCCGGATATACCCCTCGTATCCCGGAGCTACCGACCCCATCCATTAGTCTTATGGACTCGGGGTTACCATCGAGATGGCAGTGCAGGATGCCGCTTACTCAATGATGACCATCATCTGGGCTAGGCATGCCCTACTGCTGAGCACTGAGTTCTGCTACATGCCAGCCTCACTTCCTGGAGAGGAAGGCTACTACACTAGTCTGTATACTGATGCCGCTCATGAGGAGCCACTGCTTCAGACTACTACTCAGATGTTGGAGGATAGGGACCATGAGGTCCGTGCCCTCCGGATGGAGCTTTATAACACTCGAGCCACCCACTGGACTACTTTGACATGGCTTGCACCTGCCGTGCACGCCGAATATCTGGATATGCGAGATTTGTACCCCGTGCGGACTCGTCTCCCCGATCATATGGATTGGCGTGATGTTGGGAGTATTACACCTCCACGTGGGCGTCGGTTACCACCAGCAGCGGGACTGAGACCGCATCCGTGTCCCTATGGTCCACAGCCTTCGAGTGCTCGAGAGTTTCTAGATCCACATGTTCCACATCCAGGCTACGGTGGTAATCTTTATGAAGATTACTATGGAAATGTCTGAGCTAGACCGTGGCAGTAGTAGTATCGTAGTAGTTGTATTTCCACAGTCCTGCGCGTCTTGTGGAATATGACTTAGTGTGTTCTGAGTTCCGGAGGCGTAGTTAAATAATGTATAGGAGCTTGGAGTGCCTCTTATGAGATGTATCGTCTTTCACCGTAGTTGTACTTTAGCCTTGGCTTGTACTAAACTATGTATGGTGTGTATGACCACTGGTGTATATATTACAGTTTCTATATTACCATGTCGTACAGATGAACATCTCTGCATTCCGTGTCATCCATTACATTCTACACTCCTATGTCAAAGTTTTGCCATCCTTCTCTAAACCGTTGTTTTGATTTCCTAGGATGGTCAACACTCGCAGCACTCCTGCTGCTCAGGAGCAGGATGAGGCCAGTGGGGCTAGAGATGAGAATCTGCCCCAACCACCCTCCTTGGCTGAAGTTATGCTCGAAGTAGAAAGGAATAAGAGAGAGACCAACCGTCTGCTGGAACGCATAGAGCAGAATACTGCCTTTCGCCAGAGGAATGACGTGGTGTCAATTAATGATTTTATCAAGATGTGCGCACCGAAGTTCCATCATTCCGCTGAACCTCTTGATGCGAATGACTGGCTTTGCAGTATCACCCACAAGCTACACTCTACCCGTGTGGCCGAAGCTGACAAGGTTACTTACGCCGCCTACCATCTTGAGGGCCCTGCCAGCCTCTGCTGGGAAAACTTTGAAGCTATGCGTCCTGCTGGCCAAATCACTACTTGGGCAGAGTTCAGTGAGGCATTCCGTGAACATCACATTCCGGAAGGTCTCATGGATCGGAAGCGTGAGGAATTCTGCAATTTCACCCAGGGTCGTCTAACCGTGGATGGCTATAGTCACGAGTTTGGCAACTTGGCACGCTATGCTCCCGAGGAAGTGTCTACCGATGCCAAGAAGCAGGCGAGGTTCCCCAAGGGACTCAGCCCTAAACTTCGCCGAGATCTACGTCTGCACGAGTGCACCTCCTTCTAGAAGTTGGTGAACAAAGCCATCAGTACTGAGAAGGGCCATACTGATTTTGAAGCCACACGCAAGATCCCTCGTGACGTTGGTTCCTCATCCGACTCTGGCTCTCACAAGCGCCGTGTGTGGGTTCCTAACACTACTCTGCCACCCAGGTTCACTTCGAGGCCATCCTATGAGGTGCCTCACCCAACTCAATAGTATGCACCTGCCAAGACTTATGGAGGACCACCTGCCAACTTTGCTCCACGCACTAGCACTGTGACATGCTTCAAGTGTGGAGAACCAGGGAACTACATGCGTGAGTGTCCTCAGAACCAGCCAGGAAGGTCCGTTGGCCATGGTAAGCCAATAGGCAAGGTGAACTATGTCAAGCCAATCCCCACTGTACGTGGTCATGTCAACTATGTCTCTGCTGAGGAAGCTTATGAGGATCCTAACGTCGTCCTTGGTACGCTTCTTGTTAACTGCCATCCGGCATCTGTTCTTTTCGATACTGGAGCATCTCATTCGTTCATATCTGAGAGCTATGCTCGAATGCACAACATGACTTTTTGTGACATGCCCACCACCATGGAAATTCAAACTCCTGGCTCTAGTTGGCAAACCTATAGGGTAATCCATGGGAATGAAATTCTTGTCGATAGTCTTGTTTTCCTTGCATCACTAATAGCTCTCAAGTCCTCGGACATAAACATCATCTTGGGTATGGACTGGATGACAGCTCATTACGCCAAGATTGATTGCTACACTAGGACCGTTCAACTTACACACCCATCCGGCAAGACAATCAATGTTTTGGCCCAAATGGCTGAGCGTCAGCTCTACTCCCTTAATGCTAGCCCTCTACCTGAACTCGAAGATATCCCGGTAGTCCGTGACTTTCCGGATGTCTATCCAGAAGAACTGCCAGGTGTTCCACCTGATAGAGATGTCGAGTTCGTGATAGATCTTGTTCCAGGAACTGTCCCAATCTATAGGAGACCCTATAAGATGGCACCCCTAGAACTAGCTGAGCTTAAGAAACAACTCGATGAGTCCTTGAAAAAGGGTTTCATCCGTCCTAGTTCTTCCACTTGGGCTTGTCCCGTCCTCTTCGTCAAGAAGAAGGATGGAACGGAACGGATGGTTGTAGATTATCGACCTGTCAATCTGGTCACCATAAAGAACAAGTATCCGCTCCCCAGGATCAATGACCTGTATGATCAGCTCGCTGGATCCTCAGTCTTTTCCAAAATGGATTTGAGGTTGGGCTTGTGACGCCCGAAGACCGACGTCCCAGAAGATTCCAGAAGATTCCAGATGTTCCGGGCTGCCCGTGTGTTCTTTTGTGCTTGTGTTATTTATTTTTGCATTGCATCATGTCATCATGCCATCATGTCATATTAATTTTTGCAACTAAATAAATTGTGTGGACCTTCGGTCCATTTAAATCGAGGGAAGAATGTCTTCTCTTTAAAACATATAAAAGCCTCTCAATATTTAGGGAGCTATATTTATTAATTATTCCATTGCTTCGGAATCACCATAACACACTTGCATAATTTCCCCATGCTTTTCCTACTTCGAGTTCTCCTACAAAAACCTTGCCAATAATTCCTTCCGTTGTTTCGAGGTTCCTCCAAAAACTTGAACATTTTTTGGACACTTCAGTAATCACGTCTTAGTTCAAACCTATTTGAATTAAATTCAAATATGTTTGAATTATATCTCGATCTTGCCTTTGCTATTTTTCTCCGGTCGTGCTCATTTTTACGAGCCCGAGAAAATTAGTCCCTTGTCCTAGTTCTTCCCTAGCCACCTCCTTTCTTTTCTTTCTTCTTGTGGAATTCTGTTTAATTTGGAAACATCAACAGAAGAAGAGAGCCCTGCAGCCATCTCCTCCTTTTGGCCCAGCCCTTCTGGCCATCCCTCAGCCGCCGTTCCTCCCAACCAAGGCCCAGTCCTCTTGGCCCATGTGCCACCAGCCTCTGGCCCGACAGCTGGCCGAACCCTAGCGACCAGAGGCCCCCTCGCTCGCTCCCTTCGCTTCTTTCCCTCAGCACCGCCGCCGCTATTCCCTCCCTCTCGTCCCTCATCTCCTCCTCGCGAGAGCCGGCCCCGAGCCTCCTGATCCCCTCTGCCCTCGATCTCTGCGCCCGATCCTCTCCCTCCGTCTTCGTCGCGTGCCTCGCCAAGGCCTCTGCCTCCTCTGCCCGTCGCCAGGAGCAGCTCGCGGCCTCGCCTCCTTCCTCCCGCGGCCACGAACGCCGTCCTGCCTCCACCGCGTCCGGCCACCGACTCCCGTCCTCGCCGGTCCGAGGCTGCAGCAGCACCAGGCCGGCCCGCGCCTCTCCTCCGCCGGGGCTCTACCGTCGGCGCACCACTTCCATCGCCAGCGGCCAGAAGCCGTTTTCTTCCTCCCCTGCACCGCGTCTGCTTCGCCAAGATGCGCCTCGGCTCCCTCGTCCTGTGCGCCGAGCCGCCCTCCTCCTCACGCGCCCTCCCTCCGGTCCTCCTCTCCAGGAGCGGCGCCTCTGCAGCCCCGCGACCAGCGCCAGGCCGCAGCCCGTGGACTCCATCTCCAGCCGCCAAGGCCCGTCCTCCGCCTCGTTCCTCTCGCGAGCACCACCGGGGCTCCGTCCCGCTCGACCCTCCAGCGCCAAGCCGCCTCTCCGTCGCCAGGAGCTGCGCCTCCAGCGCCGCACCTTCGTCCAGCAGCGACCAGCAGCGCCTCGACGCCCTCTGTCTCGCGCGCGCCTGCGCGTTTACCTGCTGCTGTGTTTTGTTTTGTGTGTTGTTGTTGTTTTTTTTCGTCAAGTGCACCGCAGGAAAGACCGGTCTCCGAAACGTCATGAACCACTACTTCCTCTACTACCACCGTCGCCAAGACCGGCAAGATCATCGCGAGAACCGAGTTTGTCAAGTACATCTACGACCCGAACGACTACGAAACGAGAACAACTACTTCCCTCTACGGCGTGTACCACCACCGTTGCTCGATGACCGCGAGTACCACTACCATCGCCCGAGTTCAACTACCACTACGAGAACGACAACCTTCGGTGAAGAAATGAGAACGTCTACTTCCTCTCCGAACGGAACACCTACTTCCACTACACCCCGTGAACGACTACTTCCACTACGATCTCGAACCGCCCCGAAACGCACGCTTCAAAGGTATAACCCGAGTCGATGACCCGTGTGATGCTTGTTGTGTGTATGAAATGTTTCCCTTGTGTGCTCCGTGCCCGTTTCGTCCGTTTGTCATGTCCCTCGGTTGCCTCGTCGCCGACTCGTGGGAACCCGGCAACGGGATCACCCCACCTTTCATCTCGTTTGACTCGTTCACTCCACCTTTGCTTTTGCCCGGTCCTTCACCGAGTTACCGGTACCGATATGTTGCGTTGCATCATTTTCGGATCGTTGCCGTGGCACCCTTTTCCTTCCACCACGGTGACGATGCTTCATATCATCTTCTTGTTAACCTTCTAATAAAATTGCATAAACTTGATCATGTCATCCGCATCATGTTAACAACATTATATATGTGTGAATTGTTGTTGCTTTAATAATTATTAAACATGCTCATGGGGATTTTCCGGATATGTTGTTGTTATTTTCCGGCCTCATTTAAAATGCCTAATAGTGTAGTTTTATTATGCTTCACCTCTTGCCATGTTAAAAACATTTAATCTTGCCTTGTTAATAAATGAGAGTCAACTAAATAATTAAATGTGGTGTTTCGTCAATACGCAACTCGTTGCATATTGAGCTCCACTTAACTTGTAGTGTTGTTTGTGCACTTTGCCATGCCATGCATAATTAAACCGGACATGCATCATACTTGTTTGTGCATCGTATGCCATGTTTATGCTTGTGTGTTTACCGTGTTGTTTCTTTTCTTTCCGGTTGCTTCTCTTGTTAGCTTCGGTTTCGTTCCGGAGTTGTGAGGATTCGCTCGTCTGTGTTGCTCCGTCTACTTCGTGGATCCGTTCTTCTCCCTTGTGGAATCCCAGGCAAGATGACCGAACCCCGGTAACATTACTATCTTTGCCTATTGCTAGTAGTTCCGATCTATAGTTTTGCCTCGATGCCCATGATCTTCTTGTCAGCCTCCTACTTGTAACCATCCCCATGTTTAACCACCCTACCTATGCAAACCGTTGCTTGGCTAAGTACACTTCGCTCAGCCCCTCTTATAGCTTTGTTAGTTACAGGTGAAGATTGAAGATGCTTGCTTCATGTTGAAGTTTGGTTGGGTTATATCACACTATATAAATGCTTAAAATGAAATCATCTATATATTGGCAAGGGTGGAAGGCTAAGCCTTTTGCTTGGTGATTTGTTCCACTCATGCCGTTTGGAACCGTATAAACCGGTGTTATGTTCCTTGATTATGCGTTCCTAACACGGTTGGGGTGTATGGGACCCCCTTGATAAACCGCTAAGTGCTAAGTCTTTTCCAGCAAGTCCCAACATTTGGTACTATTTGCCTAATAACAAACTAATAAAACTTGCATGTGGACTAGTTATCCCTTTTATTTTAATTCTACAACCCCGGGCCAGTGCTCCTCATGAGTGTTGGTCCGAAACGGGGGTCCTGCAGGGCCACCTCGAGGAAACTCAAGGTCTGGTAAAAACCTGTAGCATCGCCCATCCGGTCGTGTCCTGAGACTAGATACGCGCGGCTACCTATCAGGGTGTTGACACGCCGGGAGGATTTGCTGGATTAGCCTTACCTTAGTTCGGTTTAACTTGAGCACGGGATTCCGAGAATACTCGGGTCTTCCCACCTATGGAGTTGCGACTCCGCGGATCGTGGGCTTGTAATGGGTCAAGTTGGAACACCCCTGCAGGGTTTGAACTTTCGAAAGCCGTGCCCACGGTTATGTGGCAGATGGGAGCTTGTTAATATCCGGTTGTAGATAACTTGACACAATGTTTTCAATACACTACCAGCGTGTGTACCGTGACTGTCAATTTCCGAATAGGGATTCGGGAGTTGAACACGGTGGGGTTATGTTTGACCGGCTTTAGTTAGGATCACTTCGTGATCATCCCTCGACCGATGCACCTTCTCTTCTCGCTCTCTTTTGTGTAAGTTAGTGCTAGTTGCTGCTGCAGACTCTTGTTGTTCCTTCACCTCTTATTTTTTTCTTCAGCCTTGTCCACACCCAAGGCTTAAATAGTCTTGTTACCCGGGAACGGGATTGCTGAGTCCTCTGTGGATCACAGTTACTTCACCACACCAGATGCAGGTTCAGCCGAGTTTGATGCAGGAGCTGGTTCAAGTTCTCCACTGGGAGCTCGTTGAAGAGCGTGGCCGTTTGTTTGTGTCGTTTCGACGATTAGTAGTGGTTTCTACTAGGATTCGATCCTGACCTGTGGCTTTATGTTGTTTGGTATCTTTCTTTTGGATCTTCACCCGTAGTCGGGTTGTGATGTTTTGTCTGATGTTTTGCTTATGTAATGTATTGTGTGAAGTGGCGAGTGTAAGCCAACTATCTTCTTTTGCAATTTAATCCCTCTTTTACATGAGTCGTGCAAAGATACCAAACTTGAGATCATTCTAGGATGGGCCTATACCTTTAAGTCGTGCCTCGACACGTAGGAGGTATAGTCCCATCCTGGGCATTACAAGTTGGTATTCAGAGCCTTCTCCGACCTAGAAGCCCCCACTGATTGATCGAATCGTTGACGGTTGAGTCTAGGCACACACATGAAAATGTTTTGAGTCCTATATTTATATCGGAGAGTAGGATTTATTTTGCTCCTCATCTCTTTTCACTCTGGTGAGGACTCCTGACGACTACTCTTGCCTCTTCTACTTTCAAAAATTGCACCAAATTTTTTTTAGGATCTCGCGAGTATTGTTTGGATTGTTCCGATGTCTTGGTGACGAGAACATTGTTCTCGATGCCTCCTGTCATTAGGGGTTGTGGCAGTGTCCCGGGGAGTTGAGCTCCGAGGTGTTGTCGTCACAAATCCATCGCGGCAGTACTAGAATACTTAAGACGGCCGACATCGAAAACTCTCCTATGCGGTTAGTGGCAAGATAACCCCGACATCACCCAGTACTGGGGAGGTAGTTCGAGAGTATTGCCATAGCTTGTATAGTGGATGCTTTTCGAAGGTCCGAGGTAAACAGTTTCCGAGAAAGACTGGTTATGTGTTGAAGGATGGATACACCTGGATGTAGGTTTAGAGTTGATTGCGCGGTGCTTCCCGTGTATCCCCAACACCTGATTGCATAACTGGAAACTTTCGGAAATCTATAGGTGGGTTCATCAAGTAGTTCTAGGCATTCTTCCAACGGATGCACGATATGAAGTTCGGGGTTCTACATTGAGTGAAGTGGTTTTATGGACTTGTTCTGATCGGGAGTTGCATCTTAAAGGGTCCTTGGCTATGCTGATCCGGGGATTGCAAAACCCTTTTGTAACACGTTCCATGAGCTTTCAGCACGAAGATGTCGAACGAAACTTCTATCTTGTATTTGTTCTATCTGTTCCTTGTTCCTTTTTATTTATTTTGTTCTCCAAGTGGCTTTTCGGCAAGTTGATGTACCTGCGGAATTCATTCGTTCAATCCTCTGTTCGAATGATATTGTGAAGATGATGCTGCGACTTATCTATCCTTTGTTTTTGTTTTGATTCTGGTATTCGAGTTGCTTCGATGTCAAATGTTGATTCCATACCTTTCCTAATCGGTGTTCTCATATTTCTATGAGAGTGTTAGTCCTTCTTAATCATCAAGTTTTTCATGTTAATTCTTTTCAACCGGTGTGCCTTCTCTTCAAGTTATTCCATACAGACGTCGTTGAGAAATCTGACGATTTGTCTGTTTCACTCATCCCAAGTTGTCTTTGTTTTTCCCACCCTCCCACCCTTCTTCTTCTTGGAGCCAGGAATTCTCAAATGAAATATCCATTTTATTCATGTGATGTTTCTTCATTTATTTTCCTTCAATGTTCTTATCCGGTGATGTATCGTGGAGATGCTCAAGAGCTTCAAGTTCATCATTCTCCGTTCTCGTTTCTTCTCTGGTGGATGTAATTCAAGATTTTGGTGTTGATCCTATCCTTTTCCTCTTTTCACAATGCTTTCTTATTCCGGTGCACCAATTAGTCATTCTCCTCTTGCTATTCATATACGGAGTGCTGAAGATTCATAATTTCATTCTTAATCCTTTCAAGCTATTTTGAGGATTGTCATCTTATTCAAGCCTTTTAATTCAACCGGTGCAATATCTCTTAAGCAATCTTTTCAACGGCGATTTCTTTAGTGGGCCCTAACCCACAGGTCTTTTACAGGATCTTACCTGACTCTTCTATTTTTCTGGAGTTATACTTTAATTCTTTTCAGGTGTGACGTAAGAATGAATTCCATCAGTCACATGCCTTCTCCAAGATCGCTTTCAAATTCTTATTCATCATTGGTTCAACCTTTTAATTCTTCATTCCGGAGTGCTCAACAATTCTTCATGGCATTTCTCGTCTTCATTCTCAGCATTGGAGACCGGACAAGTGTTTCTCTTAAATCTTGGCCCGTCTTCTTCAAGATTCGTGGTTCTAGCTTCATGCCATCCTCATTATTGTTCCGTTTGTGAGGAATTCTTTTATTCCATCCGAAGCTTTTCATGAATTCTTTTCTTTGTGATCCTCCGAAGGCCATCATTTCAGAAGATTTTCTTCGTTCTCAGTTTTCAACTTCGTCCTCCAAATATTCTTCATTGATGTCTCTTCGTTCGTCTCCATATTTCTTACGGTGGTTCTTTCAAGTTACTCTTCCTTGTTATCGTTTTAATTCATTTGTTCTTTTCATAATCCTACCGGTGGTTCGTTGAAGATTTACCCAAGCTTGTGCGAGTTCTCTCTTAATTCTTTGCAACGAGAATAAGTAGTATGCCAAATCCTTTGCTTGTCATCAATTTAATTTGGTGAAGGATAAGCATACAATAATTCTTATTCTTATTCCTTCAAGCTGATTTAATTCTTTTGTCTGGAGCTTGTTCATCATATCATATCCTTGGTTCTAAGTTGTTCATCTTGTTTTCCGGAGCTCCAAGTTTTTCAATTATATCATTTCAAAGCTCCATCTAATTCACCGCAGGCCTTGAATCTTATTCTTTCATCTTTCACTTCTCATGCTTTCATTACCGGAGTTCTTCATGGTGGTTCATCATCATTTAATTAATCCTCGAAGTCTTCATCAAGATTCTTGTTGGAGCTCAAGCATTCTTCATCATGCTTGCCAATTGCAATCCGTTCTACCTTATCTTTTCAGATGGTGTTATGTCATCCTTGACAATTCCTTCATGTTTCATGATTCACAAGTTGTCAAGAATGAGATATTTAAAACCATCATTTTCCTTGTTCAGGAGATCTTTTCAACCCTTCAATTATTTGTTGGAGTAATCTTGGGCTGTATTTCACCTAAAGCTTTCCCTAAGGATTGTTGTATTGTGGTGGTTATAAATGACCCAAGTTCTTCATTTATCCTTTCAGTGAGATAAGTTTTTCATCTCCTTGTTGATATCAATCCAATCAAATTGTTTTCCATTAGTGGCTGGTTGTCACCTCTTAATTTTGAGATGTTTTCCAGAAGCCCACATCTAGCTTATTCGTTTTCGTTGTTGATTTTTCCATCAACTCCATTCAACCCTTCTTCGTAAGGATGTTTTTCATATTCATTCGTGGGAGAAGTTGTCATTTTCTTCTCCGTTCATTTCTTTCATTGAACTATATGCTATTCTTTCATTCCGGAGGCTTTGTAATGTTGCTCTCTCTTTAACCATCATCTCGTTTTATCGAGATCATGTTCTTTCCCTTGCTTATCATTTAACCGGAGTGTTGTATTCTTCATTCAAGTTCCCTCATCTTATCAAGTTTTAACTCTCTTTTAACCGGAGAGCTGTCTGAATCTTTCTTACCCCTTGTGCCATTCTTTTAATTGTTTCGGAGACAATGTGGCTGTTTTCATCAACTATCATCCATCTTCTCAAGTTCTTGTCCAATTCCTTCCATTTTCAGACGGACTGCTGTCCGATTTCTGTCATTCTTATTCCTTGGCTATACCCTTGAGTTTCATATTCTTTTGGTCCGTGAGCTCTTGTTTAATGTCTTTCAACCTACAAGGTTCTTGTTATGTTCCTTGTTCCTCTTTTCTAACGGAGTTTTCATCTTCGTTCATCTCCGTTGTATTCTTCTTTCATTTTGTTTAACCTCTCAAGGTTCTTTGGTTTCACTCGTCTCTCAAAGAAGCAACTTTGTTTTACCTCTTCTTTTTCGTTTTTTTACCCGGTGATATCTCTAGGATCTCGGGTCGAGATCCTCTGTTAGTGTGGGAGAGTTGTGACGCCCGAAGACCGACGTCCCAGAAGATTCCAGAAGATTCCAGATGTTCCGGGCTGCCCGTGTGTTCTTTTGTGCTTGTGTTATTTATTTTTGCATTGCATCATGTCATCATGCCATCATGTCATATTAATTTTTGCATCTAAATAAATTGTGTGGACCTTCGGTCCATTTAAATCGAGGGAAGAATATCTTCTCTTTAAAACATATAAAAGCCTCTCAATATTTAGGGAGCTATATTTATTAATTATTCCATTGCTTCGGAATCACCATAACACACTTGCATAATTTCCCCATGCTTTTCCTACTTCGAGTTCTCCTACAAAAACCTTGCCAATAATTCCTTCCGTTGTTTCGAGGTTCCTCCAAAAATTTGAACATTTTTTGGACACTTCAGTAATCACGTCTTAGTTCAAACCTATTTGAATTAAATTCAAATATGTTTGAATTATATCTCGTTCTTGCCTTTGCTATTTTTCTCCGGTCGTGCTCATTTTTACGAGCCCGAGAAAATTAGTCCCTTGTCCTAGTTCTTCCCTAGCCACCTCCTTTCTTTTCTTTCTTCTTGTGGAATTCTGTTTAATTTGGAAACATCAGCAGAAGAAGAGAGCCCTGCAGCCATCTCCTCCTTTTGGCCCAGCCCTTCTGGCCATCCCTCAGCCGCCGTTCCACCCAACCGAGGCCTAGTCCTCTTGGCCCATGTGCCACCAACCTCTGGCCCGACAGCTGGCCGAACCCTAGCGACCAGAGGCCCCCTCGCTCGCTCCCTTCGCTTCTTTCCCTCAGCGCCGCCGCCGCTATTCCCTCGCTCTCGTCCCTCATTTCCTCCTCGCGAGCGCCGGCCCCGAGCCTCCCGATCCCCTCTGCCCTCGATCTCTGCGCCCGACCCTCTCCCTCCGCCTTCGTCGCGCGCCTCGCCAAGGCCTCTGCCTCCTCTGCCCGTCGCTAGGAGCAGCTCGCGGCCTCGCCTCCTTCCTCCCGCGGCCACGAACACCGTCCTGCCTCCACCGCGTCCGGCCACCGGCTCCCGTCCTCGCCGGTCCGAGGCTGCAGCAGCACCAGGCCGGCCCGCGCCTCTCCTCCGCCGGGGCTCTACCGTTGCCGCACCACTTCCATCGCCAGCGGCCAGAAGCCGTTTTCTTCCTCCCCTGCACCGCGTCTGCTTCGCCAAGATGCGCCTCGGCTCCCTCGTCCTGTGCGCCGAGCCGCCCTCCTCCTCACGCGCCCTCCCTCCGGTCCTCCTTTCCAGGAGCGGCGCCTCTGCAGCCCCGCGACCAGCGCCAGGCCGCAGCCCGTGGACTCCATCTCTAGCCGCCAAGGCCCGTCCTCCGCCTCGTTCCTCTCGCGAGCACCACCGGGGCTCCGTCCCGCTCGACCCTCCAGCTCCAAGCCGCCTCTCCGTCACCAGGAGCTGCGCTTCCAGCGCCGCACCTTCGGCCAGCAGCGACCAGCAGCGCCTCGACGCCCTCTGTCTCGCGCGCGCCTGCGCGTTTACCTGCAGCTGTGTTTTGTTTTGTGTGTTGTTGTTGTTTTTTTTCGTCAAGTGCACCGCAGGCAAGACCGGTCTCCGAAACGTCATGAACCACTACTTCCTCTACTACCACCGTCGCCAAGACCGGCAAGATCGTCGCGAGAACCGAGTTTGTCAAGTACATCTACGACCCGAACGACTACGAAACGAGAACAACTACTTCCCTCTACGGCGTGTACCACTACCGTTGCTCGATGACCGCGAGTACCACTGCCGTCGCCCGAGTTCAACTACCGCTACGAGAACGACTACCTTCGGTGAAGAAATGAGAACGTCTACTTCCTCTCTGAACGGAACACCTACTTCCACTACACCCCATGAACGACTACTTCCACTACGATCACGAACCGCCCCGAAACGCACGCTTCAAAGGTATAACCCGAGTCGATGACCCGTGTGATGCTTGTTGTGTGTATGAAATGTTTCCCTTGTGTGCTCCTTGCCCGTTTCGTCCGTTTGTCATGTCCCTCGGTTGCCTCGTCGTCGACTCGTGGGAACCCGGCAACGGAATCACCCCACCTTTCATCTCGTTTGACTCGTTCACTCCACCTTTGCTTTTGCCCGGTCCTTCACCGAGTTACCGGTACCGATATGTTGCGTTGCATCATTTTCGGATCGTTGCCGTGGCACCCTTTTCCTTCCACCACGGTGACGATGCTTCATATCATCTTCTTGTTAACCTTCTAATAAAATTGCATAAACTTGATCATGTCATCCGCATCATGTTAACAACATTATATATGTGTGAATTGTTGTTGCTTTAATAATTATTAAACATGCTCATGGGGATTTTCCGGATATGTTGTTGTTATTTTCCGGCCTCATTTAAAATGCCTAATAGTGTAGTTTTATTATGCTTCACCTCTTGCCATGTTAAAAACATTTAATCTTGTCTTGTTAATAAATGAGAGTCAACTAAATAATTAAATGTGGTGTTTCGTCAATACGCAACTCGTTGCATATTGAGCTCCACTTAACTTGTAGTGTTATTTGTGCACTTTGCCATGCCATGCATAATTAAACCGGACATGCATCATACTTGTTTGTGCATCGTATGCCATGTTTATGCTTGTGTGTTTACCGTGTTGTTTCTTTTCTTTCCGGTTGCTTCTCTTGTTAGCTTCGGTTTCGTTCCGGAGTTGTGAGGATTCGCTCGTCTGTGTTGCTCCATCTACTTCGTGGATCCGTTCTTCTCCCTTGTGGAATCCCAGGCAAGATGACCGAACCCCGGTAACATTACTATCTTTGCCTATTGCTAGTAGTTCCGATCTATAGTTTTGCCTCGATGCCCATGATCTTCTTGTCAGCCTCCTACTTGTAACCATCCCCATGTTTAACCACCCTACCTATGCAAACCGTTGCTTGGCTAAGTACACTTCGCTCAGCCCCTCTTATAGCTTTGTTAGTTGCAGGTGAAGATTGAAGATGCTTGCTTCATGTTGAAGTTTGGTTGGGTTATATCACACTATATAAATGCTTAAAATGAAATCATCTATATATTGGCAAGGGTGCAAGGCTAAGCCTTTTGCTTGGTGATTTGTTCCACTCATGCCGTTAGGAACCGTATAAACCGGTGTTATGTTCATTGATTATGCGTTCCTAACACAGTTGGGGTGTATGGGACCCCCTTGATAAACCGCTAAGTGCTAAGTCTTTTCCAGCAAGTCCCAACATTTGGTACTATTTGCCTAATAACAAACTAATAAAACTTGCATGTGGACTAGTTATCCCTTTTATTTTAATTCTACAACCCCGGGCCAGTGCTCCTCATGAGTGTTGGTCCGAAACGGGGGTCCTGCAGGGCCACCTCGAGGAAACTCAAGGTCTGGTAAAAACCTGTAGCATCGCCCATCCGGTCGTGTCCTGAGACTAGATACGCGTGGCTACCTATCAGGGTGTCGACACGCCGGGAGGATTTGCTGGATTAGCCTTACCTTAGTTCGGTTTAACTTGAGCACGGGATTCCGAGAATACTCGGGTCTTCCCACCTATGGAGTTGCGACTCCGCGGATCGTGGGCTTGTAATGGGTCAAGTTGGAACACCCCTGCAGGGTTTGAACTTTCGAAAGCCGTGCCCACGGTTATGTGGTAGATGGGAGCTTGTTAATATCCGGTTGTAGATAACTTGACACAATGTTTTCAATACACTACCAGCGTGTGTACCGTGACTGTCAATTTCCGAATAGGGATTCGGGAGTTGAACACGGTGGGGTTATGTTTGACCGGCTTTAGTTAGGATCACTTCGTGATCATCCCTCGACCGATGCACCTTCTCTTCTCGCTCTCTTTTGTGTAAGTTAGTGCTAGTTGCTGCTGCAGACTCTTGTTGTTCCTTCACCTCTTATTTTTTTCTTCAGCCTTGTCCACACCCAAGGCTTAAATAGTCTTGTTACCCGGGAACGGGATTGCTGAGTCCTCTGTGGCTCACAGTTACTTCACCACACCAGATGCAGGTTCAGCCGAGTTTGATGCAGGAGCTGGTTCAAGTTCTCCACTGGGAGCTCGTTGAAGAGCGTGGCCGTTTGTTTGTGTCGTTTCGACGATCAGTAGTGGTTTCTACTAGGATTCGATCCTGACCTGTGGCTTTATGTTGTTTGGTATCTTTCTTTTGGATCTTCACCCGTAGTCGGGTTGTGATGTTTTGCTTATGTAATGTATTGTGTGAAGTGGCGAGTGTAAGCCAACTATCTTCTTTTGCAATTTAATCCCTCTTTTACATGAATCGTGCAAAGATACCAAACTTGAGATCATTCTAGGATGGGCTTATACCTTTAAGTCGTGCCTCGACACGTAGGAGGTATAGTCCCATCCTGGGCATTACAGGGCTACCATCAAATCAAAATCAAGAACGGGGACATTCCCAAGACGGCCTTTGTTACCCATTATGGCCAATACGAGTACACCGTCATGTCCTTCAGGTTAACCAATGCCCCAGCCACTTTCTCCCGACTAATGAATTCTATATTCATGGAGTACTTGGATAAATTTGTCGTGGTATACCTCGATGATATACTCATTTACTCCAAGAACAAGGAAGATCATGCCGAGCATCTAAGGCTGGTATTGACGAAACTTCGAGAGCACCGCCTTTATGCCAAATTCTCCAAGTGTGAATTCTGGTTGCCAGAAGTGACCTATCTAGGCCATGTAATCTCTGGTAAGGGTATTGCTGTCAATCTCGAGCGAGTTCAGGCCGTCCTTGATTGGACTCCACCTGAATCGGTCAAGCAAGTTAGGAGTTTCCTTGGCCTAGCGAGCTATTGCCGACGCTTCGTCGAGAATTTCTCCAAGGTTGCTAAACTCCTAACTGAACTCCTCAAGAAAGATAAAAAGTTCGAGTGGACCCCACAGTGTGAGTCCAGCTTCCAGGAACTGAAAAGATGCCTGACATCTGCACCCGTACTGGTACCACCAGACTTTTCCAAGGACTTTATTATCTATTGCAACGCCTCGCGACAAGGACTAGGTTGCATACTCATGCAAGATCATCAATTGATTGCCTACGCATCTCTACAGTTGCGTCCACATGAGGATAACTATCCTACACATGATCTAGAGCTTGCAGCTGTAGTCCACGCACTCAAAACATGGCGACATTACCTTCTTGGTAATCGCTGCGAAATCTTTACTGATCACCAAAGTCTGAAATACATCTTCACCCAACCGGATTTGAATCTCAGGTAAAGACGTTGGGTTGAGTTGCTCACAGATTATGACTTAGGAATCACTTCCACTCGTGGGAAGGCCAATGTCATGGCTAACGCAATAAGTCGTAAGTCTTATTGTAACAACCTGATGTTACAACAAGGGCAACCACTTCTCCACGAGGAAATTCGTAAGCTTAACCTTCACATTGTTCCTCGAGGATTCCTTTCCACCTTGGTGGCAGAACCTACCCTTACGGATCAGATCATCAAAGCATAGAAGGTTGATCCGGGAATCTCCCGTATCAGGAGGAACATCAAGAAAGGAGTCACAGGATGTTTCTCAATCGATGATCAAGGTGTCGTGTTCTTTGGAAACCGCTTAGTGGTTCCTAAGGTACGAAACCTGAGATGGTTGATCCTTAAGGAGGCTCATGAATCTCCTCTCACGATTCATCCCGGTAGCACCAAAATGTATCAGGACCTACGCCAGAGGTTCTGGTGGACTAGGATGAAGAGAGAAATCGCTCAGTTCATCGCTAACTGCGACGTCTGCCGTCGAGTTAAAGCAGAGCATCAACGGCCTGCTGGCACCCTTCAACCTTTAGCTATTCCTGAATGGAAATGGGATAAGATCGGTATGGACTTCATTACCGGGTTTCCCAGGACCAGGAAAGGGAATAATGCTATCTTCGTCGTTATCGACCGCCTCTCCAAAGTAGCTAATTTCCTGCCTGTTCGAGAAAGTATAACCGCTAGCCAGCTAGCAGACTTGCATATCTCTCGGATAGTATCTCTTCATGGTGTGCCATTGGAGATTAACTCAGACCGTGGAAGTCTTTTCACCTCTCGATTTTGGGAAAGTTTCCAAAATGCTATGGGGACTCGTCTCTCTTTGAGTACCGCCTTTGATCCTCAGTCAAGTGGTCAAGTAGAATGCGTCAATCAAATTCTAGAGGATATGCTCCGAGCCTCTGTCATCTCTTTCGGTATGGATTGGGAGAAGTGTCTTCCATTCGCCGAATTCGTTTATAACAATAGCTATCAAGCTAGCTTGGGCAAGGCTCCCTTCGAAGTTCTGTATGGACGAAGGTGTCGAACGCCTCTTAACTGTTCAGAAACCGGGGAAAGACAATTCTTTGGTCCGGATATGATCCAGGAAGCAGAAGAGCAAGTTCGCATCGTTCGTGAGAAATTGAAAACAGCGAGTCTCGCCAGAAGAGCCAATATGATAGTCATCATAAGGTTGTGACTTTTGAAGTAGGCGATAAGGCTTACCTTTGGGTTACTCCTCTTAAGGGAACCCATCGCTGCGGTATCAAAGGCAAATTGGCTCCTCGTTACATCGGTCCTTTTCGCATTCTTGCCAAACGAGGAGAAGTTGCCTACCAATTGGAACTACCTCCGCACCTTTCCAGAGTTCATGATGTCTTCCATGTTTCTCAACTCAGGCGTTGCTTCTCGGATCCTATCCGCGGAGTGGACCACGAAACGCTTGATCTCCAGGACAATCTCACATATCGAGAATACCCCGTTCGTATTCTTGATCAAACCGAGCTTACCACTCGACGTCATAATATCAAGTTTCTCAAGGTTCAATGGTCACATCATTCCGAGAATGAAGCTACTTGGGAAAGGGAGGATCGCCTTCGACTTGAGTACCCCACCCTTTTTCCGGAGGAACCCGAATCTCGGGACGAGATTCTTTTGAGTGGGGGTGAGTTGTCGCATCCCTAGTCAGTGCATGCATTAGGACTGGCTAGAGTGTGCATCATGTTTACTTTTTCCAGAAACTTGAAATGGGAATGACAGAAACCCCAGCACCCCTCTTCTAACAACTAGGGTTTAATAAAATCTTTTCCAATGTACCCAAAATGCCCTTCAAAAATGTTCATCATCTTTGCCTTGGTCTTAAACCTCTGTCAAAAATGGTGCACAATTTTCTAGGACATCCAAAGGTCACTAGTTTAATTCATATTGTATTTGCATTTGGGCATTTAAATGCTATAAAATATTTTAGGTGCCCAAATAATCATAAACTAAAGTGTTCCATGTTGTTCATATTATATAAGAGGGCATGACTAGTTTTATGATTTATAAAAATGCTCTAGCATTTTATTAATTCAACAAAGTTGAAAAAGAAACAAAACGGAAAGAAAATAGAAAAAAATAGAGAGAGAGAGGGCACAGCCCACTTACCTGGACTAGCCGGCCCAGCTGGCAGCACAGCACTATGCTGGCCCGACCCAGCCAGCTGCTTCGGCAGCCAGGCAGGCAGGTGACGCCGGCGCACGGCCGCGCGCCACCGCGGCAGCTGCTTGCCGCCTGGCCGCCGCCTCGCCGCGGGAACAGCCTGGGCGTCCTCCATGTTGCGCCCCGAAGACGCTGGACGTCTCCACTCCTCCCCTGTCTCTCTCCCTCGCCCTCCCGCGCCATGGCCGACGCAGCCGCTGCCGTCCTGCCGCCGCAGCCGCAGCCACCGAGCTCCTCTCGCCTCGCCCTCATGTCCCCGAGCTCCGCCACCGTCTGCTACTTCTCCCCATCAAGCCACGCCTCGCCGGAAGCTCCAACGCGTCGTCCCCGAGCACTTCTCCCCCGTTCGGCCACCGAGATCGCCGGTGACCTCACCATCGCAGCAGCTCGTCCCCGACCTCGCCGTCAACTTCAACACGACCGTCGTTAGCCTGGCTACCTCCTCATCCTCTCCGTTTCCCCCCTCGAGCTCTGAAACGACATCACGAAGCTCACCCGCACGTGCCGCCGTGGAGCTCGTCGCCGACGAAGCTCCGGCCACCCAACGGCCGTGCCACCCTGTCCATCAGCTCCACCGCACCACCAGGAGCCTGACACGCCACACCACAAGCCTCGCCGTGCCTCCTAGCGACTAGCCCGAGCTCACTCGAGCTCTGGCAGCTGCCAAGGTCATCGCCGACGCCTTTTCCGGCGACCCCGAGGCCAACCACCACCACCACTCGATGCGACACTTCCCCAGCATCACGTAGACGTGCTCCACCGTTGATTTGGTCACCGCAGCACGAATCCCGCACCGCACCGCCGCGTCTGGCCTTGCCGGCGGCTAGACGCCCGTCAGTTTGTCCCCGTTTGACCACGGGTGAGCCCAGGTTGACCCCCTGGAGTCTATGACAGGTGGGCCCAGCCGGCTAATTTAATTAGGATTAGCAGTTTAGTTAATTAGTTAAACTAATGACACTGACACGCGGGACCCACCTGTCAGGTTTGACCTGGACCAGGTCTGTTGACCTGCTAATGTCAGCATGATGTCATGCTGACGCAGTAAATGCTTTTCTGGGATTATTTGATTTAAAACAATTCAGGAAATTCCAGAAAATGCTTTAAAATTCAAAAAAATCATATAAATTCAATAGTAGCTCAGATGGAAAAGATTTATATATGAACATTGATCAGAAAAATCCAATCTTTCCAATGGCATTGGTTTCATGCATGTTTGAGCAAGTTAACCTTGTTGTTCACATCAAAACATGATAATGCACTTTAATAAATAATAGTTTGGGTATAAATTTGAATCTTTGATTCAAATGGGCTCAAACCTTTCTGTTTATAGTTGCATTAGCCCAAAACACATTCATCTTGCCATGTCATGAGCATGCATCATATTGTTGCATTTGTTTGTTTATTGATTGTACCGTCGGTGTTCTCCGTGGTAGGTCCTGCTCCCGAGGATACAACTGCGTATCCAAGTGAAGAGCAGTACCCGACAACCAATCTATCAGGCAAGCAACCATTGATCATTCCAATATAAACCCATCTTCTCGCTCCTGCTCTCTTTTACTACATTAAGACAACATCGTGTGAACTGCTACTTGCTGTGGTAGTTGAATCCTATTCCTTTGCATGACCTGTCATTGCCATAGTAAATAGTTGAAACCCACTAGCATGTGTAGGAGTTGATTGAGCCATGTGATGTGTGTTCCACCATGCTATTAGTTTATGTTGCATGCTATGCTTAGAGTTCTGTCAGGTCTGGTTCATCTGGGTGATGGATCAGAGTGAAATGATCATGCTCGATAAAGAGAGGGAAGTGTGGAACATGTTTGGTAAAGGCATCGATGAAAGGCCATGTAGGAGTACATGGTGGGTTGTTTCATTGGAACCGTCCATAGGACCTGAGATCTGTATGTGTGGTTCAAGGTTCAGCTACTACCATGCATTGGGCCCGAAACCAATGGACCCTCTCGGCTTATTAACTGCCTTGTTCTCTGTCTAGGAGTTGCAACTAGTTTTTGGTGTTTGTAGTATACTGGTGGTCATGCACAGCGCTGACCCTCGGGGTGGGCTGTGATGCGGCAGGTACGTGGCCGGGTGTACTGATCGCCCGTTTGGTGACTCGGGAACCCTGTGCACATCGTTTGGGGCCGTGAGCGACACCCCGGCTGGATCTCCCCACGGATGGAACCCAAATAGGCGATAAACCTAGACTAGGGACTTGAGTAGTTAGTCAGGTCATGGCCGACACCCTCGCTGGGCTTCCGCTTGAAGGTTGCCGAGTACATGTCGAGTAAACGGCGATAAGTGGTGGAAGCGTGTGTGAAGAAGTACACCCCTGCAGGGTTATCAATCTATTCGAATAGCTGTTTTTCGCGGTACGAACCACTTGGTTGCGTATACAGTTCATAGAAAAGTTGATGGATACTACTAAAAGCTTCAAGACAAGTGTGACTGCCGTGGATGGCCCTTCCATAGGATGACGGAAGAGGATCCACGGTGGTGTATTGTTGTGGTGAGTAGAGGACTCGTGTACGTAGTCTTATCTTGCAGTCTGCTGAGAGTTGTAGTATAGGTTAGCCAAGAGTCAAAGCTGGCTTGCTGCAATGAACTCCACTACCCTTGTTGATAATGATGCATGTATGATAGGTTCTGTTGTAAGACTTGCTAAGTACCTTTGTACTCATGTTTGCTTAATAACTGTTGCAGAGGAGAACCCCGCCCCTTCTGATGGGTTTTACATAGACGTTGACGTCGACGAGTAGCTTGCTACCCAGACGGAGATCCTGAGCTTGTGAAGGGCCTTGTAGATAGTCAGGCTACACCAAGCCTGTTTTATTTCCAAGTTATCTGTACTCAGACATGTTAGCTTCCGCTTGTGCTTGTATGATTGTATGACTTGAGTGTTGGGTCATGTGACCCCTACCTGTATGGATATGGTATGTATGGCTCCTCGGAGCCTCTTAAATAAAATACTTTCAATCATAGAGTTATGTTGTGATGCAATGTTGTATTTTCACATATCGAGCATATTGTGTGTATGATTGAAATGCTTGGTATGTGTGGGATCCGACACCTAGTTGTTTACCTTTGGTAGCCTATCTTAAAGGGAAATGCCTCCTAGTGCTTCCATTGAGCCTTGGTAGCTTGCTACTGCTCGGAACACGTAGTCTGGTCAGCATGTGTCCTTCTTCGTTCTTGTGTCTGTCCCTTAGGGGAAATGTCACGCGTTGTTCCTTTAAGTCCATGTAGCTTGCTACGACTTGGGTTCATACGTTGATGACCGACACATTCGTTGCTGGGTCATGGATGCCTGTCTTTGTAATTTAGTGCCACTTTTGGTTTATAACTAGCCATGTCGGCCCGGGTTCTCTGCCATATGGATGCTAGCGACACTATCATATATGTGTGCCAAAATGCGCAAACGATCCCGGGCTAGGTAAGGTGGCACCCATGGGGATACCGTGCGTGAGCCTGCAAAGTGATATGATGTGTTACAAGCTAGATCCGTGTGACTTAGGATCGGGGTCCTGACATCCGTGAGGCCCAACTAAGTGATGCTATGGTGCAGAAAGTGAAACATGGTGTTGCAAAGGGTACTCCCCAATACAAGTGCTACCGTGTTGATGAGAAAGACACCTTGTTCTTTGAGGACAGAATTGTGGTTCCCAAGGGTGACCTCAGGAAGCTCATAATGAACGATGCACATGACTCCCTCTTCTCGATTCATCCCGGAAGTTCCAAGATGTACCAAGACTTCATGCAATCTTACTGGTGGACTCGCATGAAAAGGGAGATTGCCCAATTCGTGAATGAATGTGATGTCTGCAGAAGAGTGAAGGCAGATCATCAACGTCCAGCCGGTCTCCTCCAACCTCTACCTATTCCCGAGTGGAAATTCGACCACATTGAAATGGATTTCGTCACTGGGTTTCCTAAGTCCAAGAAGGGGAATGATGCTATCTTTGTTGTGATTGACAAGCTAACCAAAGTAGCTCACTTCCTTCCCGTCAAAGAATCCATCAACGCAGCTCAATTGGCAGAGTTCTACACTTCCAGAATTGTTTTGTTGCATTGCATTCCTCAAGTTATCTCCTCAGACCGTGGAAGTTTGTTCACATCCAAGTTCTGGGACTCCTTTCAGTCAGCCATGGGCACTAAGATCCGTTTCAGCACTGCGTTTTACTCTCAGACTAGTGGTCAAGTTGAAAGAGTGAACCAGATCCTCGAAGACATGCTGAGAGCTTGTGTCATCTCTTTTGGCATGAAGTGGGAAGATTGTCTCCCGTTTGCCGAGTTCTCTTACAACAACAGTTTCCAAGCAAGTGCCGGAAAAGCTCCTTTTGAAATCCTCTATGGCAGAAAGTGCTGTACCCCTCTCAACTAGTCCGAGACTGGTGAACGTCAACTTCTTGGCAATGAGTTGATCTCAGAAGCCGAAGAGATGTGCAAAGTCATACGTGAGAATGTCAAAGCCGCTCAGTCGTGTCAAAAGAGTTACTATGACGGCAAGCATCGTGATTTGGCTTTCGACATTGGGGATCATGTATATCTCCGTGTTTCTCCTATGAAAGGAACCCAAAGATTCGGTATCAAAGGAAACCTTGCTCCTAGATACGTGGGCCCTTTCAAGATTCTTGGAAAAAGAGGCGACCTAGCCTACCAACTCGAGCTTCCATCCAACTTTGCTAATGTTCATGATGTGTTTCTCGTGTCTCAACTCCGCAAGTGCTTCAAGACACCTGAACGCACCATTCCGTTCGAGGAGATTGATCTTCAACAAGACTTATCTTATCGTGAGCACCCTGTTGCTATTTTTGAGGAAACTGAGCACAAAACCCGCAACAAGTCAATCAAGTTCTTGAAAGTGAAGTGGTCACACCATACCGACCGAGAAGCTACGTGGGAACGAGAAGATCACCTTCGTTCCGAGTATCCTACCTTCTTCCAGTCCTAGATCTCGGGACAAGATCTTTCTGTAGTAGAGGAGAGTTTGTAACACCCCAGATGTAACAGCTTCCATTTATGGAAATATATGAAACGTTGACTTCAACAATTCCATTCTGGGCTCTTCTTTCATTTCGAGTTTCTTCGTTTTGTCGTGTGCGTGTGTGCATTTCATCCATGTCATGTTATCATGTGCATTGCATTGCATTCGTGTTGTCACTTGCACCCGGTCCCACTCACCTCTTCCCGTTGTCCGTTTCGAGTTCCGACACTCACACACCTACCCGTGGCACCCCCGAGTCCTTCTTTCGTGTGTGGCCGTGTAACGTTCCCGGAATGAGGTGAGACTTGTCGTGCGTTGTTGTTTTGGTACGTGTAGGCCGCCTGTCAAGTTTCATCGCGTTTGGAGTTCGTTTGGTACTCCAACGGTTAACCTAGTGGGCTAAAAACACCTCTTCCTTTTGGCCCAAGACCCCCTCCACAATAGCCCACTAACCCAGCACAACCACTCCCATCCTCTCGGTCATCGGATCGTGAACGTGTGGGCGAAATCGCACTCCATTTGGAGTCTCCTAGCTCCCTACGCCTATATAAACGTCCCCCCACGTCCATTTTGCGGACAAAACCTAGCCCCTCCTCCCTCCGCGCCGCGCCGGACACATCCGAGCTACCCCAACATGTCCGCCGCAGCACAGCCACGTCGCCCGGTCCAATAGAGAGCTGCCACCTCAGCACAGCCTCCGCCCGGGCCAATTGGCCGTTGCCACGTCGCCCGCCGGATCCCCGCCTCCCACAGCGGCCCGCGCGGCCCGCCCGCGGCCCTCCGGGCCCGTCTCCGCCACCGCGCCTGCGCGCCGTCCCTCCGCCGCCCAGCCCGACCTCGCGCCGCTGCCGGTCGACCTCCGCCGCCACCGCGCCCGCGGATCTCCCAGCCGGCCGCCTCCTCGCCGCCACGGCTGGCCCGTCGCCCGCCGCCCCGGCCGGCCCGTCGGCCGCTCCGGCGCCGGCCGCCGTCTCCTCCCCGCCGGTGTGGCCCGCCGCCCGGGCCCAGCGCCTACGCCAACTCCGGTCACCGCCGCCGCCTCTCCTTCGTCTCCGGCGAGCCGGAGCCGTCGCCGCCCCGATCTGGTCGCTGGGACCAGATCCACCAGTCAAGCGATCCAAACACCCCGCTCCGCGCCCGGATCCCTCCATCCCGCATCTCCTCGTCCAGTTCGACTTTTCGGAGGGTAAAAATTCCACTAAGTCCCTAAACTGTTATATTTTGTTGCATCATCTGCATGGCTGTAACTTTTTGTGTGGTGATCCGTTTTGAGCGTGTAATATATCAAAATGTTTGTTGTGATATGCTCTTCATTTTGTTCCACTGTGCCATGCTTTTTTGAGTTCATCTTGATGACCTAATCATCGTTGCAAGAGTTCTATATGTTTAAAACTGCTGTTACTTGTAATTTTGTTGCCATGTTTGAGATATGGTAACTTTGTGCATGTTTATCCAAGTGGAGCATATGATATGTCAAAATGTTCATTGTGAAGTGCTCTACATGATGATTGCTGTAGCATTCATGTTAGGTGTCATATTGCCCTGTTAATCTCTGTTGCAAAAGTGCATGTGGCTGTTAAGTGCTGAAACTTGTTGTGAGATGATGTTTTGACTTGCTCATTGCTATTGATGTGTTTGTCTTCACGTCACATGTCAATATGTTTTAGAAGCACAATCATATGGTCTTTGCTGTGGTGCAAACCACTTTCCCTGATATGCCTTGAGGTGACTTAAACAAGCTTGTAAACATGCCATGTCTCACTAAGTCTGGAAATCTGTTAACCTCATACTATGTTTTCTTGATGCCTCACTCAAATCCATGCATGTTTTAGTATGTCAAATGATCATTCCTTGTTTTCCATGTTATGCTCTATCCATCCATGCCCTTAGTTGCACATATGGCCTGCTGTAGCTTATTTATTTCTTGCTCTCAAGTTGCTATATATTTTACCTGTCAGGTTTTATCAGCATGATCAATTTGGTGTAGCTTGTTGCTATTGATCCATGCCTCCTATGGAGTTGCTTCAATGGAGTTGTTTGATGTATGCTATGTCTACTACAAGTCCATGATCTTTACATACTTAGTGGAGTTGATATGCATGTTGTTTTGTGCCTCTGAAGGCAGCATCATGATGATGTTTTTGCCTTCCCAGATTTTGGCTAAGTCTGGATAAATTTATTGCAACTTGCCATGCTTGGTTAATTGTGTTCCAGTAGGTTTCTGGGTGTGCTCTAAGTTCATGCTTGTTAAGTATCATGTCTACTTCACATCCATTCCCTTTGTCTCCATGTTTGAGTGTTGTAGTATAATTATTTCTTGCTCCAAACATGCCATGTGGCTGTAAACTACAGCTTTGTGTGAATATTGTTTTGCTTGCCTTTTGAAAACCATGTGTCCGTTTCCGGTGATCTTTATATCATTTTCAACCGAAATCTTCCCCTCTATCCAGTGGCTTGCTTGGTTTTCCATGATGAGGCCTTCTCCATCATCTTCTCCTTAGGCTCAAGTGCTTCCACATGCATACGCACATCATACTTGCATCATGTTGATTGTGCATTGCATCGTGTTTGATATTGTGCCATGTTGTGTTCTTGTGTTGAGTAGAGCCGGGAGCTGAGACCGAGTACGAGGTTCCTACCGAGGTTCAGTGTGAGGAGCATGGTTACGATCCCACCGACGACTCAACAGGCAAGATGACCTTACCCAGATATCACTACTATCTTTGCATATGCTAGATCTCTCGATCTTTAGCTTATTGCCTCGATGCCTATGTTTGTTTGTCAGCCTCCTATTGTTGCCATGAAACTCTCTAACCACCCAACCTAGCAAACCTTTGATTGGCTACGTAAGCTTCGCTCAGCCCCTCTTATAGCATTGTTAGTTGCAGGTGAAGGTTTGAAGATTCTTGCTTCATGATGAAGTTTTGTTGGGATATCACAATATATAATCTGCTTAACTAAATCATCTATATACTTGGCAATGGGTGGAAGGCTAAGCCTCTTGCTTGGTGTTTTGTTCCACTCATGCTACCCTAGGAACCGTTTAAACCGGTGTTATGTTCCTTGATTGTGCGTCCCTAACACGGTTGGGGTTTATGGGCCCCCCTTGATAACCCGCTTAGTGCTAAAGCTTTTCCAGCAAGTCCCAACTTTGGTTCTATTTGCCTAATAACTAAAACTTGCATAGGGAGTTATAAACCCTTTTCTTAATTAACAACCTGGGCCAGTGCTCCACATGAGTATTGGTCCAAACTGAGCAGACTGCGGGGCCACCTCGAGGAAACTCGAGGGCTGGTAAAAACCTGTAGGATGACTTATCCGGTCGTGGCCTGAGATGAGATACGCGCGACTACTATCAGGGTGTCGGCACGCCGGGAGGACTTGCTGGATTAGTTTTACCTTAGTCGGAATATCTTGAGCATGGGATTCCGAGAATACTCGGGTCTTCCCACCTTAGAGTTGCGACTCCGCATATTGTGAGCTTGTGATGGGCTAAGTTGGGACACCCCTGTAGGGTTTGATCTTTCGAAAGCCGTGCCCGCGGTTAAGTGGCAGATGGGAATTTGTTAATATTCGGTTGTAGAAAACATGACACCATGTTCATAATACACTACCAGCGTGAGTAACCGTGACGGTCGCTTTCCGAAGGGGTTCAGGAAGTGAACACGGTGGGGTTATGTTTCAGCGTGTTGTAACAAAAATGTCAGCAATAATCAATTCAGAGATGCAAAGATGAAGGTTCGCCGGCTCGTCTGCTCAAGTGCTAGCAAACCCCGAATTCATGAATCCCAATCCCCATTCCCGCAACCCCTTCTTGTAAAGATGACACCGTGGAAACGCTTCATGAAGGCTCATACGGTGGCCGCGTCCTCCCCGAGTGCCGCTGCTTGCACCGAGAGCGTGGCTACCTACGTCAAGAGTGCCGCCACATCCGCATTGAGCTCGGCTGCATCAGTTGATAGGGCGTCTGCGATAGCCGAGACAACTGCAGTTGCTACTGCAACGGCGGCTGCAAACGCCGAGAGAGCTCGAGCTGCCGTCTTTGCCGCGGATGTCGCCCTAGCCTGGGTCGAGGCCATCCACTCCAAGATCGAGGATGCACACGTATTCCAGGCCACCTCGGAATCCAGCATGCAACCCACATCCAAAAAGGCGCCGGTGGCCATGGAGCTCCTGCTTCCTCATGAGATCCCCAAGCGAGAGCTGGAGATGCAGGAGGCGGCCGAGATTGAGGAGCGTCGGGAGGAGGAGCTGCGCGTGGCCGAGGTCGAGGTAGAGAAGAGTCTGTCCCTCGAGGAATCGGCGGTGGAGTACCAATACGAGCTCTGGTGCAGCCACTAGTACGAGTACTACAACCTTGAGGGCAACGCCGAGGACGAGGACGCGGTCGACTTCAGCAGGGGGGACGCGTAGTCCACCAACGGCGGCATGTCGCCAGGACAAGTCATCGACGTCTCATATCACATCGGCGGTGCATAGGTCGACGCGGAGGCGGCTTTGTTAAAATTATGCATACTTAGGCTTTGTTTTTAATGCTGGTCTTTTGTCAGAGCAATGTTTAGGTCAACTGGCTCTGTTTAGTTACTAAAATTGCTTGATTCAGTAAGTGTAGTCTGTGTGTTGTACGCTCTTTTGTGTGCCCAAATTAGCAAGCGCTGTTAAATTATGCAATGACGTGGATGAGGATTGTACCCAGGGAAATTTCCACCAAAATTTAGATTATCAAACTCATCCCATGCGTGTAAAGCAGAAGAATCGTTTGCAATGCACACAATCGTTCAAAGTGAATGGTGTCTAGCGGCACCGTGCACAAAGTTTCCCTCCACATTTTGAAATTTTTGGCCTACCGCCAAAATATCTACCCCGCCCCCATTCCGCACCCCTTTTCTCCCCAACCATAAGTCACATTTCCCATGTTTCCTCCTTCCTTCCTTCCTAAGCTATAGCCGCTTCCTCGCTTGCTTCCTCGCTCTCGCCATCTTGCATCCTACCGTCGGGGTCACCATGGTCTTCTTAAATGACCTCTCCAACAGTTCCTCCTCCAATGACAACTACTTCACCACCTGGGTATGCCTCTTTTCTCTCTCTCGGGCTATGACTTGGAATGAAGAATTTTAACCTGGCGGTCGATTTGAGTAATTTCTTCCTCTTGTAGCTCCCTAGGACCATCAGTTGCAACGAATGGAGCAGGGTGGCTGAAGATCTATCTGGTCATTGTCACCATCAATCTCCATGCATGAAGCTAGTTGTGTTTGAATCTGTGGACTATGGGAGAAAGTTTCTTGCATGTGCAGAGAAGGTTAGCCCACTTTTGTTGTTACAAACCATTTGCTAGATGTGATTTAGACACTGTCACGGTCCCAAGCCATTCATACCACGCCTTCAACCAAACGCATCCTAAGACAGTGTCACATTTTGTACCTAGTATCTAAAAATGTTGCCATCTCATCAGCGGTGCCATTAGAAAATTATTTGACACCGCTTCAGCAGTTTGTGCAGCCAACTTTGGTGCACACATCCGAGCATCCAAGCAGTAAAATACTAAATCTTTATGGCACAAAGGAGCTGGGCATCGGAGCAACTAGGTGCTCCGGAGTCGGGGTCCCTGACTGCATCGGCTCGCCAGTGCAGAGCACCGGTGCGAAATGTAGCAACAATTGTCTTTCCACCGATTTTGGCATACATAGTGGATGGCCTTAGTGCTATTAGTTATATGTTACTAAATTTGTGCATGTACACACCTGTTAGTATCAATTTGCTGTCATCCAAACACTATCGCTATGTTGTTGCAACTATATTTAGCTTCCTCATAAAATGTTCAATTTATTATTTACAGTACATGAGTATGAACTTGTGGCATTGTTTTAGTTAATTATAGCTTCTGATGTTTCAAAATTCGGTTGTTGTCTCAGTAGCAATTAATTCATTTGCACATTGATCTTTTTGAGAAGATATGTCATAATTAAGCTCTTTATTCAGTTTTTCAAAATAATATTGGTGATTTTCTATGTTGTTATAAACCTATTTCCCCTACAACTGTTACTGATCTAGTTTTAAATATTATAGGATGAACATAAGTGTTCTTACTTGGAGTGGGTTGATGAAGAGCGGCCATAGTCCTTGAAGATGTGCCTAGAAAAGCTTTGAAGCATGTATCACTATAGGAATCAGGAACTTGCCGTCTACCATGGCTGACAGCAAAGGCATGCCTCGCGGATGGCAAAGGCCTTTGCCATCAGCCAACAGACTGCAAACCGTCCTGCTGAACGAACTATGGCAAAGGCCTCTTTGTCGTCTGCTGGCGGACGACAAAGATGAAAAGGCCTTTGTCGTCAGCTAGCAGACGGCAAAGAGCATGGACGGCAGGGGTGTCAGGTTAGCTCCATTAGAGGTTAACGGCGTGCTTTGCCGTCTGTTGGCAGACAGCAAAGATTCAAATGTCTTTGCCGTCTGCCATTAGACTGCAAAGTGGTTATCCTAGGTGCCCCCCCGATAGCTGACACGTGGCATGCTTTGTCGTCTGCTGGCAAACGGCAAAGATGCAAAGGTCTTTTGCCGTCTGCCGATAGACGACAAAGCATGCCATACAGGCCAGCCTAGTGCACCCCAGGTTGCATAGGTAGCTGACACATGGCAGCTTTGTCGTTTACTGGCTGATGGCAAAGCTCTTTGATGTCTGCCAGCAAACGGCAAAGTGCCTGTATAGCCCCTGTTTTTCTTAAATTCAATCAATTTCATAGAAGTTCACAGATATATAGCCGGTCTATTCTCATAATATTATGAGAATAATATTCTCATAACACTTCCGCACTGCACGCATAACACGAGGGCACTGCAACACAGAGACCAGTGAACTTCACGTTGAAAAAACTGTACGTGTTGTTTTTTCGGTACATTTGTTGCTCTAGTTTCTTAACCGTTTGTCGGAACAATGCGTGTAATATACTGTCGAAAAGTTATGGATTATGCGCTACTTCGCCATGTTGAACACTTTTCGAGATTCCACACGGTTTAAGAGCAGTTTTGAAAACGGTGCGACCGATGAATAATGGCAGCGAGCGTTATTTGCGTTTTTTTTTCTAAACCACTCGTCGGAATGAAGCATATGATACACCGTTGGTAAGATATCGTCGGCGCGCATCTTTTTCATATATAATTTTTTGTCTAATTCGTTATGATTTAAAAGCAGTTTCAAATTTACTAAATCGCGGAATTCTGTTTTTCGAGTTTTTTCAAATCTTCGGTACTGTTTTCACTCCAGTTTTCTAACCGTATTTCGAAACAAGGCGTGTAATATACCGTTGGAAAGCTATGGACGAGGCACAACTTTCCTATGTTGAAATGATTTCGAGATTCCATACACTTTTTAGTTAATTTTGAAAATCGTGCAGCTGACTACGAGGGGCAGCATCAGTTTTTGGCGAAATTCTTACAAACCGCTGGTCGAAATGATTCAAATTATACGCCATTGGAAAGATATCGTCGAGACGCTACTTTTTAATGTAGAACACTCCCTCTAATTCATTACGGTTTAAGAGCAGTTTTGAAATTACAAAAACACAGACACTCTGTTTTTCGCGACACCAAAATCGACCAATGCACTGCATCAAACAGAAGAACGCACTGCTTCAGACTAACAACCGCACTGCATCAAAAGGGCAAGCGAGCTTCATGATTTCCTTCGTCCTTTTTCTGTTTATTTTTGTGAAATACGAAGCACATCGTACCTCGTGGGATGAGTGAAGTGCAGATGAAAGGGAAAGTGAACATCTACACAAATCAAAGTGGACTAAATGGATTTTTTGACGTTTTCAAATTATGTTTTATTAAATATGTTTAAACTGAATTATCGAGGCTAGAGTACTACATTTTTTCCAAAATGTTTTTGTAAGTTTGCACGGTTGAGGTTAGTAAACTGCATTATTATTTTTCATTTCTTCTTTCTCATCTTTTTATGAATGCTCCCTAACTGCTGAGAGGAGGCAAGTGTACTCCATCAACTTCTATGCCAAAAAAAATCTACGACACACAACAATAGAGTGAGCTACATAAAAAAATCGACCTTTTGCACTTTGGCAATATAGTGAACCTCAGGGAAAAAGAAAATCACCACAGTGATCAAACAAGTGAGCTGCATTTAAAAAAAAGTATTGTGTTGTTTTCTTCAATGCACGTTTTTAGGAGAGCTGTGATTGGTGGGTCTATGGGCTAGGAGACAGGGTCGCAATGCTCCTCTTTATCCACAGTACAAGCACATACAAATTACAATGACGAAGGACTTAAAAAATAAATTCATAATTTTGTCCGTGAAATGAAAGTCGGTCGCGTGCGCACTACATGTCCACCCCTCGCAGCACTGTACCTGTGCATCCATGGGACTGCAACAAAAAAATGAAATACAAATTTTTTGAATTGTGAGAAAAATACACACAAATCAAACATCGTCATTCTGCACCCCATCTTCGCGGACTACACACACATGGGCGCCGCACTGCACACTGCTGTTGCCTGCAGTGCACGCCGTTGTTGCCTGCAGTGCATGCTGCTGCTACCTGCAGTGCACGTCGGCAAAGGTAGGTGGAAGAGGGGTCACCACCCTCTGTCGGATCTTCTGTCGCTGCTCTGCAAAAGCGAAGGGAACTGCACACGCACGAATTGGGAGCCGATGAACAATAGCGAACTTCACATGCACGAAGAAAGAAGTTGGAGCCACGGATCAACGAGCAGGTGGGTAAGGCAAGACATGGCCGCGACGGATCAGGTCATTGGAGGGGTAGATTCGGCCGCGGCGACCGGCATGAGGTCGTCGGATGTAACCGGCGCACCCTCTTTTTTTGCAGCAGAGAAGGTAGAATGCGGCGGCCGGATCTAGTAGGAGGTCGCCGAGGTTCCGGGAAGCAGCCGGTCGCCGGAGTAGGAGGCAGGGCAGCCGGCGGTGCAACGATGCACCTGCACCAGGCGGCGGTGGGGCTTCCCTATCGCCAGATCCAGAGCAGCCGGTGACGACGATGATGGATCCGGTGGGTCGAGACAGGAGATGGAGGTCGGGGAGGGCCACGCGTGGTGTCGGCCGGGGCGGGTGGCGCGGGTGGTCCTTGGGGCAGGCGGCGGGTGGTGCTGGCCGGGGCGGGCGACGCAGGTGGTCCTTGGGGAGGGTGGCGCGCGGTGCTGGCCGGGACGGGGTGGCGCGGGATGCAGCTCGGGGCGGGCGGTGTGGGTGGTTGCTGGGG